>UNPR01000027.1:0-302860 GCA_900536425.1 Hymenoscyphus linearis | reverse complement strand
TCCCCCCTCCCCAATCATCCCCCCAACCTCTCCGTAACACCTAAATCACGCCTACGATGCACCCAAAGGATATCAGACGCCATGACTCGGCCAGCCCTCAACGGTGGATCAACCGCGATGGCTTCGTTCGAGTGAATCCCAAAAATTCACTGTGCCGATACCTTTCCCTCTGTCTACCTAATCCCACTTTCCACTATACCCCTCGGTGGCTGGGTTAGCTGGTACCGAACTACTCAACGACGCCCCGCCAAAGAACAAAGAAGCGTCGAATCCCCATTCAATACCCACCATTTAGTGTTAATCATGCCAATCGACCAACCTAATGCCCGCTTTTGAAACCGCCCTCAAATACAATGCCCGTCGTTCCTTCCCTTTACTTCCACTTTTACTTCCACAGGTTCCTTTTATGCTTCTACCTCTCCCCTCTTCCTCCAACAACTTTCTGCACCATTCTACCAAGATGGCTACACCTTCAGTACGGGCATTTCCTTCCATCAAAGCCATTAGGACCTTCGTGGTCGATGGCGTCGGTTCCGGGGGAGATTACCATAATGTTGCCGGCGGCCATTGGTAAGAAAATGTCATATGCAAGGAACTATTACAACGCTGACCGCACACAGGCTGATTGATAGCCCCATATCGACACCCATGTCAAGATGGGAAGAATATCGAGCTTCAAGAACTACCTGGGGAATCAATGTTCTGGGCTCTTTTTGTGTGGAGATTGAGGGGTCAGATGGTACCGTTGGCTTTGCAACTGGATTTGGAGGTAAGTATTTCTTTCATTGACACATTGCCCTATATGCTAAGCAGAAGTAGGTCCTCCAGCATGCTGGCTTGTCCACCAACACTTCGAGCGCTTCTTAATTGGTGCTGATCCACGAAACACAAACCATCTTTTTGAGCAAATGTACCGAGGATCTATGTTCTATGGACGAAAAGGACTTCCAATTGCTGTCATTTCGGTGATTGATCTTGCCATTTGGGATCTCCTCGGAAAGATACGAAACGAACCGGTGTACAAAATGATTGGAGGAGCTACCCGTGACCGTTTGGATTTCTATTGCACTGGCCCAGAACCAACTGCTGCAAGGGCAATGGGATTTTGGGGCGCCAAAGTTCCATTGCCATACTGCCCAGAGGAAGGTCATAAGGGTCTCAAGAAGAACGTCGAATTTTTAAGAAAACACCGTGAGAGCGTTGGCCCCGACTTCCCAATCATGGTCGACTGTTACATGAGTCTCAATGTCTCGTACACCATTGAGCTCGCAACCGCTTGTTTGGATCTCAATATCAATTGGTGGGAGGAGTGTCTTTCTCCCGACGATACTGATGGTTTTGCACAAATCAAGCGAGCGCTCCCTCAACTTAAGTTCACCACCGGAGAGCATGAGTATTCCCGATATGGCTTCCGAAAGTTGATCGAAGGACGAAACTTGGATATTATTCAACCTGATGTTATGTGGCTTGGTGGTATGACCGAACTTCTCAAGGTTGCTGCTATGGCTGCCGCCTATGATATCCCCGTTGTCCCGCACGCCAGTGGACCATACAGCTACCATTTTGTTGTCTCACAGACCAACTGCCCCTTCCAGGAGTATCTGGCCAACTCACCAGATGGAAAGAGTGTACTACCCGTTTTCGGAGATCTCTTTTTGGATGAGCCAATTCCAATCAATGGCTATCTCGATGTTACCCAACTCGACAAACCAGGTTTTGGCTTAACTCTCAATCCTGCCGCTAAATTGATTCCAGCGCAATACCTTTTGACTCCAAATCCCGAACGACCACTTGGAGGACCTCTCCGCGCACCACTACCAGCAAAGAAGGTCGAGGAAGAAAAGATGATCAATGGTGCAAATGGCACAGCTTAAGGTGTCAAGGACATGATCTAGTTTTTCGTGTGTAGGTTTGGTAGGTGTGTAATTGAAAACTTAGCTTAGTTAGCTTAATTAGCGATTTTACGAGCGGGTCAACAGTACCTGCAACGTATCATTAGGGTCGTATGGAACAATGGATGATTTTTTTAAGGAATACTCTTTTATCTAATTACTATTCTTGGGATAATTTGCATGGTACAGCATCGGTTGTAGTGTAGCTTTTCTTCGTTAGGGTATACTTTTTCGCTTGTGAATACCAGTATCTTTAAACTTCATCTACTTTTGTCCGCAGAATTGAGGAACTCGGCTACGGGTAAGAAGGTACCTAGTTATACACCGAACATGTCACTCACACTCAATTTTCGATCGATTTGTCACAACACGTGCTTCACACGCAAACTCGTTCCCAAGTGTCTCTCTGTCTAGGTTGGCTCGGTGGGAATTGAGCCGAAGAAAGGCAAATGACCCCAAAAAACCAAAACCACCGGGCATCTCCAAGAAATTCATTCAACATGACCTTTCTCAATTTTGCTGAACCTGGAATGTTTTCCTCGCTCCTTGACTTGTGGTCTGTTACAATTCACCTTTTTGGGGTACAAAGTCCATTCACTCTGTTTGCCGTCTATTGTTGGACGGGAACTGGGAACTGGTGCTACATAACCCCTCCTTGTGCTCGTGCCCTCCTACTTATCAAAAACCTGAACCTGAACCTGAACCTGAACCCCTCCTCAATTGACCCCACCATCTATCTACCAAGCTATCTCCATTACCATTCCCATTCCCATCCTCCTTCAACCTCTCCCCCCTCCACGAAATACAGTACACCAACGAAAACAATAACATCAAACCAAACCAAACCAACCCAACCAAACCCACCCCCAAAAATGGCCAACCACCTCCTCCTCTCCAAAACCGCCGCCATCACCGGTGGAGCAACAGGTATCGGACGAGCCATCGCCCTAGGTTATATCCGTCACGGCTGTAACGTCGCCATCAACCATCTCGATCTCGCCTCGGATTCGCATCACAAGGAGTCGATCATTGCGGAGGCGAAAGCGATCAAAGAGCGGGATCCCCAGGCCGGACGATTGATCGAGGTCCAGGGGGATATCAGTCTGCCTGAGACGGGCAAGGAACTTGTTGACGCGGCTGTGAGGGAGTTTGGGGGCTTGGATGTTTTTGTTAGTAATGCGGGGGTTTGTGAGTTTGCGGAGTTTTTGGAGTGAGTTTTTTTAGTTTTTTTATTTTTTATTTATTTTTTATTTATTTTTTATTTTTTTATATTTTTGGGTGGAGGGGGGGGGGGGGGGGGGTGGGGGGGGGGAGTTGGAGTGATATCTCAATTTTTGGATTGAGAGGGGGAATAGGAGGGGTTCTGTTTGGTACCTACCTAGTACCTAGTTCTTTGAACTGGTTTTCCACCCTCCCAAGAAATCCCAACATCCCATCCCAAAACCCCAAGAATATACAAACAAAGAAAGAAAGAAAATCCAACTAACGCCCCCTCCCCCGCTCCCAGCCTCGACCACGACCTCTTCGCCAAAACCGTCCGCATAAACCTCGACGGCGCCTTCTACGCCTGCCAAGCAGCGGCCCGTCAAATGGCCTCCCAAAAGCGCGGCGGCTCCATAATAGCCATCTCGTCCATCTCGGCCCTCGTCGGCGGCGGTCTCCAAACCCATTACACGCCCACGAAAGCCGGTGTCCTCTCCCTGATGCAGTCTCTGGCCGTGGCGTTGGGTCCTCATAAGATCCGATGTAATGCGTTGCTGCCGGGGACCATCAAGACGCAGTTGAATGAGGAGGATCTGAGGGATGAGGAGAAGAGGAGGTATATGGAGAAGAGGATTCCTCTGGGGAGAACCGGGGAGACGAGGGATATGGTTGGACCGGCGGTTTTTTTGGGGTGTGAGGAGTTGAGTGGGTATGTTAATGGGGCGCAGTTGTTGGTTGATGGGGGGTTGTTTGTTAATCTTCAGTGAGGGGGGCATTGGTGGGTGGATGGATAGATGGATGGGTTCTTCTTCTTTTTCTTTTCGGGAATTGGCATGTTGGTTGGTGGCTTTTTTTGGAGGCCGGAAAAGCTCTGGAGTCATTGAGTTTACTTTTCTTTTGCATTCTTGGGGAATTTTCATGATGTCTTTTGGTACCTATGATTCTTGAGATTTAGTGGTCCTGTGATGGTTGGTGTGAGATGTTCTTTATTTTCCTTATACTGTGCCCGTATAACTTTAAGATGAATGACTTGAAAGTTAAGACGGGTCTACCTACCTACAGTATGAAATCCCATTTCCATTTCCTTCCACAATCCAACTCAAACTCAAACTCAAAGATACATCCCATCACAGCTCTCTATGATTCTAACCCACGATCCACCATCCACCATCAAAAAAGAAAAAATGACAACAGAACCAAACAAACAACAGCGTAAAATAGAATAGAATGGAATGACAAAAGGATCCTAGGAGTACTGTAAGTACTCGTACGACTGAATCATTTGTACCCCCTCAGCATTACACCCCCTCAGCATTCATTACCTGAGTTTCTTTTCTTTTCTTGATGGTTGGTTGGTTAATTGACATCCACGGTTTATTTCAGAATATGAATATAAAAGTAGGTAGATTTAGGGATTGGTGGGTGAATCCGTGATAGGTAGTTGGGCATATATATATGTATATATACTAGGGCTGTGACCTAAGAAAGTTGGAATTTAGATTAGATTTCTGGTATAGATTTGATTCTACTAATAACGTTTGGTATCTGGAATACGATTCTATTTAGTTGAGGTCTACTCTAGAAGAATTCCATACCATACCATACCCCCTATTCCATAGAATGGGCACGTGGCGCGTGCGGAAAAAGGTCCGTCCGGCCTGATAGACCAGACCAGACTAATAGGAAGGTCGTATTTACTTTACTATTGTCCGTGCGTACGAGTATCGCGTACACTATACTCGAGTAGGTAGGTAGGCAAGCTTTTGGAATTGTAGATTCTCATTCACACGTAGGTACCTAGGTACGACTAAACTATAGGTAGTAACGATAGGGAGGAAATCAATGCTTCTTTTAGGTAGGTGGCGGAATAAATCGTTTAGGTGGTTATTGGATAGGTAATAGGTAATCGTATTGTATTGTATTGTGTATAAATACCTAGGTAATTCACTACTGTGTATAAAGGATTCACCACCGTACTTTATACGAATAAAATAATTCACCACCGTACTTTATACGAATAAAATAATTCACTACGGTACTTAAGACAAATAATTCACCACCGTACTTAAATACCGTACTTCACATAAATAATTCACTACTGTACTTTACACAAATAATTCACCACCGTACTTTACACAAAATCCTACTCTCTGATGAGTCTAATTGTCTCCTCACCGCCAAAAAAGAAAATAGAATTCTAGAGCCCTCTTTAATAGGTAGAAGGAACTATTCCATTTAAGTGGTCTCTGGATACTAGGTAGTATTCTAGGTGGAATGGAATGGAATTTTGGAATTCCAGAATTCCATGGAATGCTATTCTAGATGTCGAACGTTGGTCGAGTGTACAGTACAGTACAGTACATCTTAAAAAGGGACTCGATCCTACTATAATCTTCAACCTCGAGGCAGCTTTAGGACTTGTATAGTATAGTACATAGACGAGCATTTCTGAGAATTTTTAAGGTCAATACTACAGGAGATCGAACTAATTCCTTTCTTCTCTTCGGGGTACAAAGTTTCAATTCCACTTGCAGCTCAATTGACTTCAAAGCTTCAACATCTGGTTGAACCTTCTTATCTATTCAAACTTAGAATAATGAGATGATACATAGTGTATTAAGTGGTTCGTCCAACTAATGTGCAAAAACCATTGGGGCGCCTAACACTAAAAGCTCCAATTGAAGATGTATGGACATCTTCAACAGGTGTGCATCTGTACGAAATAGGCACTGAATGCTTAGAAAAGTGATGCTGCTGTAGGAAACGCGCTCTTTTCAGGAATGAGATCGTGAATGAAGACAAAAACTGACCCAAAACAAAATTTGGAAAGTGTTCAGCTGGGATTGGAGAGCATGGAACAAGGGAGTATACGTAGCTTGCAAGATTGCGAGTAGTAATGGTCAGGAATTTCAAATCAAGATTGAATTGTTCAACTCCATAATATCAATAAAAACATGGGCCTTGCTGAAATTGTATCATTTCCTCCGGCCCTGATGTGACGGGCAAATGGGTATCACTTAAAAACATCTACAAAGAAAGAGTACTCCATCCCTAAAACCGTATGTACCGTATATACCGTATCAATGCAATCATTGTGGCACTTCTCCTCCCTCCTGTGCCTCACGTTGCTCCTTCTCCTTCTTCGCAGCCTCTCTCTTCTTTTCCTCGGGGTCGATTAGGTCGTCGTCATCGCTCCATTCAGAATCGTCATCAGGGATCAATGGTAATGCCATGCGCTTCCAGTATCTTCTCTCGGTGCGATATTGGTGAACCTGAATCCTCAGCTCGTTCATTTCATCATGGTCGGTGAGGTAGCGTCTCATGTCTCGAAGATGTCCGTTTGCTCGTGCTGCAGCTGCCTTCATATCGTTGATTTGGTTGCGAAGGTTCAAGTTCTCCTCGCGTTCGTCGGCGAGTTGCTTGCGATAGTTCTTGTGCCAGGCAAGGGTATCAGCTTCGTGTTGCGCCTTGTATCGGTGCATCTTCTCCGCGATGTCTCCCAATATCTCCGCGCCGTGAACAGCAAGCTTCCAGTTCTCCAGCTTGTTGAACTCGCTCTTGTCAAGGGCCTTGCGAAGCTCGGAGTTCTCCTTCTCAAGGTTCTCAGATTCCTCTATTAGATCTGTTAGTGTGTACATACAAAATAGATCGATCTGAGTGAACTCACCATTCATCTCTTGTGCGACAAGAGCAATCAACTCATCGTTGCTCAGGTCCTTGTTCTTTGCGATCTCACGAAGCTTGCCCATCTTTTCAAGGACACTTGCGGTAATTTGTGTGTTGAGGCGATAAACCCCAGACAACTCTTCAACCATAGCCATGATATAATTGAGGTCGGATTGGTGGCCAGCGGGAGTCGGGTATCCAACAACACCACCAGGCATTCCACCCCCCATGCCATTGCTGTGCGCAAGGCCTTGAGATGGGG
Source organism: Hymenoscyphus linearis (assembly GCA_900536425.1). Classification (NCBI taxonomy): domain Eukaryota; kingdom Fungi; phylum Ascomycota; class Leotiomycetes; order Helotiales; family Helotiaceae; genus Hymenoscyphus; species Hymenoscyphus linearis. The sequence goes on along the minus strand of UNPR01000027.1, from coordinate 295,837 downwards.
ATGGAGGTGCCTGGCGCGGGTTTGAGCCGCCTTGGGCACTCTCGTTGTAATTGTAGTTCATCTTTGCGGTGTTTGCGCGGCGGCGAGGAGTGGTGGTTGGAGTTGGTGTTCTTGACCTGCTGCGGTCGGTGGTGGTGGTAGGAGCGCGATCTGGTGAGAAGTCGCGGCTTGTCAGAACGGTACCCTGGTAACCTCCACTTTCCATCATGGAGGCACGGCGACTTCTTGGTTTCTCCGCCATCTTGGCGGGCGGCGGCGGGCGCGTGCTAGTTTATCCGGAGATGATCCGGATGGTGGTGGTCTGTGGTAAGCAAAGAATTAGCCGAACCACTCAGGGGAAAGCACGACAACAATGAATAAGTGCGTGGGGTGGACTTACAACAAAAGAAGATTCACCACGTTGGTGGTGTTGTTGATAGATCGTGAATTTTTTGAAAAGCTAGAGAGGTTCTTCTTGAATACGCGCCAGTTCAGCGTGGACCAATCAAACGTCGCGCATCGTTCTACGGCTGCTGCCTGAATCCTATGGCGTCAATCACTTCACAGTAATCACTTTGTCTCTGCGCTTTACTATTCATATTTATTGTTTCTATGCTTTTCTGTCTTTTGAGAAAAATATTTAAAATTATAATATACTACGCCAATAGTAAATTGAAGATATATTTTATTTTCTTTCTTCAATTCTTGTTTCTTCTTGATCTAGTTAGATAAAGTATTCTCAATTATCATAAAATCTAGAGTGGATGGAAAATCAAGTTCTTCTTTTGTTGTCTTTTATCTTTTCTTAGTATACTGTTTTAGATAGTACACTATTTGAATTTCAAATCACTTACGCGAAGAAAAAATAAATCTTTACTTAATTTCTTTTATTCTTTTGAATTCCTTGTCACGAATCACGTATTCACGTGATACTTGTCATAATAAGAGGCGCAACCCTCGACAGACACATCCAGGTTTCTTATAGTAAAAAAGGGATCGCTTAGGGTAGTTAAGCGACCCAAGGATTTTCATTGGTTAGGAAATCACGTGACATGGATCATGAAGATCAGTAGGATCAGTAGCTGATCCAACTGATCCAACTGATCCAATGAGGACGAAGGTTCTATATAAGACTGGCACGTCTGCCATTAGATAGGAGCTTCGTGCTCAACTTAGTTATCAATCTTATCATACTTGTTTGACATCTTTGATACAAGTAACGAGTTCACTTCCAAGTGAACAACCCGATAGTCTTCTTCTTATCATAGCATACCAACCAGCGAACACCCAGCCAAGTTTAGTTAGCCCGATTGAGTATTCGTTACATTCCTTTACTCTAAATAAAGTAGTAGTTTCGTTCTTACTATCTTACGTAACTATTAAATTAAGAATTGTTTCCTCTTCTCTTTTTCATTTACCTGTTTCTACTTAAGACGAATATTAGGGCCTGTTTGGATTGGATTATTTTGGGATTATTTTAGTAAAATAATCTGGGATTATTTTATTATTAGTAACATATTAATAAGCATCCGAGGCTCTCCGAGGACCCCTGTATCCCTGTATTTACCCCCCTTACTCTCGCGTGCGATTATTATCGCACTTTTGATTTTTGCGCTTTACAAATCCACTATCTTTAACTTAACTACTATGTGTGAGGGTACGAAGCTTAGGTGAATGTAGTCACGTGTGGAAGCTTAGGTGAATGTGGTCACGTGTGGATTTGGGTTATCGATTAAATGTGGTTACGTATAAGTTTGTGGTTGTAGATAGAATGTGGTCACGTGTAGGTTTGTTAACTCGCTTAGTAAATGTTGTTTTGAATATAGAGCTTCCCCAATTGGCCTAATCGGGTATAGCGTAGATTCATTGTTATAGACTATAAATATTAGCTAGCTCTAGGACTTTCTTAGAAGGCTCGCGATCAATCTTAACCTTATTCTAGAGTAGTCTTTTACACGCTTCTAGTGATTCCCTAACATATTAATCGCCTTCTTCCGAATCGAGTTCGACCTAACCTAGTCGTCGTACTCGCTATATCTATTCCTCCGAATACAACTTACGACGAGTTCGGTGCTCTATTAGCTTTGGCTTCTAAGTATTCCGACCTTGTAACACTTTACAACTTTAATAACGATTGGTTTATTTAAGTAGTCGTCGACCTTACTACCTCTCTTCGACAATCGTAAACTGACCTTCGACAATTATAAACTAACGCTTAGAATCTTAATGTCTAATACTAACTTTACCTTGATAAGATTAGTATACTTTAGGTATAGATCTAGGGATTTATTAACTAATCTAACTAAGTCGCAGACCTTTAAGATTAAGTTACAGGCCTTTAAAGCTAACTTCAGTCGTATACCGATTAGACCGATTAGGTTACGAACCTTTAGAACGAAATTACGAGCCTTTAGAACTAGATTATAGGCCTTTAAAGCTAACTTTAGTCGCGTATCGATTAGACCGATTAGGTTACGTATCTTTAGAACTAGGTTACAGGTCTTTAAGACTAAATTAGGAATTACTAAAACAATTAACTACTCTCTACTACCAGCCCCCCAGCCGCCCTTACGAGCCTATAAAATGACGTCGCCGCTCTCTAGCTTTACCTCTAGAAGTTAAATATAGTTAGTTATACTAGTGGTGGTGGTAGTTCCTCGAAGCGCTACCGAGACCCTCTCCCTTTCGGTAGCAAAGACCGACACAAGCCTTACGATCTATAAAGCTTTATTTAAGATGTTAAGATTAAGCTAAGTATAAATGCTAATTAGTGGTCCTCTAAACCCGAGCGTATGAAGTTTATACTCGGTTGTTTAGAAGGAAACGTACGCCGACACTTTAATAGATATCTTACTCCTGATACCGTTTTTAAGGCACCTATGAATTCTGTCTTATAGATGTTCGAGTACTTAATATCTACTTACGGTAATAAGTTTAGCCGAGAAACTACGTTAAAGTTGCTCTTAAACGAGAAATAAGGACAACGCGATACTATCGAGTTCCTACTTAAGTAGGTCGGTTTAGCATTAGAGGCTTAGATAGAAGGATTTACTATAATAGGCATTTTAAAAGCCGCCCTTTACCCTAAAGTATACCGCCAAGTCTTAAGCGGGGGTGGTTACTTAGAGAATATCGAGTTAGACGATATAATTAAGTTAGTTAAGAGTGCTTATAACACTTACTTAGCAGCTTTAGGACCCGGTTACACTAAGCGAGGTGCCGCTATTACGGTAGTCCTATAATCCGCTCGATCTATTCCCGCCGCTGCTACTACTACCGACGGTGACCCTATGTAAATCGACGCTGCTAAGATTAGTACTAAGCCTGTTTAGACTTAGAAGTTCGTTAATAAGAGACGTATTCCGCGTAACTAGGACGAACACGACGCTCGCCAAGAGTTTTAGCTTAAGAACAATCTGTGCTTCTACTGTTTTAGCGATAAGTACGCTAAGACCGCCTACCTAGCTTTAAAAGTAAAGGAGGACAAGAAGAAGGAGGAAGAGAAGAAGTTAAACGAGGGAAAAGCCTAGTCTCCGGCGATAGTCGCCTCTAGAGACGACGAACGAAGAAGAAGATAAACTTAGTGTTGTCGTCGCTAGAGGAAAGATAGAAAAATGTAATAGAGATTCTATATAGGTTATTAGATAAGAATAAGAACCTAACTTTATCTATATACTCTCTACTTAACTCTAGCGCTTCTGTCGAATGTTTTATTAATTCTAATTTTACGTAAAAACAAGGATTCTTATTATACCCTCTCTCCCGGCCTCGCCGATTACGAACTATTGATAGCACCCCCTCGTCTACTGGGGATATTACTTACGTCGCTGTCCTAGACCTTTAAGTCGGTAAGTATGTCGACCGGGATTAACGATTCTATATTACTAAATTAGCCTCTTATAAGGTTATTTTTAGTAAACCCTAGCTTTTAAAACATAATCTAGTAGTAGATTAGAAAGCTAATAAGATTACTTTTACATTAACCTTTTATACTAAATCCTACCTCCCTAAAGGCTTAACTAAGTTAGTTGTACCTACACGGGACTCACATACTTATGTCCCTCGCCGAATTAGTACTACCGTATTCTAGACCCTTGTAAAAATAGACGATTCTAAAGTTTTTAGCCTCTCGATTTACAAAATCGATCAGCGTCTTAAAGTCTTAGGCTATAAACCTAAACTTAAAGACGTTGACGCTTATCTCTATTTAGCTCGAATAGACGACGGTATATCAGGCTACAAACAAACCTTAAAGTTTATAGATTAATACTTAAGCGAGAGCTCTCGCTAAACCCCTTTTACCTACGTCGAGGATAAGGACGTTCCTATAGACTCTAATACTCGATTTATTAAACAACGCGCTACTTCTATATACCTCGTCGGAGTTAGTATAGACGATATTTAGAAAGCCCTTTACCTATAAAAGGTTGTCGACCTAGAACTACTTCTACTAGGATATTTAAAGCTATTCCTCCCTGTTTTTAGCTAGACGGATACTAACTCTTTACTACCTTATTAGGACTACGATATTTATATCGAACTTAAGGAGGGAGCTAAACCCCCTTATGGACCCCTATATAATATGTCGGCTGACGAACTTTTAGTACTCTATAAATACCTTAAAGAACAGCTCGATAAGGGATTTATCCGTACTAGTGTTTCACCTACTACCTCTCCTGTCCTATTTATTAAGAAGCCTAGCGGCGGCCTCCGGTTTTACATAGATTACCGACGGCTTAACGACCTCTCTATTAAGAATCGGTATCCTATCCTATAGATTTAGGAGACCCTACAACGCTTAAGTAGAGCTAAGTACTTTACTAAACTTGATGTTATTGCGGCTTTTAACCGTATCCGAGTTAAGAAGGGTGACGAGTGGCTTATAGTATTTAACACTCGCTACGGCCTATTTAAGTCCCTCGTTATACCCTTTAGTCTAACTAACGTACCTGTAGTTTTTTAGGCCCGGATTAACAAAGTTTTACGTCCCTTCCTAGACATCTTTTATACCGCCTACCTAGACAATATTCTTATATTCTCGGACGATTTACTCTCCTACCGCTCCTACGTAAAACAGGTCCTTGCTGCCCTTTAAGAAGCCGGGTTATAGTACGATATTAGGAAGTGCGAATTCGAGGTCACTAGTATTAAATTCCTCGGTATAATTATTACTATAGACAGCGTATAAATAGACCCCGAGAAAGTCTCTACTATTATTAACTAGTCTACTCCGGCTTGCCTTAAGGACCTCTAAGCTTTTATCGGCTTTACGAACTTTTACCGACGCTTTATTAAAGGGTTTAGTAAGATAGTTAAACTATTTAATCTTCTCTCTGTCTACGGCGTTCGGTGGGATTAGAATAAAGCTTATAATATAGCGTTTTAGACTCTAAAAGACGCCTTTGTCTTAGCACCTATTCTAGTTTACTTTAACCCTAAGAAAGAGATCGTTATAGAATGTAATACCTCGGATTATATTATAGCTATAGTCTTGTCCTAGTAGTACGACGGCGTTCTCTACCCTGTAGTATTTATGTCTAAAACCTTTAACCCGGCGGAATACAATTACGAGATTTATAATAAGGAATTATTAGTTATTGTTCGTACCTTCGAAAGCTAGAAGTCTAAATTGTATAGTACAGCTTATCCTATTATAGTAATAACCGACTACTCTAATTTAAAGTACTTTATGACAATAAAGGACTTATCTTAGCGACAGGTTCGCTAGAGCGAGTTTCTCTCGGAATTTAACTTTGTTATTAGCCCTCGGAAAGGAGCGAAGTATCGGAAACCAGACGCTCTTACTCGACTCTCCTAGGACCTTCCTAAGGATAGCACCGATCCCCGCCTATAGTACTAAAAACAAGCACTCTTAAAGCCTCGGAACCTGCTTCTCTTGTCCCCCGCCGAGTTAGACGATAATAAGACGGACGATCACAAAGTTATAAGACTCTTCGAGGACGGGTATAGTATAGACGAGTCCGGAATAGAGTTAGACCCCTTTTAGAGACGAATTAAGACCGAACTTAATTAACAAGACTACACGCCTTACTCGAAGGAAGTCTCCTTGTCTAAATGTACAATTAAAGATAATAGACTTTATTTCTAGGACCGTCTTTATGTCCCCGATACAGAACTCCGAGTATGGCTCCTATAAAGAGCTTATGATTCCGTAGAAAGTGGCCACCCTAGGAAAAATAGACTACTCGAATTAGTCTCTCGGTTTTACTAGTAGCCTTGTGTCTCCTCGGATATCGAACAGTTTTATAAGGCTTACGAGAATTATACTTAAAACAAGCTGTCTTAGCTTAAATACTAAAGAGCCCTGAAACCTTTACCTATACTAACTTAACGGTAGAAGGATCTCTCTATAGACTTCGTCGGGCCGCTTAAAGAAGTAGACGGCGCTAATTCTATTATAATAGTTTGTAATAGACTTATAAAGGATCGTTACTTATTTCCTTATTATAGCACTATAATAGCCGAAGACTTAGCGCGGTTGTTTCTTTATGTTTAGAAACTTTACAGTCTACTAGATTCTATTGTCTCCGACCGTGGCTCGCTATTTGTAGCTACGTTTTAGAAAGCCGTTTGTACTAAGCTTTAGATTAGTGTCTAACTCTCTACTACTTATTACCTAGAAACGGACGGGCAGACCGAGATCGTTAATAAGGCTCTTAATTAGTTCCTTCGTTAGTATGTTAGTTTTACATAAGAAAATTAGGTAGAATTACTACCTATGGCGGAATTTTCTATGTAGAACGTAGTTAATAGCTCTACTAGCATGTTACCATTTTTCGCTAACTATGGCTACCACCCTCGGATAAGCTTCGGACCACCTATTTTAGTACTAGCTACAGCCTCTCGACCTATTAAATTAAGCGCGAAACAAGGCTCTAGCTTCGTCTATAAAATAGAGGATATCCTAAGCTATCTACGTACTAATTTATTAGCCGCTCGGGATAAGATAGAACAGTTCGCTAATAAGACTCGAGCTCCTACGCTAGCGTACCGAGTTAGTAATATGGTACTACTAAGTATAAAGAATCTCACTTCTATACGCCCTATACTAAAGTTCGACTCTAAGTTTATTAGCCCATTCCGAGTACTCTAAGTGGTTAATTCTTACTTGTATAAGCTAGAATTACCCTTCGAACTAGAGGAAATTTATCTAGTATTTTATATTAACCTATTATAACCCGCCGCGGGTATTCCTTTACCTAGACAGGTTAACCTACCTACTCTACCTATTACTACTAACGTCGACGGTAACGTCTTGTAGGCTGTTAATAAGATATTAGACTCTTAAAGAGTTGACGGCGAATTCTAGTACTTAGTTCGGTAGAGAGGTTACGATCCTAACTCTAACACCTAGGAGCCTTTATGTAACGTTGTCTCTTTAGCTGCCTCGTCTATTACCGCATTTAAGAAGCGGTTCCCCCGGAAGGCTAAGCCTACTCGCGTAGAGCTTACACAAGCTCTTTAGGACCGTGTTTAGCCTTAAGACGCTGATTTATAATATATTTAATAGAGTAAGGGGGGACTATATGTGAGGGTACGAAGCTTAGGTAAATGTAGTTACGTATAGATTTAGGTTATCGATTAAATGTGGTTACGTATAAGTTTGTGGTTGTAGATAGAATGTGGTCACGTGTAGGTTTGTTGACTCGCTTAGTGAATGTTGTTTTAAATATGGAGCTTCCCTAATTGGCCTAATCGGGTATAGCGTGGATTCATTGTTGTGGACTATAAATATTAGCTAGCTCTAGGACTTTCTTAGAAGGCTCGCGATCAATCTCAACCTTATTCTAGAGTAGTCTTTTACACGCTTCTAGTGATTCCCTGACACTATGACGCGCGTGCGGGTAGAACCAGTGGCTGCCACTGCTGTAGAATCATCAGACTCTGATGAGTCTGATTATATGCCAACAGTAGAGGAGCTTGCAGCAGAAACTCGAAGGTCGCAAAAGGTGGAGAGGCTCATTCTGAGCACGCGGTAGATTCGGGCATGGTTGTTGTAATTTAGAAGCTCCTTGACGTACTTGTAGCCTTTGAGAGGGTTAATATTGCGGGAGCGCTTTGGTGTTGAGGCACTCGATTGCGCAAGTAAAAGTAACTGGACAAGGAGGAGTTGAATGCGAGATTCCTCATCCCTTGTCAAGACACTACGCGCAGCGCCATATCTTTGCGTCCTTCAAGGACGCACCCATGATCCTTAAAGTCGTCTTCGATAGTGGAGGTGGTAGCGGTGGTGGTAGTAATAGTGGTAATAGTGGTAATAAAAGGTGTAGATATATAGGCGCGCGGGGTAAATAATCTCGTTCGCTACTCGTTGAACAAGTAGCGAAATTTTTAGTAGGGATTATTTCAGAATTATTTTATAATCTTAAAAGGTTACTGACGTGTTTAGATTAGCGGGATTATTTTAGGATTATTTTAAGGGGGAAGAAAAATGACTTGAATGTGACCTAAAATCAGTTCAAGGTCGTTCACTTCTCCCATTACTCACTTCTACTTTTATTTCACCTCTTCTGCTACTCACTTCTCCTAAGGCCCACCCTTTTCACGACTCACTCAATTTCTACAACTTATCTTTTCTTACACTCACTCCTCCCATTACTCACTCCTCCTATCACTCACTTGTCTTACTACTCACTTCTCTTACTACTCACTTCTCTTACTACTCACTTCTCTTACTACTCACTTCTCTTACTACTCACTTCTCTTACTACTCACCTCTCTTACCACTAATTCCCGCTGCTTATTTCTCTTACCCTCACTTACCTCACTACTCACTCCTCCTATCACTCACTTCTCTTACTACTCACTCCTCCTATCGCTCACTCCTCCTATCGCTCACTTCTCTTACTACTCATTCCCACTTATTTCTCTTGCCCTCACTTACCTCACTACTCACTTCACTTATTACTATTTTCACGTACTCCTCACTTCCTTTATTACTCACTACTTCTATAACTCACCTGTTGTATTACTCACTTCCCCATACTTCACTCTCCACTCCTCACCCCCCCTCCCTTACTAACATTTTATAATCCTAAAATAATCCCGGAAATAATCTAATCTAAACAGGCCCTAAATCTTTACTTAATTTCATTTATTCTTTTGAATTCCTTTTGTCGTTATAGTAACCGAGTGAATATACTCGGTGGCACGGACCACCTGACTAGGCTGGTCCTGCCTATACTATCCGGGCACCACTTCCACACCTTTGACTTGGTGTGCAACAATACAAGTAGATAGTCTAATACTAAGGTCTTAGCCTCTACTGTATTGCACCTCATATTTGACGAGCAGTCAAACCAACACCTTTACTCTAAATAAAGTAATACTTTAGTTCTTACTATCTTACGTAACTAGTAAATTAAGAATTGTTTCCTCTTCTCTTCTTTATTTACCTTTTTCTACTTAAAACGAACATTAATCTAATTTCGTATATCTCACGTGAAACATTAGATTATTAGACCATTGTTTTGTTTAGATTTCTTGAAAGCTTTATAATAACTTGATCTTCTTAAGTAGAGAATATTGAAAATACACAACAGAAGTTTTATCCAACTATTTTGTTATCTTATCTCTTATAAGTAATTTGAGTAAGAAGGAGTAGTAGCTTTAACTAGTTGCCCTTTCTAGATAGAAAAAACCCTATTATTCGTCCTCCCACTCCTCATTTCCTTCCTTTATCTAGATATATCTTAATCCGGCAATTAAATAGACTATCGAGTTCCTCCTTCCTAGGTGCTTATTTCAGACCAAGAATCTAGACGCCATATAATAATGTTATTAGCTTCGTTACGTTATTTCTGATTACTTTAGAATCTACTTTAGGAATTCTACTAAAGAACAACTTTTTTTGAAACTGCTAAATCTGCCTAAGAAATCCCCCATGAGAGATTAGGTTTTCTTTGACTTGGAATAGTTAGTTCTCTCCTTTGATTACCCATTGCAATAACAGTTGTGCTGTTTGTTGGCAACCAACAGAATCACTTATCTGCTTATCCTCTCACTTTACAACTATTGCGGCAGCTCTTTCTTCTCTTACCTGTAGACAACAGTTTTGTCGTTTCTCCACGTTTACAGCAGAATTCCTTTGTTCAAATTCTTGGTGGAATCCTATGGATATGTTGTGTTTCATGTTTTCTAGGCAGCGTTTACTAGCATGTCTTGTGGTAAGCTGTCAGTTGAACTGGGGATCATTGTAACGCTGCCCTTATAGTAAACGATTGTCACATCTCTACTAGCCTCTAGAAAACTCAAGTTTTGGTAATATTGGACACTACCTTACACCATATTCTCAATCCTCAAGTCTAACTAATTTCTGGAGATATCCAAGTTGAAAACCCCGTTCATCAATTAAACAGCTGCGGGGATGATACTTAGTCATGGCCAAACCAATTGAAAATGATTACATGAGACTACATAGGCTTGTGAGCAGTGTCCCATCCAACCTCATTGTCCAAAACTGGCGCGCTCTACTTTGGATTAATCCATCTAAGTCACGTATCATACAAATACAACTTACATCAGAAGTTGAAAGACGTTACTTGACTAATGCACTACAGATTTCCAAGCACTAGATATCGCTAGTAACTAAAGCTCTAACTGTAGCCACAATAACCTATTGGGTGCACCCTTTCAAGGTTCATATTGAGGTAGGAAGGATTACTACCACATTTGAAGACCAAATCAGCCTTCAATATTTCAATTGTACAAATAAGAAGACAATAACTCATGGTTAAAGATGAAAGCTTCTTCACCTTCTCAACAAGTTGATTGATCGAGATCATGCGTACCCATGTACTGTACAGCTTTAGAAGAATCTGAAGAACCCTTTCCAAGGATTACTGAAGATTATGTTTCAACTAGGTCAAGAAAGCGAATGAACGTGAATAACGCCAAAAGAAAAAGACATGATTAAGGGAAGATTTGGACTTAGATCTTGCGAAGTGGTAGAAATAGGCACTTTACTTAGCGACGAATAAGTGAGGTAACAGTAGTTTTTTTTAGTTTATTGGGTAGGAACATAGATTGAACTATTCAAACGCCTTTTTCAATCCACCAGTGAGCAGTAAGTCCATATAATTGTAGGATTACTGCTCCGGCTCCACTGAATAAGAGGAAATATATAATTGGCTTAGGAAGCTTGATTATGGCGAATTGCAGAGTTTATCACTTCACTACCTTTTTTTGCATGCCATAGTAACTTATAAATTACTGACTCCCTATAGCTACGACCTTTAAAGGCTGAAAGATGACCCCCAAATAACGTATAGATTCGAACTCCGCACCATCATGTCATATTGCCCAGTTTGGGAATTATGATATTTGGTGCAATGCAGAATTTGAAGAGTTTCATAGACTATCGTAATTTCAATGCTAGTAAGGAAGCCCACTTTGTAGGACTCGGTCACTTTTCTATAACTTTAGAAGAAGAGAACTGGGGTATGGCAAAGCCCCCTCGGTTAAGTCAGGGGAAGCGGGATCCTGGCACTTCACGCCAACCACATGTAAAGTTTGTGAAGGTTTCTTTCCAATGACAAGTGGCAAGATACTTTGTGTTAGATTCAATTTTAATGTATCGGAAAATATCTGGATATAACGCTATTTTGGATCAAGCTACCCATTAGTGACCCTCTAGTCCGCGTGACGTAAAACGATATGTGAGGGAGCCCCGAAAGGAGTCTACAAATATTAAACGTATTTACAACGCATTTGATACGTCAAGAATAGTTGGTTGTTTTTCCATAAGTTCTCGCTACGAGGTGCTGCGAATCTCTACCGCCGTTTAAATCACGTCGCAATCGATCTCAAGCATCCAAGAATCATGGATGAGGTAACGATTTACACCACGTCACCGGCCATTACCAGTTCAGCTTCTATATTGGCTCGTAGTTTTCTCCTGGGTCTTGCACAATCGAATCAGGTACGTCAGACTCCTCCCTACAACCTAGGATATTAACGGGTTTGACATTTTTTAAGATGGTTTTAAGGCATCCTACTATCAAGGGCCACAGCATCCGCCATGACCAGAGTGCAAAAATACTAGGAATGTATTCTCTTTTCTCTGCTATATTACATGAACAGATGTGACCAGATTATCTCTAAGAATTTTCAAAACGTGTTTTTCTGTTACCAATATAATAGGGTTATCCGTTAGGCTACTCCTTTCTGTAGGAGCGTCTCGGGAACTAGGTGACTTTGAAGGGTAATTGAGGATTGATTTGGTGCTTGAAATCCTTTCTTTCCCGAAGATTCTGGAGACTCTACAAGGTAAATACGAGAGGTTATCTTCAATCTTTCTTAAAAAGCTCAGGACTTTGAAAAATAAGGATTTAACCCCGGTTATGCTTATAACGAGGATCCCAGTAGCGAGGTTCTACTGTACTGCCAATTTACCAAAACACCAAAACAGCAACCTTCCATGTGACTAGAATTTAATTTATGATACTTTTCTTTTATTGGCGAACAGCCCAAGCTGAGGAAGGAACTTGATATTTGCACTGTACCAATATACTATGGCAATCAGCATGAATATATACACCGGAACACCGGAACACCTTGGTTATAAAGACTGATGTTTCCTCCTGTGCTACATATTTGTAGTCCCATAAATCTACAGAACCAAGATATCACTCCCTGATATATACAACATGCAGTTCCTCTACTTTATCGCAGCATTCTCTGCCTTAGCATCAGCTACCCAGGTCGGATATCGTACCGTGGACCCGGGGTGTGAAAGAGAGCTGCTCAGGTGGAATAGCGATGGGATTTACAATCGCACAGGTGGATGGAGTGTAAGGCTCTTTTAGATTACCTTTTGTTTTTGCTTCTTTTTTTTTTTTGAATGTTTCTGACTCGGAATTTTCAGTGCAAAGAATCGACTCGCAATGGTGCGGGATGCGCAGAATATGAATACACAAATACAGTTCCTTATTGGATTGTCAGTATTTCGCAGGAAATTGAGCAGCTTGGGATTGGAAATGGTACTAATTCTTTATCTTAGTGTAATAATGAGAACTGCGGCACCCCCTCGTGTACGAAATCAGCCGCCAATTTTGGTACAATACCAACGGTTATACCTACTTGAGATAAAACCACAACAACACGTCCAAATATTCTAAGCGCTTAGATCTACTTTATAAGCTTGAGCTAATAAGCCATGAACGCTGCTGGGCAATCCAGCAATTGTTAAGAGGGTTCAACCTTAATAAACAACTTACGCTGAAATAAACGTCGCTTTCTATTCAATTGGAGTCCTCAAACATCTCAAACATTGTAGTCGTCGTTTTTGGTGGTTCCTGTACGTAGTACGTAGTACTTGGGGTTTAAGCTGTTCAATTGTGTTTTTGTTCACCAGCATCACCATGGGCAGCATGCCAAGAGAAGCCCCAAAGCTCACCCCTGCCAATACCTATCCTTGAATCCACATGTGCTGCCATCCAGTTCATCAACTGCCCCCCAGCTCCCCCTCCTGAACTTCTGGTCTTTGAAAGAAACACGAACATAAATACCTCAATTCTCCGTTCGTGTCTACTCTTGCACCTCTCTACTCCTACACACATGAGTACCCAAATATCTGATTCGCCATGACAACGTTTAAACCTCGATCACCATACTCTCCTGCGGAGCTCAAAGCTCTGTACCCGGAAGGTCTAGAGCTTCAGCTTGTCCAAGTCCTGTTACGCCACGGAGAACGCTCACCAGTTTCTGCCCGTTTCCAAAATGCCGGTTTGCATGATTTTGTATGCCCATCTACTCCGCCTCCCATTATTTTGTGCTACCTTGATCCATTTTCCTATATGCTAATGTTGCACCTAGTGGCCCTACTGTGCAATTGCGAGGCAAATGGTCAGCGCGACCCGAGACGGAACTGAATGGACACCCCTCACATGGCGTAGAAGGATAGAGACATTTGGATCAGACGATGGCCCCACTATCTCTGCAGGACCTCGTGGAGAAGTCGACAACATTTGTTTCCTTGGTGAGTTGACCGACAAGGGACGGGAAACTACATATGCACTTGGACAACGTTTACGCCATCTATACGTTGATCAATTGGGCTATATGCCATCCACCATACAAGATGCAGATATGATTTATCTCAGAGCAACTCCCATCCCACGAGCCCTCGAATCTATGCAGCAAGCCTTTTGGGGTATGTATCCAGCCAAACATCGTTCACCGAACCTCCCTCCTGTCACTATTATCATGAGATCGAGTGCAGACGAGACATTGTTCCCAAATGATTCCAATTGCCGAAGATTCGCACAATTAAGCCGAGCATTCGCTCAGAGAACCTCAGACCGATGGAATAAGTCGGACGAGATGGAGTATTTGAATACACTCATTGGCAAATGGATGCCAGAAGATAGTAAAAGAGTAGCCGTAGATTCTCATCCTAGGCTTTCTGGCATCATGGATTCGATCAATAGTACACTTGCACATGGACCAGAAACCAGATTACCAAAGGAGTTTTACGACGAGAAAGGAAGAGCTATCATTGAAAAGATTGGTGTAGAGGAATGGTTCAGTGGTTACCAAGAGTCGAAAGAATACCGCCAGCTTGGAATCGGTGGATTGATGGGAGACATAGTCTCTCGTATGGCTGGCAGTGTGGAAGGTAACAGCAATGATGGCCACCTGGAAATTGGAGGTAAGGACGGTTCTTTGGGCAATGGCAGAGGAGGGGAGAAAGCAATCAAGCTTGGTCTCAGTGGATGTCACGATACAACCTTGGCTGCTGTCCTTGCAAGTCTTGGAGCATTTCAGGGAGAGGCGTGGCCCCCATATACAAGTCACCTTGCGCTGGAACTGTTCAAGAAGCCGAAAGGAGATGTGACTCCAGCGTCAATTCCAACTGCATCCAAACCTGCCAACACCGAAGCAGGATGGTTTGCTAAGATGTTTGGCTCTGCAGCTCCTGTCAACCCAAATATCGGAATCGCTAGGAGGAGGATGGAGGAGCTCGATCAGTCCGAAAAATCAAAACTGGACGGCTACTATGTAAGGTTAAGATACAACGATCGGGTCATGAAGATCCCTGGATGCAAACCCGTCGGAAAGCACTTAGACGGCGACGAGTCTTTCTGCACTTTGTAAGTCCTGGCATAATTGACTCCCTCATCTAGATACTAACAGCCGTAGGACTGCGTTTAAAACAATTGTGGATAAATTTACTCCTACACACTGGAAACAAGCTTGCTTAAACAACTTAGATACACCGGTAGCATTTCCCAAAGACGAGCCTTCCGGATATTAGATCATTGCATACAGCATAGAGCTTTGGCGTTCAGACTGTAGATATTTGCTTAGATATTTGGTGTGAAATAGATGTATATTTGCATTTACATTTTCTCAACGATGGCGGTGTAAAAGACAGTCATTTCGCTGTATATAAAATAATTCGCGGTAGAACATTGAAGCTTTTCGAATTTTCAGATATTATTTTGAGACTCGTGATCAAACTAATTACCCCAGATTATCTCATTCGTATGTTTACTAGATACCTCGCGCCACCTGCGTTACACTGTTTCAACACGATATCACGTTACTTGGCGATAAGAATCCCGAGGTCAATTGCATCATAAGCAAGTCAAATCCATGAACATCTAACATCAAACACACACCACAGCCAGAACCTCCTAGAATTAGTAATCTGACATCTCGAACTCCGGATTTCACCCCCTAGCTTTACCCACCAGCTATTTGATTTCTTCCAGCTCTTCCTTTCAACTCGTCCACTTCCAATTAGCTACTTCCAATGGTAGACACAACCACATCCTGCGCAACCTGCGCCCAATACCTACACACGCTCCCTCCAATCTACGCCGAGAAAAGCGAGAAGCCCCAGAATAACGAGAGGAACCTTGATTGTTGTGGGAGAGTGATATGTGGGAATTGTATACAAGTATGTACCTATTATACTTATACTTTTATCTACCCCTCTATTGCAGTGGCAAGAAACAATTAATTAACTGATTTTCTTTTGCTGTTTTTATAGGGAAACTCTAGATTTGCTAGTTATTGTGAGTATATAATTTTCTTTCAGATGATGAGGATGAAATTGAATGGAATCGAAATAGAATGGAATGGTAGACTAATAAAATATAAAAGGTCCATTCTGTCAAATCTCCACAACACCATCCTCCCTCCCCCAAGGCCTCCGAGATCCCCCCTCTTACACACCATCAACCTCAACTTCAACCCCAAAATCACCTCGTACCAACAACTCCCTCGAACCCGATTCCCTCAACCCACCACCTTACACACCCTCACTAGAAGAAAAATCCACCGCCAAAACACAACAAGCAGAAGACACCCTCCACTTCCTCCACCATCCAGACGATACTCTCCTCTCCCTCTCCCTCTCTTACAAAGTCCCCATCTCCGCATTACGGAGAACAAACAACCTAACATCCGACCACTTACTCTCAGCACGACGGACAATTTTGATACCCGGGGAGTTCTACAAAGGGGGTGTATCCCTGAGTCCGCGACCGGTAGAGGGGGAGGAAGAGGAGAGCAGGAAGGCGTGCGTGAGGAGGTGGATGGTTGCGTGTAAGGTTTCGGAGTAAGTCTCTATCTAGTTCAAATGTCTATTTTCATATGTTCAGTTTGGTCACCGGGATATTGATGGAAGAAGGAAGGAAGACAAGCTAATTATTGTGATAGATATGATGTTGCATTACTGTACTTGCAGCAAGCGGATTACAATCTAGACGCCGCGGTTCTGACATATAAAGACGACGAGAAATGGGAAGAGGAACACCCAATACAGGGCAGTATAAAGGCAAAAGGGAAGATGACATATGATCTGGGAAGAAGAAGATTCACAGGTCAGAGGTCATGATCATTGTTTGAGAAAAACTTCCATATTACTACATCTTGTGAGATGTATAGATCTCGGGTCATTCATTCATCGTGATCTCATCACCGGTACCGCTGCTGCACCGTCTTTATAATACAATAGATGAGGTTCAATTATCCCTCAACATCATCAGTATGCTGAACGTGTCCGGATATCCTGTTCTCGGTTAGTGATTGTAAACGATGTAGATACCTGGGTCCAAAACTTACAGATATCTTCCTCTCAATTTCTCGGACAGACCGGTCCAGCTCCCCTGCAATCATCTGCTTCTTATCCGTAGGTAAAAGGGTATATCGCTCGCACAAATCGCCATCAATCACGCCCTTCACAGGAACATAATAGCTCCTATAAATCAGGTGATCTCTTCCTGCTAAAGGAGCGTCTTCCGATCTCATATGCTGCTCCAGAGTCTGGAAGAAATCAACATCTTCACGCCCAACAAATGGAATGAGAATTCCAAGTGTTCCTTGAAGTCCTGCCCATAATAAGCAGTCTTTGCCACCAGCTACAAGATTCGTTTTCTGGATGCTCATTGGGATGTCTTGAGGGAAGAAATGAGCCATTAGGGCCAATCGATGAGGCGCACCTTGGAGGTATTGCCGCTCGTGTAGAAGATGGGCACCGGACCCCTCTTCATCAGCTTCCTCACTGGCTTTGGCGGGACAACGAAGGAGCCAAAGGTTTCCAAACTTGTCACCGCCAGCAACGGTCTCATAATCGACCATGGTAGTACATGATGTCCAACGTGCTATTGTGTCATCGACAAAAGGAATAAGCCTATTCTCCTGAAATTTGTAGACAACCATGACAACGCTCTCCTGAACATCACTAACAACGATACGGCTGCCCTGGGTTTGGAGACCAACGATCAAGTTAGGGACAACTTCTGTTTGCGCCTTTCGAAGCAATTGTCGCATACCAAGATCATAAATTCGAAGGTCTTTGCCAACACCAGCGAGGAGCCTTCCTTGAAATCCTAAGAGAGCCATTGGAGGTTCTTCCACCTTGGTCTTGTGGATGAACTCAATTTCTTTGCCATCTTCGTGGAATCGATAGACGTGTATGTAACCAGCTGCAGATGATCTTGGGCTGACGACCATATTCTGGCCTGTTCCCACCACAAGGAAAACTTCATCCTCTTGACTGGCGAAAGACACGGTTGCCACACTGACAGCCGCTTCATTGTCTTCGAGCTCAACCTTCTGTAGAACCTTTTTCTCGGTGACAGGGTCAACGATGGAGATACAAGAAGCCCAATAACCATTTCCTCGTGGGTAACCGAACTCCTCTGGCGGGAGTACTTTGGCATCACCATTGACCACGCCAGTATCTGTCAGTAGCTTCGTTCTGACGGCAGGAGAAAGAACGTTGTTATCGGACTCGATGGTGTAAAAGTATGGATGCTCAGGATGTCGAACGAATCGACGAGGGGTGTATGTGAGAGGTATTGACTCTTGAAGGAGATTATCTGTGAGTTTCTCAATTGAGAAAATTCTTGTGATATTGTTAGCCTTTGTTTCTCATAGATATTGGAGTATTGCATGAGATATAACAAGATATGCTCAGAAGGAACAATTGGAATAATATTTATTCCTCATTCGCCACATTGGGCGTAAGAAAGTTTAACGATAAGAAAATCATCATAGCATCTTTGTTTTGTGGAATTGACTGGGTTTATTGACGTACCTTAGGTTTTGACCTTGAATTCCAACCATGCCCTCAGTACATTGCTCACTGCTGAAATTCCATCCCCATTCTAGACCGGGATAATCAAGGGGCGTGAGCATGAACCCTTTGGTTACTGGATCCGAGTATCCAAGCCAGGGTCGAGAACTTAATGCAAGGACTGCAGTTTGTCCTTGTACGGAGACCCGGAAAAGTTTCGCTGGTTTTGGACCCAGGAACCGTGTTCTTGTATCAGAAAGTTCGCCAGTGACTTCGTCCAGGACAGTTCGAAGATACACACCAGAGTATAGACCAATGTGCAGATAAAGGGTGGATCCCCCAGAAGAAGAGTCTGCCATGGCCATAATGGAAAGGGCGGATGGTGCTGAGGTCAGAGCTTGCACCGACTTATTTTCAAGGGTAGAATCTGGATCAAGACTCAAAATGCGAACAGTAGAATCATCACATCCGACGGCGAGAAACTGACTCCGAACGCGACCTTCCGGAACCTCTCCAAGACTGAGGCAAGTAACTGTCCCGCTCATTTCTTTCTTTTCGTCATACTCAGCGAGGGATCCATCCGAGTCCATCTCGAAGTACACTATTTCACCGGAGCTCAAAGCAACAGCGACCTGCCGTTCGTTGGTAGTTGCGGCTACAATAGAACGATGCTGGGGAGCGGCCCACTCATTGACACGACGATCTGCGCGGATATGCCTGATGCCTTTAGGATGGACTTGAATCAAGCCATCTTCTCCAAGCTGCTGAACGGCCAATGTTGACGCGGACGACAGAAAGCCTGTATCTGTGACTTCTTCTACAGTTTCACCAATGCTTAGAACAAGCGTCCCGTTCGAAAATGACAAGATGATGTATGCATCGAAAGTGTCCCCTCGTGTCAGCTTCGTTGTCCAGACAGCTGATGGTATTCCAGGCAATTCTGACTCGACAATTTCGCTAACTTCTAAACCATGCTTTAATGTTCGAAATGTCCCTCGAGCACCAGTGCCGCAAATGGAGTAGATTTGCGGAGCATCTTCTTCTGTGAGGTTCGCCACCTTACAATCCATCAAGGGATTCATGGAGTCAATACTTTCAACAAGACTCAGATTCTCTGCTGGCCGAGGATGGAAGTAAACAGGCGTGTAAGGAGCAGTTGGATCAGTGGGAAAGTCATCGCTAATGAACTCTATCTCCTCGTCGTCGTCTCCGAGTTTCTCAAACTGATAAAATTGGTGGTTACCAAACTCGCTCGCAACGAACAAGAATCCACTCTTCAGAATGCACAAACTTGAAGCGACCGGCACCGTGTCAAAATACTTGATTTTGAGGCGTTTGACTTCTGCTGTAGGTTGGCCTTCATCGTCCTCAACCATTTCTATTGTGATTTTGAATAAATCACCATCCTCGGTCTGAAGAAGAAAAAAGAAAGCTCCTGCAGCACCTTTCAGCTTATGCATCACACCAGCAACTATCGATCGCTTGCGGTCAGCATTTTCCGTTGCTCCGCGGCGTCGTGGAATTGCAACTCGGAAGGCTTCTTGATTCGAGTGTCGATATGTAATGTTATCTTCTCCACATACAAGAACTCCGCTTGGCCCATCGGTACCACCAGGAACTTGGAAGAGTACGGAAGCTGTTCGGTCTACTGGGTCTGCCCATTTGCGCACAACGTGATTCAGCCCGAGATCCAATTCATAATACACCAGCGTTTTCTCTATCTCTTCGTATGCTTGACCAGTGGGATCTTGATCTGAATCTCCGTAGTCTATTTCGAGAGCAGCAAAGACCGGATTTTGATAACCCACATCCAATGCGACTAATGCAAAAACCAAAGTCTGAGGTTTGTGTGCTTCCAATGGGGATGAAATAGTAAGCTCAGCTTGCGAGTTGCGATTAAGCACATACACAAGTTTGTTCTTCTCCACAGAAGCTGTCAAGCATGCGCGCCCTTTCGGGTCGACCGCCAGATATTGTCCGGGAATGACTCTGCGAACGCCTGACTTTCCAAAAGTTTCGAGATGTAATCGGTTAAAGCGATTCTGCGCGGGTACAAACTCCACAATTGTGATGCGACCCGAATCTGAGGTGATGATAATGTAATCTGCATGGATCTTCTTTAGCCAAACTCTTCAAGACAGCCCAAGGGCTCTCGATTTCTTGTTGACGCCAACAATTCATGGTGGTGTATCGGGTGCTGCCAGCCATGCTCATCACTAAGTGGATTTCAAGAGGAGAGAATATTGAAGGACATACCCTTGTTACTGCCCGCCAGTCTAAAAGCTGCGATGGCTCTGATAATCCCAAAGACATCATGCGAAAGAGCGGTGATGATTTTGCCCTGCGAGGGATCTGGTCGATGTAGAGTAAGACGAGAGCCGGAGGCAGTGACAATCTGTTGCTCTTTTGTCCCAGCAAATTGTCCCAAGATGGCCTGTGTGACAGCAGTAGGAGGCTGGACTGTCAATGAGTACATGAACATGGACGAAGTGGTCGCCATGATGTCGGTCGCAGGCCGAGCCTGTCAAGGAACAGAAAATAAAAGTTGAGAATTAAAATGCGCTTGCCACTCTCCGCTCACTTCTCTCTGACGTTTGGAGGTTGGGAGCTGGCAGCGCAGCTTGGGGTAGCTCACATCGAGGTGTTGTCGCAAAACGCGTCGAGGGTCAGGGGAGGGGAAGCTGTGGAAGAAAAAATGAAGCTCCGTTGGAGGCTCGTCTAAAATGTAGGTTTACATAAGCAGGTTTAAAGTGGGTCCTCACATTTTGGCTGGACCTACTGTACTACTTACTCACGCCATGAAGAGAATATACTGAGCGCTTCAGTAATCAGCTATCCTACGAAACTTGCCAATTGTCCGCAGAGATGCGAATCTCACCCAGCTTTACCTGCCAAAAGTGCCTTCGTGCGCTAAAGCACTCATCACATCCCACGCTAAGCTCGCTGAGCAGACGAACTTTCTCTTACACAACTCACCATGGCTCGAGTATACGAAGCATTGCTCCCACCAGAGTTCGATCGCCGGAGAAGATTTTGGGAAGAAGGGCAATATCTTCAGCTGCACAGTCAACGGAGGAGGCCGCGCAGAGAGTGCTATTGAAGCCGAACAACCTTTTCCACAAGTTCTCTGAATCGCCCTCTCCAGAGATCAGACGAAGGGCCGCATTCATGAGGCAGAATGCTTTCTGTCCACATCCCGATCATCGCCAGAGTCGAATCCCGACGAATCCAGATGATCCCGAGTCGAGGAAATCGCCCACAGGAGCATTGGCCCCAGCGCACGTCAATTTCGAGTGTCCGGATTGTGGTATACCAGTTTCTTGTTCCGAGGAGCATTGGGCGGACGACTACGAATTACATCTAGAGATATGTGATACTCTGAGACAGACGAATGAAGATGATCATGATTTGCGATCTGGACGTTTTTTCCCAGAATTTGAATATCCCCCAGACCAGATCGAGGAGGCAATGGTGAACATGACAAATTGGGATACGTTCATGTTCTCCCGAGAATTTGCAGCTATCAATGAAGAAAGAAGTATGCGCCAGGCTACAAGACTCCTGACTTACCCTATTACTATAGGTAGTGTTTTGCACGAATTGAGCCCATATAACATCAAGAAAGGCGGTCGTTTGACAGTCGAGGGACTGAAAAGTTTCAGTGGTATGTAACCAAATTTCTCGATTTGATTTCGATGATTGCTAAAACATTTTCAGCTTTACGCTACACCCTTCATCCACCTAGGTCAGGTGGTGGAATGGACGTAAAAGGAATTAGGCCAGCCCCGCCCCCAGTTCGCATTTTCATACTTGGAGCCCGAGCCGAGTCTTCTCTTCCAAGGGAAGCGTGGGTGCAGTTGACACATCTCTTTCCTCGGGTCGCTTTCCATCTGATATTCATTGGCCCTGAGAGTATGACAAACAGAGACGCCGAATTCCCACTTCCTGAGCGAACTCCAGAAAATCCATTTGGTGCCATTATTGAGGGCCGTCTAACAAGCCAGCTGAAGATCAGCACTTTCGTTGAGTATTATCACACACTACACAAGGCCGGGTATTTCTACCCATATGATCCATATTTCGATTGCTTCATGCTATTCCATCCAGGACTTGGCCATCCTGCTAGTTCTCACGAGTGGAAAGAAACAATCCCGCAATTATTAGAGACCAAAGTTCCTATTCTTGTAACTGGATACACTCAGTTTGATATGGAACGAGATCTCAACTGGGTCAAGGAAACTGTCGGTGGGGAGATGGATATGTTGCTGGAGCCTGGCGAGAATCGATTCAGAAGTCTGAGATGGGACATCAACGATTTGGACCCCCAAGATATCAGCTGTGGAAACTACGGTTTGTGGGCGTTTAGGGGCAAGAGGTAAATTCTCCATTCTCCTATACAATTCATGATGCTAACACTCTTGTAGATATGAGACTACCCAGAAAGATTCTGTAGGAGAATAGATGCAGTGTCATCTTCCTACGGGATTGCAATTGTGACATAAGATGCACATGGTCAGTAGCAATTCGTACATTAAAAATAGACAACCTGTATCATACAGTGTAAGATAAAAGAGTACTTTTAGGTCTGGTGTCAGATCACAGAAGTCTTATATACTGCGTTTGCTTTGGGGACTATGCCCAAGACAATTACAAAACTACTTGACAAAAATGACTTGGGAATTATACTTGACGGGCGAAAGAAACAATTGATATTTACACCTTCACAGAAATGCCGTCATACAGAGGCAAAATCCCTGCAAAAATAAATCGGAGCCGAGGCTCTTCAACTTCGTTCCAAGATCAGCCACCAAAAAGGTAACCATAAAGATATACACAAACAAAATGTCACTCCAGACAATCTACGTAACCCGGCACGGTGTAAGTAATCCTCTCAGTCCAGTAAATACCTGTTAAACAGGCTAACATATCTCATACTGCAGTTCCGTAGCAACTGGGTAGTAGATGCCAAGACTGGAGAATACAGCGCCTCGATCCCCTCCCCCACCGGAATCGCATCAGACCCAGCATTAGCAGGAAAAGGCGTCGAGCAATCCCATGAACTCGCTGCGCATCTGAAGACTCTGTCTCCACCCATCGAACGATTCTATTCCTCTCCGTTCTACCGATGTATTCAAACTATCCTTCCCGCAGTGGAAGCGATCGCAAGTACCGCCAGCGACCCTGAAACGAAGAAAGTCCGCGGCGAGAATGGCATTGGCGAATGGTATGCGCAGATTCTTTCAACACGAGTTTGGATGATAAACCTATATTAATTTAATACAGGTACGGCATGGCACGATTCGACCATCCATCCCCCGCCGAACCAAAACTTCTCAAGAGTCTATTCCCACGATACGACTCAGAATACACCCCCGTAATAAAACCCAGCGTCAACGGCGAGACGATCAATGAACTACACGATAGAACGGCCTATGCACTCCATAGAATCATCGAACAGAGTGATAAGGAAGGGGTAAAGGCTATTGTGATTTGTACACATGCTGCTACGTTGATTGCTGTTGGGAGAGCACTTACAGGACGCATGCCGGAGGATATCGAAGAGGAAGATTTTAGACCATTTACTTGTGGACTTACCACTTTTACCAGAGTCTCAAGTGGAGAGACTGATGGGAGTAAAATAGAGAATTGGGAAGGGCCTGGGAAGGACATTCCGGTTGTTGATTGGAGGGAGGGGAATGGAGTTGGTGGGGGTTGGAAGCTTCTTAAGAGTGGGGATTGTAGTTTTCTTAGTGGAGGAGAAGAGAGAGGATGGTAAGTTGCTTCCACTTTCATAGTTCTTCTTTTACTAACTTCGACAAGGCGATTTTCTGGAGATGAGTCATTCATCGCCGCTCCAGGGCAGGCTCCTGAACTTGATGCTGGATCTGGACTTGGTGTCATTATAGAGGGCAAGAAACCTGGAAGTCCAAGGTTATAAGAGAGATAAAGAATAGATTGAGATGATAGACTATCTAGAAACCCCAGAAGCTCTTAAAAGTTCCAGACTTGCCAGGAGCCTTAAATTCCTTAATCACTGGTTTGGATCTCTTTTATCTGACTTTAGACAAAACTGATCATTGGTGAATTGTTCCCAGAGATACCAAAACACAACTAATTCATCCTGGAACCCCCACAGTCAGGTCTGAATGATATACACTTATAAGTCTTGTAAGATAACTAGTTTAACAAACGTTCTTGTCACTTGAGCTTGGAGCAATCTAGAACTTACCAAAAGATGTGTTACTTTTCTTATGGACATTGTATTCAAATTGAAGTTGTGTTTGTGTCATTTCGATACTATCGATACTCATAGAAGCTACAGTTTAATTAAAAATGACTCTATGAACAAATGGTTTTGTGGGCCAAACATGGCCTGACTTAATCAGGAAAATACGCCAACATCAATGTCCCTTATGAAAACCGCTGAATAACAACCTAGCTCATAAGATCGGTTTCTACTCAATACATGTAAATCGTGTAGACTCTAACAGCGTCCCGACAAATATCAGCACCAAGAGGTAGAATCTAATCCGTGACCAATGTTATACTATATTTTCAACCTGCTTGTACATCTTCTAGCATGACGCAAGATGCAAAATGACAAGATGACCTGTACTCAAATCTCAATACTTCGCACACCAGGACAAATGTCCTATCTGGTGTGCGTTGACTGACTAATTACAATACAATTGCGTCGTCCCAAGACAAAAGACTCAGAAACAAACGTTATTCTGTACAGATAACCCTTCTTCAAAGACTACATCGGCCACTCTTTTGTGGTCTCCTAACTCCCCTCTCCCTTCTGGAATTCTATTGGAAAAGATCCCCCAAATATATCAGAAAATCCAGGAGCCCGTCAGGCCGTAATTCATCACACAGATCCGGTGAGCATCCAGGTAAAAATATAGTGGTTGGTATGTAAGGACGACGATGCCTTCAAAGTGGATACATGAAAAAAGAAGATTTGTGCTCAGGAGAGCATGTTAGGTTGTTAGGTTGAACCAGGAGCCTTTTCAGCAGTGGGAGAGGCGCTCTGATCAATAATCCCATTATGTTGGTCCAAGACGGACCCAGAAAGAGGACTTCCGCCATTGACAGACTTTGTTCGATCGGAACCAGGCGGCGTGATTCCGTTTTGGTGTGACGCTTTTGGAATTATTCCTTGCTTTCTGCATAGTTTCTCATAATCTGGTTCGTGCGGAGCGACGGGAACCAGCTCTCGCCGTGGGACCCGTTTATCATCAGAAGGAGGTTGGAATGAAAGTTTGGCCATGGGAATATCCCGCTGCTTAAAGAATAGACCATTTTTGTATATCTTGGGTTGAGGGATGAACTTTTGCATCGAATCATTCTGATCATAATCGTGATCTTGCATGAATCTAGGACTTGGTGGAGGGTGTTTGATTGTGATGTCCAGCTCCTTATAACTCACGAGCATTTCTAAATTGCGAAGGTGGGGGAAACTGGGCACAATGAACATGAACTCGGAAACCTAAATATCGTGTCAGACGTGGTTATTACTATAAGGGACAATTTCATATACCTTGACAAAGAACAAATCCATTTCAAAAAAGAGCGGTCCGTTGTGTTCGCTAAAATTATGCAGCGGATCCTTCGGTGGGGTCATTTGTTTCTTGAGGAGTATGTAAGAGTCGTCCTGAAGGGTATATAGAGGGTTGCAAATTTTCCACAATGCTCTCTTGGCGTCGTCCCAAAGTGGTATCCGTTCCCAAGCAGTATCTATGAATCTGTAAGCATGTGATAGTTGTTTAGATGGCTTAGAAGACTTACATCTTGTCAAGCTGAGATCCTTCTCTCCCAAAAGTAGCGCAACATGAGTGTTAAGCATCCACTGTTCTCGTCCGTTTTCCTGACCAATGGCTTCTGGTCGAATAGTGTCATATCGGTAACCGTCAATCCATCTGAACAAATGTGAAAACTGTTGCGCATTCTCTACACAGTCGAACCATTGAAGTAGACGAGGAAGCTTAGCGAGCCTTTCGAGTCGTTTTTTCTCCTCCATTTTGGCCCGTTCAACTCGCTCTCGTTCTTGAGCGGCCGCTTTTATACGGTCCGAGTCTTCGCGCTTTTTCCTTTCTTGTTCTTGGTAGAGAGTTCGAAGGTGCTGCTCCTCGGCATCTTTAATTTCCTGGATTCTCTTTTTTTCTGCTTCCTCGTTCTGACGTTTCATCTCTTCCTGACGGACGGCTTCCTCGTGGGCGAGTCGAGCTTTTTCTGCTTTCTCGTTGCGTTCTCGCTCCAATTCTTCAGCAGCCAGCTTCATTTGAACAGCTTCCTCCTCCTCCTCCTTGCGTTTTGCCTCGGCCTGTCGGGCTTCTTCCTGCCTCAATTCTTCCTCTCGCTTAGCCTCCGCCTCACGTACTGCTGCCTTTTCTCGCTTTACTTCTGCTTCACGTGCTGCTTCCTCTTCTTTCCTTTTCACCGCTCTTGCGTTCTCTTTCTCTCGCTCCTTTTCGGCATTTTCTACCTGACTTGTGTTGGTTGGTTTATGTTTCTTAGGATGCGAGTCAACGGAATTTGGGCCATGGTTGTTCGATTTTCCAGGACGATTATGAGTCTCTGCATCATTTGAGGTTGCTTGTTTATCTTCTTCTCCAGCTACAGATTGCTTCTTGGCAGAATGCGATGCTTTGGACTTCACATCTGAGCCTGGTCTTTCCTTGGTGTCATGTGGAGCCACATTTTTGATCGATGAAATACGAGTATTCGATGACGACATTGTTGTATTTTCCGATTTCGGATCAATATCCGCGTCACTTTCGAGTTTCCTTTTCTTCAGTGGTCCTCCTCCTGTGACTTCTTGCAAACTCGATCGTGGTGGGGTTTCACTCTTCCTGGGCCTTTTCATAGGACTTTCGCCGCGAATGGTACTGAGCCTATCCTTAGAGTCATCTCTCTTGGTTGAGCGGGACCTTTCCTTGTCCAGCGAGCTTTTATCTGATGGCTCGTGCTCGGGGTGATTGGAAACCGCCTTCTTTCCTGGTCGCTGAAGGCTGGGACTCAGTCGCCCGTCTTTGTCTCCATGAGATTCTGTAATTACTCGCTTCTCTTTCATGGAAACGCTCGATGCGTTGGATACGTGACTTGTGCGACGCTGTTTTTCAATTTCTCGTTCACGCTCACGTTCGGCCCCGGTGATAAGTTTACGTCGAGGTTTATTAGTAGTAGCCGTCTCGTTCTCTGAAGCTAGACCAACTTCAGATTCCGATCGTTTTTGAGATTTTAGCTTTGGCGGACCAAGGGGAGTACTTTCCGGGTCTGACACTACAATTGCTGGCGTGCTTTCCTCTTTCCTTGGTCGCCCGGGACCTCGCTTCGTTATAATAGACCCATCCCTACTCGGGACACTGGAAGCGCTTCGGTGGTGATTACTCTTGCTCGATTCATGATCTTTCGCTCTAGGACTCGAAATGACCCTTTTGTGAGGTCGGTTATGCTCATCCTTCCGAGACAATCGTTTTGCGTCTTTATCCACATCTCGCTGAAGCTTAGGAGAACGTAATTTGCCCGCTGATGACTTGTGTGATTTTTCATATCTTTCGAAAGCATCTTTCAAAAGCTTTTCTTCTTCCTGCCACTTTGGCCCTGCGCGAGCCTTTGCAATCTCGTAATAAGTCTTACCTCCAAAGGTTCGAGTGGGGTTAAACTTATCCTGACTAAGAAATAGTTCAATAATGCTGAGATGTGATTCTCGTCCAATGGCTGTAAGAAATGGGGTAGCCTGCTCCTCATCAGGGTCGGGATCCGGATCGAAATTTGGACCTAACCCGAAAAGAATGTTGACGACATCAATGTGGCCACCTTTTGTCGCGAGAAGTAAAGACTTAGTATCATTAAGTTGGGGGTGCACTTCCAATACACGCGCCGCGGCGTTTACATCACCCTCCTTAGCAGCTTTTCGAAGTTCGTTCACATCTAGCCGCTGGTAAAGTAGAGCATCACTAGTTTTGATAGATCTAGCGTTTCCTCTCCGGTTGGCGTGTGGTTCATGTGCTGGAACTGACGGACTATGACGGGGTCCCTCCTTCTCATGAAAATTGCGATTTTCTGGGTTTTCCATCGAGGGCTCGTCTTCTGACAACCTCCGGGCATCTCGATTGGTCTTCTTTGCTTCTGTTATGGCCAGTCTTATTTGATTGGCTTCCTCTTCGTCGTAATCATCTCCTTTTTCCATCTCGGTTACAAGATCAAGAGGCTCATCGCCATGTTTGTTAGGCTTGTTAGGATTAGCTCCCGCATCAAGAAGCAACCGTACAACCTCAACGTGTCCATTCTCAATTGCATCGTGTAGTGGTGTGTCCTTTTGATCGTTTGTAACATCGATGGTGCAATTCTGTTCCAATAGAAACTTGACGACATCGGTATAGCCGTTGATACTAGCAACATGGAGTGGTGTGTTTAAGGCATGGTCCGGCTCATTTAAATCCTGTGGCCGCTCTGTAAACCTCTGTATTGCACCATCCACTTTACCACTAAGACATGCACGTGCTAGAAGAGTTTGGCCAGAGGAGTTAACGTGTTTTTTATGTGGTCCCAACTTGACGGGAGAGACTGTAGAGTCGCCTGTAGGAGGTGCTGGGAGGTTTCGCAATGGGCGTGAGCTTCGAGGACGGGAAGTGGCACTTTCTGAAGACTCGTCGGAATGATACTCGGTGGACTGTAGAGGGGCCGGAACACGCTTCTTTTTGCTACTTAAGCTGTGAGTATTTCTGGAAGACACCTGGCTCGAAACGCTTCGTCGATGTCCTGCCCCCCGAGGCGGCGAATCTGACCTTGTACGTTTTCGCAAGCTTGTATCTGTACTCAACCTCGACTTCTCACGCTGCCTGATTTCCAGTCGCCCACCGCCCTCTTCATCGCCAGAATATGACGCATGGTTCTTGCTACGCGAGATGACACGATCGACAGATTTGGCCTGATGTCGCGCTCCAGACACCGAACGTGGAGAGGGCGATTTGGATAATTCTGAATCGGAGGCTGCGGGTTTTGAGCGTCCCGTAGCTGCTGGTGAGGTTGGAACGGAACTCAACCCACTGGAGTTTCCTTGATGGGCAGGATCTTCTTTTATGATCGAGTTCTTCAGACGCTTCCTTTTCCCCAATGACGATATGGAATTTGCTGCTGCATTGGGCTCGCCTGATTTATGCCCCAATACAGATCGTGATTGCGATAACAAGTCTAGAGCAGCCTTACCACGCGCAATATGACTACGATTGCCTCCTTCACTTTTGGATTCGTCTCCCTCGCTATGGTCCTCATGCTTGATGCGTTTCCGTATCTTGGACGGCGAGTGGCCATCTTTTCCTGGAAGCACGATCGTTTCGGCCTCGGAGTCGCTTTTCGTACCATCATCTACGCTGGCATTCGTCCCGTTCGATGGTTCCTCGTCCACATCCATGGGATCGTGGCGGGCAATGCCAGGCGGCGATGAATGGAAACCATTAGATGTGTTTCCTTCTCTGCTCTTGGCCTCGTTGGCACCCGTTTCGTCGCGATCAGGCGAGACGGGATCTTTCGCTGGGACAGCTCGCGCGCTCTTGGAATCGTCCATCAATCCTACCCCGAATGTCGCCTTGTCCACCACATCTTCCGAATTGTGCTTGCTGGGAGACACTTTGGAAATGTCAAGAAGGACGGACAAGGAGGGTCATCCGTGTCCTACGAGGCCTGGGGGGCGAAGTGACTACGATGCGCGGTGCGCGAGGGGTCGTCGCTTTGTCGGTCGTCGCAGGATACGTTTCGTATGGCCTCAATGGAACATATAAGGTTGAATGCGTGGGAGTGATGGCGGGCAACGTTTGTGGTGAGGCTGTTGAGGTCGTTCGTTATTGGGTTTTTAGGTGGTGTCCAGGTGTATGAGTCTGTAGAGGTAGAGGTAGAGAGAGCGGACGGGAGCTGGAGGCCTGTGGTGTTCTGACAACAATTCGGGGCTTGTGTACGGTGGGAAACTACGGTTCGCCATAGCAACACCTACCACCTTCGATTGATTTTCGACTATTACGGTATCAGCAGCAGCAACTTCACCACCTCGCGAGGGTTGACGGATGGCCTTTTGGGGAAAATCAATCAATGATTTTGATTTTGATTTTGTGCGCCCTCCCTGTCCTCGGATTAGATTTTCCCCGCGCATGCTGTTGTGATCGAGCCAGTGGCGGCAAACCAATCCAACCCACTCCACTTCAGTCGGCAGTGGAGGCCAAAGAATTATATTGACCGGCCATTGGGGAATGAGGTGCAGTTCAATCGATATGATTGAGGTTATCTGAAACCGCCTACTTCAATTGACCGCAACTTGCCCAAGGCTTCTGGGAGCTTCCTTTGCAGTGAATTGAGAGGTGTGCGCCTTCGGTCGTTCACTGCAGAGAGTGGAACATCTTCAACCAAATGCTAGACCGGAAAAGCTGGACCAGAAGCTAGACTGAAAGGCACCTTGAGCCTTCCCAAAACACCCAAAGTATCGCCACGGTCAGCATGTCGCCTTCCATCAATCTACCAGCTTGCCTTGAGGACGCAAGAATCAAGACTCTTCCTGCGAGCGCCTTCTACATTTCCGACTTTATCTCTAAGGAGGAGGAGGAAGTGCTTTTGAGCAAGGTATCATCTTGACATGCAGCCTCATGATAGCAATAGAACTAACACTTGGAAGATACATACTGCTCCAAAGCCAAAATGGAAAGTCCTCAAACACAGACGCCTTCAAAGTTGGCCTTCTGATCTCACGAAAAATAACTGCCTGCTTGATAGCCCTCTTCCAGATTGGCTTCGTGATCCTGTTGCTTTCCGCCTCCTTGAATGTCCCTTGAACATGTCAAATATGAAGCAGCATATATTTTCTGATAGCCCCCATGGTGGACCAAACCATGTTCTTATCAACGAATGTAAGTACATTCTGATATAACAGAGTCTGCTCCATTACCCTCCCTTACTTCTCTAATTATGTTTTTTTTTTTTCCTCGCATTCTTGTTTTGGAGCTTTTCATGAATCTGCCACTGAAGATTGCTAGATCAACCAGGAGAAGGAATCATGCCTCATAAAGACGGAGCTGCGTATCATCCTGTAGTGTGTACTGTCAGTCTGGGTTCTAGTTTGACTCTTGAAATATACGGAACCAAACACGACGGAACTCGAGAAACAATGCCAAAATTTCGAATTCTCCAAGAGCCACGAAGTTTACTTATCACCACAGGAGAACTCTACACAGATTACCTACATGGAATCGCCGAGATTCATGAAGACGTGGATCTTGACCATACCACAATCGCAAACTGGGGCCTTCTTCGGTCACCCGAGACATACAAGCAGGGAAATTTCCAGCGCTCAACTCGGACAAGCCTGACGTACCGGGATGTAATTAGAATCTCTAAGCTGGGGGCCAAGTTTTCCATGTTCAAGACACGTTAGGCTTCCATATTAGTAGACATATGGTATCATTCTCCAGCGACTAGCAAGTTTTTCGGGACCAAATTTCTCAGCATACCACTTTCTGGTAGAGTCAGCGGTGACGGCCAGATTCGATACCACAAACGCGAGACCTGCTATAACAGTTCCATTTAAGGACTTTCCATCGGGTGCTGCGGCAATCGCTATTGCAAGATATATGAGACATTCACATGCATAGTGTGGAGTGACGGTCGATTTGAAGAAGCTGTTTTGCGGAAGGCTGTACTTTTTCAGGCTGGCGAGATGTTTGTGGCAAATGTGCTGCACAATAGAACCATAAGCAAAGAGAGGAATCGCAATCATTGTCTTGATTGAGGGCCATGAGATCCTCATCGTTGCCCAGGGCGTAGGTTGGTCCAATGTAGCTGAGCGGATTAGCAACCGTCGAGCAATGATGAGACTAGAACCTACGAATCCCTTCAATCCAGACCGCAATACCAATAAAGAAATAATATCCAAGTCCACTATATCAAATGTCAGCCTGACCAAAGAGTCCCATTGTGGTCTGGCACTATGAACGCAGGTGGGGTCACTTACGCTATCCATAAACCAATCCACATTTTTGCCTGACTTGGTTTTGAGAAGACAATCGATTCATAGAGCCTTCGAGTGCCCTGAACTGCCATCAAGAACCATGCGATGGACACTTGTTGGATCGTCATGGCGCTTCCAGGGTCCTGGGCCGCGCAGACTGATAGAAACCTGACAACTGAACCTTGAGTGTAGATCTGAAAAGCCCAAAAAATCGAGGATGTGGCCGAGAATATGTAGTAATGAATGAACCACAGATGGGGTACTTGAAATGAAGCGATGAACTCAAGGAAATAGTTGAAGTCTACTTTTTGGTGGCTGAAAGCAGCTTTATTGCTGGCGTTGTCTCTTCGAGATCCGTAATTCATGATATTTTTCCTGAAAGAAGGGAAAAACACACCACCTATATCTACTATTGTTCCCAGAGCGAAGAAAACTTTGCAAACGAGAGAGGCGTCCATCACGCCTTTTCTGGTATTGAATGGTGAAATTGTATCTGAACGTACGTTTGCACTGTAGCTGTCCCGGCTGTACTCAGGTAGGTAGGTACGGAGGATGATTCCGGTATCAGAAAGGGTTTAGCTCGGAGTGGTCAGTGCGTCATCAAAAATACTGCTGCATTGAATTCCAAAAAGTGTATCAATAACCCCACATTCCAAGTATTCAGCAAGTCTTCAGCGGCGGTCCAACACTACCTACAAACCCGATCTTAACTCACACCCGCAAAGCAAGCCGGAGGGGTTTCCTCAAAATCAGCGGTCATGTCTACCACCGTGGAGAAGGTATGTCATCTTCCTTAATGGATCAATGGAATTTTGCTAATACCCCGCCACAGATCAAGGCCATCGAGGAAGAGGTACCGCCTCCCTCTTTTGCTACCTTTAATATGTCGGCTCGCGTGTTTTGGAAATGACGAATTGCAAAACTCACAAAGAGCGGGATGGGCGAATGCTAATAAATCCTAGATGGCCAAAACCCAAAAGAATAAAGCAACATCCTTCCATCTTGGTCAGCTCAAAGCGAAACTTGCGAAGCTGAAAAGAGAACTCTTAACACCAGCAAGTAGTGGTGGGGGAGGAGGATCAGGGTTCGACGTTGCTAGGACCGGTGTGGCGAGTGTTGGTTTCATAGGATTTCCTTCGGTGGGGAAGAGTACACTGATGAGCAAGCTCACTGGACAACATTCTGAAGCCGCGGCATACGAGTTTACGACATTAACAACAGTACCTGGGCAAGTACTTGTCAATGGAGCCAAAATTCAAATGCTGGATTTGCCGGGTATTATCCAGGGAGCAAAGGACGGAAAGGGAAGAGGTCGACAAG
This sequence comes from Hymenoscyphus linearis, assembly GCA_900536425.1. NCBI lineage: Eukaryota > Fungi > Ascomycota > Leotiomycetes > Helotiales > Helotiaceae > Hymenoscyphus > Hymenoscyphus linearis. Next base: position 261,992 of record UNPR01000027.1, on the reverse strand, counting down.
TTATTGCCGTTGCGAAAACTTGCCATCTTATATTTATCGTTCTCGATGTCAACAAACCACTTACGGACAAGAAGATCATCGAAGCAGAATTGGAGGGATTTGGAATCCGGATAAACAAGTCTCCCCCAAATATCGTCTTCAAGAAGAAGGACAAGGGCGGTATCGCCATCACTAATACTGTACCCCTGTCTCATATCGATCATGACGAAATTAAGGCTGTGATGGGCGAGTACAAGATATCCTCAGCAGATATTGCTATTCGTTGCGATGCCACAATTGATGACCTCATCGATGTTTTGGAGGCAAAGAGTAGAAGCTATATTCCAGTCATCTATGCGCTCAACAAAATAGACGCCATTTCGATAGAGGAACTAGATTTGCTATACAGAATCCCGAACGCATGTCCGATCTCCTCAGAACAAGGCTGGAATATTGATGAGTTGCTTGAACAGATGTAAGTTCCTCCAGAATATTGCAATCATCACAATTGCGAGTCTTAATCATGTGTCCCGCGACACACTTTGCACTAAGGTTCCTTGCTCTCTAGGTGTTGTTACCATACGGTAGTCGGTGTGGGTTTTTGCATTGGCTAATATGTTGTTAGGTGGGAGAAATTGAACCTTGTGCGAGTTTACACAAAGCCCAAGGGCAAACTACCCGATTACACATCGCCAGTCGTGTTACGGTCCACAAAATGCACAGTTGAGGATTTCGTAAGTAGTGTTACCTATCTCTGAACACCCTGTGTCTTGTTACTGTGCTGATGAAGATGATTCTTAGTGTAATGCTATTCACAAAACAATTGTAGATGATTTCAGACAAGCCATCGTTTATGGGAAATCCGTGAAACACCAACCGCAACGAGTCGGTCTTAGCCATGAGCTTGCAGACGAGGATATCAGTAAGTTGGCAATATAAAACCGCTAGATTTAGAACTCGTTGCTAATATCAATAAGTTACTATTGTGAAAAGATAGATGACTTGGGCTTCGAGGAGAGAGAGATGAACACCAATGTTGGTCAAAAAGCAGCTAAGCTCGTGCCAATGAATACCTAGGCCTTCTAAAATGGGACCAGTGGTTTGTAAGGAAGAAGCAGGTGTTGTCCAAAAATGGCGGCAGACTAGGGGCGCCTTCAATTTGGACGAATGAGTTTTGCAGTGGTTCGTTCCCAAAGATTCAATCCTGACAAGTACAGTAGGGAGCTTGCGCTTTGCGCTTTTCGTTTGAAGGAAAGCGAAAAAAAAGGTTATACACTCGAGCAGAAATAAAGAACTATCGCCGATTATACAGTATTTGGCTTTTATGCCTGTCGAGTATCGCATTTGAACATACGAACCCCCGATATTCTCTTCTATGCTCCACTCATCACGCCGACAGATCGTGAATTTTTACGAGACTGGATCTATTGATTCGAGTACTTTGGTTCAGTTCGGCCACTTCCATGATCCTCAAGAGGGATTGGATATGTTGAGGGTATCAGTATTATTTTTCTTGGTAGAAAAACAATTTATACTTGGCGAATTCCGACAAGAAGTCATCCAAGATACGACTTTCCGTTACGGATCAGGGTATATACATTTGAAAGTACGAGCTTCGCTTATAATTTCACACACAGTAGGATTCCTCTTCAGGTGATCGGCACCACACTCTTATATAAAGTATAAATTCACACGAGTTTTTCCTCTAGATTTTGATACGTAGGTTCGTTCACCAATGGCGGATTACATTTCCATACGTATCTCTCAAGGTTTCTACCCCAGAAAACAGAAAGCTGCAATCTGGTGGAGACACCGGGAACAAAAATATTTATTTCTCCACTCAATGAAAGCCTGAAGGAGATTTGATGATTCGGAAGATTGCGCACGGACAGCAGAGATTGGATAAGGAGAAAAGCACCAGGAAGAGGACAAGAGTCCAGGGGAGGAGCTGTATTGGGCAATTTGGGCTTGCCGCGCTTACTCACTTCACTGTACGGAGTACACAGGCCCAGCAAAAGCAGCGAGGATGCAGTTTGACAGGGAGTCCCCATTTTGCCTATTCGCGGGCCGGGTAGGGGCCCTTTGGTCGTCTCCGCCACTGCGAATTCTCAGCCAGTCGATCCTCGAAATTTCTCTCCAAATCCCTCCCTAATTCGACCGAAGGTTTTCACGTTGACCTTTTAAAATTGAGCTCTTGCCGCCGAGCTCATTGCCGTCGAATGTCATCTTCGGAGTCCGGCATCTGCAAGCGGAGGGAATTTTGGAAAGATCGAGAGGGGTGAGGGGACTCCTTGGAGCAAGCAAGCGGGTCTGAATCCACGGACGGCCCGCCAGACGGCCTCTTTGATACCTGGCGATCGATCTGCGATGCATGGACTCGAAAAACACTGTTTCTCAAAAAGACCCGAAGGTATTGTTGATCGTTCGCCATGTTGAGAATCTCGCCGGTGTTTTGAGACGATTTCCAGCATGGAGCCTCTCATTTGGGCCACCGTCACACGACGAAGCGCGGTTCCTGCCAGAAGAAACACGCCATTAGACGCTTCCGAGCTCGTGTTTCGATGGTTCGCCACTTGCAAGTGCTGCGTCTTACTCGAGTATAGTCAAGATTGCGGGCCTGGAGCTTTTATCCCTTTCATGGCGGGGTCCTTTTTGCTGTTTTGGTCTCGCGTATATTGTTTCTTGAAACGTCTGCTTCGTCTTACTGCTGCATCGCCGACTATTAGTAATAGCTGGGCATCGCGTCAATATTCAATATATATCAGAGTGTTCATCCCTCATTGGACGGGGACAGGATAAGGCTCTTCGGAGCGAGCCACCACCACCCACAGGAGGAAAACCTTTCGGGACATCAGACGAAAACCAAGGTTAGTTCTTCATCGTTCTCAACAAAGAAGAAGTTTCTCTATCCAATTGTCTATGTCTATCTCAATCCTGGTATACAATCGCCCAACCTTCAAAGTCGGAAGTGATCCCATAGGCCTCCACGACAGAGTGAAAGTCTGGGAAGACAACACTGGCCGATGTTGGGTTGGTCCGGTTGGACCAAGCCTCGCGAATCAAGAGTTGGGTGTGCGACGCACACGACGCCATACCGAGGAAACGAGCCACCTGGGATTTCTCTTCTTCCTACTCGATGGTAGACGAGAATTCTGCTATTGGCCCAGCCACCATTCTCCCGGACTCGACGAATATCGTGCAGAAGCCGGCAGAGAAAACGAGGCGAGAACTTTGTATGGAGGACAATCCCCGGGGATTGGGCGGCCTAGACTGGCCAGTATCAAAGCATTGCCATTGCATATGCCATTGCATATTGACGGCAATTATTATTGAAAGGAAGAACTATTGACTAGGCTCCTTGCTGTGAAGAATCTTCTCTGGGAGCTGTCAACGTCAAGCATCAATATATCACAGCTTAAGCGATGGGCGAAGCTGTTTCAACGTTCTCGGCCCAAAAGGCAAGGCAAGCCGTAGCAAAGCAAAGAGACAGGCAGACAAGCAGACCACGTCATGTCATCGAAATATCATTTCAACCTAATAACAATTGACGATTAGTTGCGTACTCGTACGTTGAGGTTTTGCAGGGCCTGGGCAATAGTACTAAGTGTCGGGGCGATGCTGTCGGCAGTGCTGAGTCTTCGAAGCCTTGGGTACAAGATAAGGCGGCGGCGATGGTTAGGATGACAAGACAAGCTTGATTGTTTCGGGGAATGCTCCCGCGATTCGGCCGCCCGTTATTGGGGGACCTGACCACTCTATGAACCATGCCAGGGCTTGCCTTGCCTCGCCCAGACTTCAGAGGGTCCACAGTCCACAGTCCACTGGACCAGCTTGTTGCTTGTTGCTTGTTGCTTGTCGCTTGTTGCTTGTCAAACTGACAAAGGCGAGATCTGCTGATTGCACATCGGACTGTAGCTGCCCTGAGCGTAAGGACCGCAAGGTTGAAGGTTTAGCGATGATGCTGCTGTGTCCAGGAGTCCAGGACACAGATACTCTGGAGGCCTCTGAGGTAGTGGCTGGAAAAACAAGAAACGTTGAATATGGGGTACCTGACTGGGCTAGGCTGGGCTGGCATCTGGCTCGCGTACCACTTCAGGCTGCTTATACTTGAGTACGCACTGGCACTGGCACTGTACGGAGTACTGACAGATATATCGCGAGACTGATGCCCTGAAGCTGAAGCTGAAGGCGAATTCTTCTTGAATATTCTACCTAATAGTAGTCTTTGCTCAGGTCTTTGCTCAGGTCATCACAACTAATATGAGTAAATTTACGTTTCAGGTTTACGTTGAAAGCTAACGGCTACTGCTACTGCTGCTACTGCCGCTTTCCATTTTTCTGCCCTCGACCGCTGTCACCGGTGGCCCGCATGTCTACCCGTTGAACCCCGATATCGTTCTCAAGTCGAGTCCAGCGTCGCTTGGCCTGATGGCTCAGTGCAGTGCTCATCTCATAGTGCTTGCCTCGACTCACTGACTGCGTATATTTTAAGGTCGACTGTCACTAAAAGGTCTACCGTCTTCCTCAAGCTCCCCTCCCCGTGCAGGCTACCTAGGTCCTACTAGGTACTATTATTATTATTATTATTATTATTATTACTATTATTATTATCACTATTACTATTATTATTATTACTATTATTATTATTATTATTACTATTATGTTGGCTCTCCCGCTCTGACTTTCACATTCTCCGGACCTTCTGTCCAAGCCAGATGGAGTCGATGGACGTCTCCCCCTCCCCAATTTGAAAAGTCCCCTCGCCCTCCCCCCCTTTGGACCCCTCTAACCTTCTTGGGCATCCACTCCGTGTAGACCCTCGTCTCCTTGCCCCCCCTGGTCAACCGCGCCGTCCCACCTCTCAGCAGCGAAACAAGCGGCCAGTCCCAATCGCTGTGGCAGCTTCAAGTGTCAAGACGAAAAAGCCCACGCCCACAGCTTCTCCGCATATCATATGTAGCTGTCTCCCTGCCCGCCGCTCCTGCACAACCGCACCCCATCGCACGCTTTTCAAAGCTCCCTCCACCCTCCACCCTCTACCCTCCACCCTCCACCCTCCACCACCATCCCATCCACCATCCCACACCTGCTCCTGCACCTACTCCCAGCAGCTTAGGCCACACCACACACCCCATTGATTGACCCCCTCGCCCCCTCGTCCCCTCCCGCAGACGACCATCGGCGACGCGCTCATCCCCATCTCCATCCTTAGTCCTCCTCTTCCCAGACCACCCCCATTGACACACAACGAACGACGTTTCCACTCTTTCGGTTTCTCAATTCTGTGTACTGGACCCAATCTGTCCCCCAAGATCCAATTGTTTCGTGGATTCAAATCTCGAAACTCGACCCCAAAAATCCTGGGCTTCGCTCCTGCGGCCAATTCTAACGCGCCTGCAGCCCTCCAATCCAGGTTTGAACGCATCTGCAGGAACCACGGCTTATCGTTCTCTATCATGCATGCAGAGGACCGACGTTCGTAAGGACTGCGCACTTTCTTAACCAGGAGAGGATAACCATTACTTTCCATAACCAGCCTGGTTCAGTGCCTGAAGGAGCAATTAATTCAATCGTGTTCTCGGCGTCGCATTTGAAATTGGGACCAGCGTTACTTCATCCAAAAATGCACGATTCTCCGATGGCGCAAATGGCTATGGACGAACATCAACACAACAATGGCAATGAAAACGGTTTTGGTAATAATCAAGGATGGGTGGATATCGGTCACAGCTACAACTCCTCGCAACATCAATCACCAATATTCGAACATGGAGGGTTTTCGTTTATGCAGCCAATTCAAACACACCATGGACTTCCATCCGAGTCAACATTCAATACACAAAGAATAATACCACATCAGCCCACTCATTCTCTTCAGTCGCACCAGCAGCTGCAACCTCTCATCATGCCCAATCACCCAACATGGCCCAGTATGTTGACAAACCCAAGCTATTCGGCTCCTCCAGTCGCAATACCTCCTGCATCTGCCCCTCCCATTGTGAAGGCAAATGGCAATAAGTTACCAGGTGCCCCTACTCCAACCCCCAGGAAAACTTTGACGGACCATGATCGAAGGCGGATGTGCCAATACCATGAAGACAATCCTACTGTAAAACAAACGGAAATTGGAGGTAAGCCAAATGCTTTTGAATTTTAGCGAGATGCCTTACTAATTCACTTTGCAGCAATGTTTGGAGTGGAACGAAGGTAAATCAGGCAAGAAGCATTTGCTCTTCCATTGCTAATATCATGTTTACAGTACTGTTTCGAAGGTTCTACGTCAGAAAGAGAAGTATCTCTTTCCTGAAGATAGGGGTCTTTCTCCCGTGAAGCGAGCGAAAGGGAAATTTCCTGATATCGAGCGCGCGCTTTCAAACTGGGTCAAAAACAACATTCAAAAGGGGATTCCTTTCAATGATCAGTGCATCAAAGAAAAGGCGCGTTTTTTTGCCGCAACGGTGGGAAATGATGGGAGTCATTTTAGACCCAACAGCGCTAGTTGGCTCGAAAAATTCAAACAAAAGAATGGAATTGGTTCAGGACGGCTGTCGAGGAGGGCATCAGAGACCAACATATCTGATGTGGGGTCGCTTAATCCAAAATTAACAGCAGCATCGGCGTCTCAAACGCCCAATGGCATATCACCAACGTCGCCCAATGGATTGTCGTCGCCTTCGCCCCTATCCGCAGCCAAGAGTCACGACGATTTGAAGTCTGAAAGCATGAACAACTACTTGGAATTTGGACAGGTGCATGGTGGCTACCGGCACTCAAATTCCCAGAGTACTGCTTCCCTGTCGAGTGCCTTCACAGAATCGCACCCCCCATTCTCAGCAGGAGCTACCAGTCCGACCACTCCGTTCGCATTTTCCCCTGATAACAATTCCAGCTCCTGGCTGCCTTCTCAGCAAGCTCGGCTACCTCCATCTGGGAATGGGTTCCAACGACCCCGAAGTCAAACATTTCCCATGCTTGGAATAGACCCCTCATTCGTTGCGCAAGCTACAGAACCGCTGACGCCCAAATATATGCCTGTAACAGAACCCTCTTCAGCGTTAGATTCGCCAATTCAGGAAATCGCTCCTCCGTATGGTATGGACTCGGCTGTATCTTCACCGCCATTACACCATCGCAGCAGCGATGGCTCAATGGCTCCACTGTCTTCCAGCACTCCGATGGGCATGCAGTCACCTCATGGATCCTCCGCACCCAGTTCTCCCACGCAGGACGACGCCCGAAGAGCTCTTGATACCTTGTTAAACTTCTTCAACCAAGCCCCGAACGGATTAGTCGATCAACATGAGTACATGACGGTCTTGAAGCTAACAGAAAAGCTACGCTTTCAGGGCAATACTCCACTACCAGGAGGACTCCACCGGATCTGCGAGCAAGAGACGGAACCCATGTTGGCACCCAAGATTGAGCAATCCATGAGCGCAGGTTGTTAAGCGCTCTGCCATCAAGCCCCCCACCAAAAAAACAACCCCTGTATATCCCGACCGCGATCCATTTCTTCGACCTTGTGTTCTTTACCAGCATCCGTTATTCGGTACATTTATCACGGCGTTTTTTACGAATTACCATTCTATATTCACTTCTTGTATAGCGAAGAAAACGACGCTCGAGCGCCTGATTATTGTTTTCCCCCTTGGATATAGATGATAGAGGATATAGCTAGATGGAGTGTAGTTTGTTACGAATATGATGGCATCCCCCTTTTATACCATCATATTCGTAACAACTGCACCTCACCTAGCTATATCCTCTATCATCTATATCTACTGTATCTCCCGTTTCTATCGGGGGTATAAGGGAGTAATTTTGTTTGCTTTGTTCATTCCAACTTTCGATACAACATTCATCCCGCTCACGCGAATATTATCTCCCTTTTTTACTTGCTTTTTGTGGATGCCTCTTTTTTTATTTATTTTACGAAGTTTTCTTCCTTATAGGTTTCTTTGGAATTTTTCTTCTGGTGGGAACCTTTTGCGATGTTGACACCCTTTTTTGACTCTTTTCTATATACCTTTCTTTTTCTTGTTTGATTTTCCATCTTTTGGTGTCCCTTTTATATGATTCAATCCAAGGGTTTCCTTTTTTTATATATTTTTCTTCTGTTGCGACTTTTATATATTCATCGGATAGACCTCTACATCCGAGTTCGACTCAAACTTTTCCATGCAAGATTTCTTTTTGGTGTTGCCTTCCCTTGGTTGCGTTTTTTCTTTCTTTTTTTTTTGGCATGGATACCTCTTCTTGTTTCTTGTTTCTTCTTTCTTTCTTCCTCTATATCTCGGTCTCTCTCTGTTTTTCTTTTCCGGCTTGAAGGGGAGTTCATTGTGAGAAGGGTGTTTGCGTGTTTTTCCATGGCTCCATGTTCAACGTTTCTGTGTCTTCCTATGTTTCTACACGATGGGGTCTCGCTGGGTGATGGATGGACGGATGGATGGACGGATGGATGGATGGATGGATGGATGGAAATGTCTGGCAGGCAGGCGGTCCACAGGTCAAGGCAAGGGGCGGATAGGCTGGGGAGGACAAGCATAGTAGGATAGGACATCTGGCTTGCTTTTTCATAGTTCAATTTTCTCGGATTATCCATCCAACTTTCCTACACCTTTCCTTCCTCATCATGTTGAGAGGGAAAAACGGCTTTTCTTTTTTTCTTTTTTCTTTTTTCTTTTTCTTTTCTTTTTCTTTTCTTTTTCTTTTCTTTTTCTTTTCTTTTTCTTTTCTTTTTCTTTTCTTTTTCTTTTCTTTTTCTTTTCTTTTTCTTTCTTTCTATTCTATATAAAACAGAATCAAATGAACAGACACATACAGAGACGAGTAAGAAAGTAAAGAACATATATAAAAAACGAACAGATGGATGGACGAACGAAGGAAGTCCCTTCCCGCGAATCTTTTGTTATATACTTGGGAGGCCCCGACTGTGGTTTAAAGAGGAGAGAGAGATATATAGTAAAGCAGATCAAGAGAGAAGAAAGGATGAAATGTATGACACGTATGGAATCAACTATAAAAGGAGTGTCACATGTCTTCAAGTCTTGTGAAAAGGGTCAAGTTAAAAACAAATAAAGGGGGTATATTTACTACAAACAAAAAACAAAAAGCTAAAACTAAAAAATTAACTACCTAGCTAACTAATACCTTCAAGGTCTTCGAATGCATGTATGCATCCATTTAACTCCTCAACCACAACCACAACAAGAACAAGAAACAAGAAAACTCAATTCAACCTCTCCTCCAACAACTCCTCCACCCCCTTCTCCCCCATCTCAGGCATAAGCCTCACAATAACCAACTCAACAACCGAATACAAAAGATGTTTATTACAATAACCATCCCCAAAAACATCCAGTACCTCTTCCACATCCCTGATCTTCACATCCTCGTCAGACGTTCCAAAGTACAGATTCTGTACCCTTAATGGGAGGAGTGCTAGGAGTGCTAGAGCGCATTTACGACGGAGGAGGAGGGCTTCGGAGGGCGTGGGGATGGATCGTGGGGGTGCGAGGGTGTTGTTTGGGAAGAGGGCGGTGCGGAGGGTGAGGAGGAGGGAGGGGAGACGGGTACTATCGAGGATGTGGGTGTGGATTTGGTGGGAGAGGATTCTGTGGAGGGAGCGAAGGGATGGGTTAGCTAGCTGGTTATTTTTTTCTCTGGCTAAGATGTATTTTGGTGGTGGGGTGTTCGGTTCAACTGTTTTTTTTAAGACGCATGATAATAGGAAGTGGCTTGGCTTGACTTGGGAATTTGGAATGGTGCAGTGCAGTACATAGGTAACCACGACATGAGTAAGAGGAAGAATTGTTTCGTCCTTTCGAGAGAGCTGATCTGATAGGACTGGATAGCCACACTCGATGATCCTCAAAACAGCAAGTCATTCCGGCGACGGAAGCGAGGAAAACAAGGGGGGCTAGTTTTTTCGCGACGTGCAGCCAACTGGTGACTTGAGGCGGCAACGGCAACTACTGGATGGCAATCAACGAATATGTTCTCGTGCTGAAAGTAACGGCGTTATTATGCGAGGCATAGGCAACTGGGTCCCTTGTTCTCAATAAAGCCGGGCGCTTAGAAGGGGGCTGTTGTAGGGCGCCGCCCGCATCCCCCACAACTGAATTTGTTGTGGTGCATTCAACAGGGAACGAATTGAAACGTTGAAAGGATTGCAAGATTTTGATTCATACGGTCATCTGCATCGGCAAAGAGAAAATGGATCAATCATGTAAAGGTGACAGATTAATTGATGCAACCTTTTCTTCATCGAGGATGGCCCGTGAAGAAGCGGAAGGAGCCATGGACCAAACTTGCGGCACATAAGATCTTTCCCGTGGGTGTGGGTGTGTGGCTTACAGAGACGAAAAACAACTCTGAATGATTGGGAACTTTGAGATCAAGTGACTGAAAGTCTATGCGGGGTGGCGGATGAAATGAATAACAGGAAAGACTTGTGACCCGAGGAATGATGGAACCAAAGAAGATAACTAACTTACTTGTCAAATATTTGATCAGTATTTCCTAGTCCCCCAGGACCAGCAATAGAACTCCATTGAAGCATCGAGATCATGGCTGAAAGCCAGGGCATTCGAAAGTCTAGGTCCAAAAAATGTGATGCCGTTGACCAAATTTTCATCTTTAGGATAGGTCTCTTGTTCGGGAAAGTGCCACTACTGATCGTTTGCTGTGATTCCGAGGAATCGTTGAAAGAACCAATTGGTTTATTCGTTGCAAATCGAGAAGGGAGGGCAGACGCGGTAGCCAGTGTAGTTATGAGAACTCGGAGTGCTGTAAATCCAACAAAGGCGTATTGTAGCACCATCCAAAAGGTCTTTTGAATGGGAAGGCCAAGAACATTCCCCTTCTTCGAGGGTGCTGAGGCGCTTACAGAATCAGATGGTTTTACCACCGGATCGCCAACTTTAGGAGTAGATATTTGATTCTTGATAACTTCGGCAATCTTCATAATTCCTTCCCATAAAAGCCACGGCTCAGAAGCTTTTCCGCCTATGCCATTTCCCAGTATCATCTCGGAAAATATTTGGCCAATTAGTGTCGTCAAACAATCGTTGTCCAAATCTTCTGTTGGCAGAAGCACAGCTAGAACGCCTTGAACCAGCATTTGTCTGTATAAAGTCTCGTTGTTTCGTTGTTGTTGAGATAATGGTCCATTCTCCTGGTCAGGGACAGGTGATAGTGCGGGCATTGGCCATAATGCATGATATATCTCTCTGGAATTGGTTTGAATGGGTGGTGGGTTTATGGAAGTGTTTGCCGCTCGATATGCTATTGTATTCCATTATTAAAAGAACATGACGAGAACTATATGATCATACCTTGAAGATGAACATCAAGAAGTTCCGGCAATTCATCAAAAAGCAGACTTTCCATGTCCACCTTCCTCAACCTCTGTTCCAAAGCCCTTGTGCAATGTGCGATTATCTTGACCACTTCCTCCACAAAAACAGGATCCGGTGTTATTTTGGCATACCACGTATGCACGAATTCCCTTATTATAATGGCAATAAAAGCGTATAGCTGCAGATCAACCTCATTACTGCTTGTCAAAGGAGGCAGAATTTCGTCGATTGGCGCTGGAGTGCTTCGTCCCTTGTCGCCTAAATGGGAACATAATGTACGGCGAATTAGGAAAATGGTTGAACGGTCGGAAGCTGGATCTGAGGCAATATTTCGACTGTTGGTTCTAGAGGCTATCTTCTCTGGTGCCAAAAAATGGTCCTGGGTTGGCGTGGGCGTGAGCGCAACATTGTTCGTGGTGGCAGATGGTGAAGATAAATTGGAGGTCGAGATGGCCTTCGAGCGAGGTTGAAGCCGTGACATTGACGTTTTCGAAGACTAGCGGGTGTCGTTTCTTTCAGAGGGCAAGCTTCATGATGCCGGCGGGCGATAGAATGGTGGGGTAGAGGGAGCTGTCAAAATACCTACGAGGCTAGGCTAGGTAGCTGAGCTGAGGCTGGAGCTGTTGATCTTCCAGGTGAGGGACGTGTGGGTCTCGGGTCTCGGGTCTCGGGGTTCGGGAGGATCTCGGGCCTGGGCGCGGATTGAGGCTCTCCTGAGGTGGGGTGGCTCAGGTGGCTCTGTGGGTAGGGACTGGTGTTGGCTCATTTGGGAATGTGATGGAAAAAGTAGCACCACACTCACAACATGAGCATAAGCATATTCTTGTGTTAAAAACTTCCTCTGAAATTTCCAAATTATGCATTAGAATAAGCTTTGTTTCTTCAAGGTTCCAGGTTTATCCCAAGAGATAATCAAAACCTTTAAGTTGCGTTGCTTGATAGTACGGAGTACTCTACCTACTGGTACTTCGTTAGAACTCGCCTGCGCGACTTGGGAAAACATCATCCAATACTCGAGTAACTCCTCATTGGCCATTTCGGAAACACAAAACCAAATACTTCCTAAAGTGTTACAAGCCAACATGCTTAACTGTTGCGACCAAAAGTCAGTGATTTGCCTTATAAAGGTGTGCAGAACAGATACTCGTAAGCTGTTGGTAATTCTTGTTTGAGTAATTGTTTACCTGGGAATTCTGCCACCGTCGTCATTTGAAACCACAGACTATAAATGCAATTCTCCGGTTCGCTGACCCCCTTTCTGCTGTACGCCTGCCCCAACTTTTGATTTTTCCCCCCTCAGAGGAAACAGCTGAAAGAAGATGACTTCTCTACTCTGGTATAAACCTCGGTATTCTGGTAGCGAGGTTTTAGCGAGGATATAAAAATAATCATCGCGCTCAGCTTCGCAGCAGAATCGTCACAAAATGCCATCCACAATTGTGTGCTATGTGATGCCGGACTGCCCTCGTGCCTAGGTATTTCCCCAGATCAATAAGAAGCGAAGCGATTGCAAGGATAACGAGAAATGACGCAGTTCGGAGGCTAGAACGTGTCTTGGCATGCAGAGGGAGCCTGATGCGAAGATGCGAAAGAAGATCTGGGGGGGCGACTGGTCAGAAGTCAGGCGAAATCCTAATCCCCTAACCTGAAACTGGACTTTTGTTTGGTGAAAGTCAGAAGAGACTCAAGAGAGAAATGCTGAGCTGGAGACAGATAAGCTTGAAGCTTTTTGAGTTGGGAGACAGCGAGGCATGAGGCACCAGGCACGAGGTGTCTAGAGTAGAAATAACTTTACTCAAGGACAGACACAGGCATCACAGGCATCAACATCTATCTGATGTTTGATGTTCCACAGTCCACTCAGACTCACTCCCACTTAAAAGGTGGGGGGAGCTTGAGCATTGAGGTCTTAAGCCCAGGTTGACGGGAGGCGTAAAGGCGTAAACTGGCACGTGCACCCTCTGATGAAGTGCCACCAACGCCATGATTGTGAAAATTAGAAAGAATTTTCCTTATATCCGCTGATTCATAGAAGATGGTTGCTTTCTCTAGATTTCAGACTCCATTGTGAAGATATTGTGGCAAGTTGACTGGCCATCCTAAAAGTGCTTCTATTCACAGCTCCAATGAGGTAACTAGGGCAGCAGCGACCCAGTAATTAGCCGAATTTTAAAGTAGCTGGTGGTAGCGTGGCGTACATTTGGGCCAGCTTCCCGCAAGGCTCTCCTCTGGCTCACCCTCCTCAACACCGACCCTTCTCCTACACCCGCCGACAACACCAGCACCCACAAAGAAATCACCACTCCTCTCACATCCAGATACGTATGGAGAGATAGCCTTCATCTGCGAATTAAACTCCTCTCCTCATACCGCCCCCTGACCCCGCACTTCACTCCTTTTTTGAGCTTGAATCCAAGAATCTACAACCTCAGAGAAGCAATACAAAGAGACTCCACCGATTCATTGACAGTCACAAGTCGCCAAAATGGGTCAGACCTTGTCGGAACCAGTTGTTGAGAAGGTACGGTCTACTTTTCTTCAGTGCGCTATATCTTTCGCTGCTATCAACCCCGCGTTTTGGTATGATGCCTCTGCGAGGAACAGTGGCATCCTAAACACGAGTACTCGGCCTTTGCGATATATATGCGATACATAATCGATCTTTATATTGGCAGAGTTTACTATACGGCTTTGCCCTTTGCCTTTACTCACGCCTCTCTCTCTTTCTCCCTCTGCCGAGGTTCGGGATGCTGACATCTACTCTCTTTTAGAACTCGGCTTCTGGTGGTGACGAGCGATTAATCTTCGGTGTCTCGTCCATGCAAGGATGGCGTATCAGTATGGAGGATGCGCATGCTGCTATTCTCGATCTACAATCAGTTTCTGGGGAGGCTTTGAAGCCGGCCAGCGCCGATGATAGGCTTTCTTTCTTCGGGGTTTACGATGGACACGGAGGTGATAGAGTGGCCATATTCGCCGGCGAGCAAATACACCAGATTGTTGCGAAACAAGAAGCATTCAAGAAGGGCGACATTGAGCAGGCCTTGAAGGATGGGTTCCTGGCTACGGATCGGGCGATTCTTAATGGTTAGCATGGCTTCTGTGGGGGCGCTTGATAGGAACTGACTCGACCTTTTTAGATCCACGGTACGAGGAGGAAGTTTCTGGTTGTACTGCGTCTGTTGCAATCCTCTCTGCAAAGAAGATCTATGTGGTATGTCGATATATCATTTCTGTTCCGCAACTATTACTTACAATTCCAGGGCAATGCGGGAGACTCTCGAAGTGTTTTGGGGGTAAAGGGCCGGGCCAAGCCCCTTTCATTTGATCACAAGCCTCAAAACGAAGGTGGGTTTATGCTTTTCACTTTTCAACCTTCAAAACATAAAAGCTTACTGTCGCATAGGTGAAAAGGCTCGTATTACAGCTGCTGGTGGATTTGTTGACTTTGGCCGTGTCAATGGTAATCTCGCGCTCTCGAGAGCTATCGGTGATTTCGAGTTTAAGAAGAGTCCCGAGCTTTCTCCAGAGCAGCAGATTGTCACGGCCTTCCCGGATGTCACTGTTCACGACATCACTGATGATGATGAGTTTTTAGTTGTTGCTTGCGATGGTGAGTAACCACAATTGGTCAACATTGTATAGTCGCTAACCTTTCTGTAGGAATCTGGGATTGTCAGTCCTCTCAAGCTGTGGTCGAGTTCGTTCGACGTGGTATTGCAGCGAAACAAGAACTCTCAAAAATCTGTGAGAATATGATGGATAATTGTCTCGCCTCAAATTCTGAGACTGGAGGAGTGGGCTGTGATAATATGACTATGACAATTATTGGTCTTCTCCGGGGAAAGTCCAAGGATGAGTGGTATGACGAGATTGCGAAGCGCGTTGCCAATGGAGACGGGCCATGTGCACCTCCAGAATATGGCAAGTAGCATGGTATTTCTAGTCTTTGAGTATAGCACTGATAATCCAAATAGCTGAGTTCCGAGGTCCCGGTATCCACCATAATTTCGATGACAGTGACAGCGGCTATGATGTTGACATGGACCAAAAGAACAAAGCTACAAGCGGCAATCAAAGAGGCCGTATTATCTTGCTAGGAGATGGTACCGAAGTCTTGACCGATTCAGACGACACGGAGATGTTCGATAACCAGGATGAAGACAAGGATTTGGCAAGTCAAGTAAACAAAGGTCAGCAGCTCGCAGGCAAAGACGCTTCTAAGTCAGCAGTCACCACGAACAGTAAGACCCCTGAGTCTAAGCCTGCTGTAAATTCTTTTCTTACCAACTCGCCAGGTACCTCGGAGAAGAAAGTCGAAAATACGATACCCAAGTAACGCAAAAGTTGTAAAGCATCTTGAAAACGCCTCTTCGTTCAATAATTGGTTGCACACTACCATTTCCATTATCCTTAGAGGAATATTGGAGTGTGCTGAAGACTGGAATAGAATTGTGAACGTTTCTGCTGCGTAAACAACAAAATCACGAGACAGGCTATGAGGATTTTACTTTTTTATACGGCTTCGGATTGAATACACATACGATAAGATATCATGGGAAATCCGCTTCATGACTTGTTGGGCAGACAACATGTGGATAACTCGCGAGTAATCGGGCGAACGTGCGGCTTATTATGTCTTTCGTGGTCCTCCCTGGCCCTTTTTTCTCTCTTTCCGAATCATGAACTTTTATGCAGCGAGCCTTTTTGTCTTTCACGTCGGTTTTTTCTACTTCTACTTCTACTACTTCTTCTCTTTTGCATCAGAGATCTCCAGGGATGGGTCCATAGAGGGATAGGGTTATTGCATTGTACTGAGAGAATGGCCAATTGATACCTGAAAATTAAAGCGTTCTTCTTCTTAATCCTGGTATCGTTTGAGTGAATATTGAGAATGATTATAGTGACTGGGCTTTGAACACATACTCATATAATATATTCCTGGAAGTGGCTCAAGAAACATCAGCTGGGCCTTGTTATGACTCTGATAGAATTGTATATCGTAGGGTCATATGATATGATCTGTGGTGAGTTTGAATGAACATTTCTGTTGAGTGTACCATACATGTTACTACTACTTTTATGAGTACAGAGGTAATTTAGAATGAGTCGTTCTGAATGACTATACAGTCAACTGAACTTGACAATACTAATAATGCTTTCTATCTGTTGTATACTATATAAAGATACCACCATTCACTCTATAAAATTCTATTCTCCGTTTCTTGAATCATCTCAAGAATACTTATATTCACTTCAAAGAATGGTGAATTGTTCGTCTCGCAAGAAATTTAAACCTTATATTAAGTAGATTGTACCCATTTCAATTTTATAATTTAAAGGGTACTAATGTTCTCTAAAGGTGCTGAGTCGTAGAATTCTCTAGCCCCTCTTCACTGTTTAGATTGATTAGACGAGAAAGGAAATACCGGTATTAGAACCATTCACTGCAGTATTTTTTATCTCTTATCCTAGGAGGGGGGACTCGGACGGGAAGCCGGGGCCGCTCGGGTAGGGGAACTGTTGTGTGTCATTTAGGGAGTATGACGATTGTTCGCCTTCCACCACACCATTCCGTCAAGCCGCATTGCAGTCGGCCAGGTTTCCTGGGACAAATTTTGACAGCCACGACAGCCAACACCTGCCACTGCCAGAGATAAGCTAATAACGTCAATGTCAACCCCCTCCCCCCCCCCGCTCGCCCCTACCTCGCTACCTCACCCCCCAAAACACTTATACTCGAGCACTTCCAGACCTTCTTGAAGTCAATTCCATTCCAGAAAGACATTCCCATTAACTCTTTCTAAATTTAAATTCCAATTCGCCTTGGGAGCGGGCAACTTACTCCGCTTGCTGCTCCACTCTTATATTCCAAGGTCCAAGGACCGTGGACGATCTGCATTGCACCAATCTACCGCCCCGACCCCTGTCAACCCCGGCCAAGTCCAAAAATTGTTCAGGAGAGGTGCCGGGAAGCTGTCCTCTTTTGTTCTATCTTCTATCCCCCCTTCGCGACAACCCACACCAGGCACTTCTGCCAACAACACCACTTCCCATTCTATCCTTTGAGCGCGTCTAGGGATAGTCTATCGACATACCTACAACTAATCCCATCACCAGTTTTCCTTATCAAAAGAAAACCCACTCCCACAACGAAATGTCTTCCGCCTCTTCCCCAGGTTCCGCTTCAGGTGCCGGAAAACGAAAAAGAAACTCTGCCTCTTCCAACAAGAAAGCATCTGTCATCGATCAGTTACAACCTTCGTCTCGAGATGCTTCTGGTGAAGATGGTGAGTTCACAGGGCCCGAGTCTGCCAACCTGAATCCAAGAAAAGGCCCACTGGTTGACGCGACCAACAATCCTCCCGCTAAACGACTACGCTCATCCACCCACGAAAAAATCAACACCAATGGATCTGACAACGCCCAGGATCCAGGAGAGCCATCTGATACAACTGAGGCAAGTGCGGATATTGCAAATAGAGTTACGCGCAAAGGACGAAAGAGCTTTTCCAAAGATGCGGAGTCAATGGCGCCACCTCCAATTGGAGCGTTGACTGACCCCGTTGGATACAAGACCAACCCACCACCCACCGGAAGAGCCGTTCGTGTTTACGCAGATGGTGTTTTCGACTTATTTCATCTTGGGTATGTCTAGCTGCACTGTTGATCTCAGGTACCGAGTTTTTACTAATCGTTACATCGCAGGCACATGCGGCAGCTGGAGCAAGCTAAAAAAGCATTCCCCGAAACTTATCTGATCGTTGGTGTAACCGGAGACGCAGAAACTCACAAGCGTAAAGGACTCACTGTTCTAAGTGGTCAGGAACGTGCGGAGACCGTTAGACATTGCAAGTGGGTCGACGAAGTGATTGAAGACTGTCCTTGGATTGTCACTCCAGCCTTTCTCACCGACAACAAGATTGATTATGTTGCCCACGATGACCTTCCATACGGTGCTGACGAGGGTGATGACATCTACAAACCTATTAAGGAGGCAGGAATGTTCCTTGTTACCCAGAGAACGGAAGGTGTCAGCACAACTGGAATTATTACAAAGTAAGCCCGGAAAGTTTTGTGGTTAAAAGCAATACTAACAAGAATTAGGATTGTTCGCGATTATGAAAAATATATCAGCCGTCAATTCAAACGCGGAACTTCTCGCCAGGAGTTGAACGTATCATGGCTCAAGAAGAACGAATTGGACCTAAAGCGCCATGTTGCAGAAATGAGAGATGCTATCCGTAATAACTGGAGTACTACCGGACAGGAATTGGGCAAGGAAATTAGACAGTTCTGGCAAGCCAGTAGACCTGGTAGTCCTGCCAGAATTTCAAGTTTTGATGACTCAAACAAGTCATCGGGATCTCTCACAAGCCCATCGGCACTGTCACATCTTAGTCGCCGTCTTGAAATACCTAGAGGGGACAGTCCCGGTGGTCCCGGTAGTGACTTTGCTACCGGGTATAGTTTGGGGTTGATTGGAGGAGTCAGATCATGGGTAAGCTATTCCCGTCTCTAAAACAACGAACATTTGGCTAACATCAAAATTTAGATGACGAGAAGCCGCCAATCAAACCGAGAAAGCCCTCATGGAAGTGATAGTAGCGAAGAGGAGAGTGATGAGAGATCTCCTAGGCGAGGACGTCAAAACAAAGACGTTGATGATGCAGAGGAGCGAAAGGTTGATGCTCAAATTGATGTCTTGATGGATGAGAACTCAAAGGCATCTGGTGCTTAATGAGGGTTATGATTTCGCCATGGTTTGTATACGAGAAAATTGCTTCGTTCTACGAGTTTCCTACGACTCTATTCTTCTTCTTCTCTTTCGCAGCACAAAACTTTAATTTTGGTAGAGATGCGTTTTGTATTAATGGATAGACTTTAATAATGTCTGGTACACGTGGGAGGCTTGGGGGCTTAATGAAAAGAATGGTACCTATAATAGAATGAATTACGTCACGTTAAGAGCTATGTTGAAGCAACCTGCAGAGTTGGCCTATTACCTGATACGAGAGAAGAAAGTAACTTTGCAGTTTTGTATGCCGATTTCTGGACACAATCAGGGTGAAGAGCTCTCGAGGATCCCTCGGTTTCCAGAAGCAAGGCGTTGTGGTGCCTGATGTCTAAGGCATACACTGTCCAATCAAGTGTCGCTCAAATCAAATCGATGATCCGGCGTCTTGAGGCTTCTTGAACTTTTTGCGACAAGAACCACTCCGCTCTCCCGCCACCTTTTCTTTTCAATTTCCTTACTATCTCAATAGGTCACATAATGTTGTCCTCTGCGAGATCTGCCACTGCGTTGGCTCTGCGAGGTAATCTTCCCAGGAGCTCTCATTCAACGCCCCTCTTTGCCACACATAGTACTAACCCTCACTTAACAGCCAAACCATCTTCGTGTCTAATCCCATACCGATCAATTGCAGCAATCTCGTCTTCTTCGTCGAAGCCTTCATCTGCTGTATCGCAGTATGATACAAATACTCCACGGCCCTTGAGTGTTACGGGAAAGGAAAAGCGCGAAGTACCATTGCCCAGCCAGGAAGGAAAGAAGGGCTTTACTCAATACGCCTTGTACGTTTCTCAGATCATATCCAGTATGCGATGGAAATTTTGGGGCAGTTTGGGTGTCAATTGGGGATCGTGGAAAGGGTGGCAAATGTACCGAGATATCAAGCTAACACGACTTCGATAGAACAACCCTCGATCAAATCACCAATTGGGCACGTCAGGGATCGCTCTGGCCTATGACTTTCGGACTGGCCTGCTGTGCCGTCGAAATGATGCATCTCTCTACCCCACGATACGATCAAGATAGACTTGGTATAATTTTCAGAGCGTCCCCTCGTCAGTCCGATGTCATGATTGTTGCGGGGACTTTGACGAACAAGATGGCTCCTGCTCTTAGACAGGTTTATGATCAGATGCCCGAGCCGAGATGGGTTATTTCCATGGGGAGTTGTGCGAATGGTGGAGGGTACTATCATTATAGTTATAGTGTTACGCGAGGTTGTGATCGCATTGTTCCGGTGGATATCTATGTTCCTGGGTGTCCTCCTACTTCAGAGGCGCTGATGTATGGAATCTTCCAGTTGCAGAAGAAGGTATGTTTGAATTTCTTTTGCTTATCTTCAGGGGAAAGTCTCCTTGAGATTTGTCCCGTTTGATGTATTCTGGATTTTCGGAATCTGAGGCTAACTATACGTAGATGAGACTTACTAAAATCACCAGAATGTGGTACAGAAAGTAAAGGCAGGGAAAGAGGAATTACATTGGGGGACGTGGGTTATGGGGGCTTTTTTTTTATTTGTACAAAGTTCAGACTGCATATAGTCCGATTGCATTGGCGTTCGTTTTCGCAGAAGATAAACAATACACTGGTATTAAAATCACCAATTAAGTCCAATAAGTTTGAAACTTTCCAGAAAGTTCGGCTTTCTATTAGTAGGTGCGTTAATGTGGGTTATTCAGGTCCTTGTGTTGGGAAATTTAGGATACTAGGAGAACAACTTCGGATTCGATTCCTCGTTGTCAGTTCGCCACTGCACTTACTAAATTGAGACAGCCGGGCTCAAGTAACCACCAATCTTCTAGCGAGGATTTTGAAGGGCTTGAGGAAACTAGTTACCACCTACCTAGCTAATGCCCCAGTTTCATACCTCTTGTTACTTAAAGCCCCTTAAACACAGGCTTCGAGTAATCTGAAAATGTTATTCTATATAATTTGTTGCCAGGAATCATTCCCTCCAGGGCTATGTGAATATGTCTGTCACATGACTACACACCGAGGAGGGACTAGCGTAGACTAGCGCATTCTTGGAGCTAGTATATATTCTAGGTAGTTCCGTAGCTTAGAGAATTCAAGTCTTCCGCACCCTCACACTTTGCAACATAATTTAGCAAATGGAGTTTGATGGTTTTTAACTTTCAGAAGAACGGCTTGAAATTCCAATGGATTGAATGGAAAAACAGAAGCACATTACTTACTGTCCTGCGTGGTGCCATCGTGGTGCCATAGCTTTAGAGAGCCTTTGCTTTCCGTACTTTGGCTTTTGGTTGCTTGGAAGATTATTACTTACTAGATGCCAATTCCTCATAGAACGAAATGTTACGAGAATTATGATTATCATGATCTATGAATTTCCAATATTTCAGTCCTTTACTATTCTATTCTTGCGACTACTGTAGTCCAGTCCCCCGCCGCAAGTTCATGGTAAATCCACGTGATGCATCCGATAAGCCTTATCAGCCCAGGAAAATCCCAAGCTTTTTATTTTTCATCGCGACAATCGAACTCTCCAAGCTCAAGGACCAACAGATCATGGCCAGCACAAGCTCCTCCATGACATCAACCTCACACACATTAACCGCTTTCCCACCCCCGACGACAATGGCCACCGCGAATTCGGACTCCGTCGACTTTCTTAGCGCGCTGAAACCTGATAATCGACATGCGTTTATTGCGCCGCCTAAGCAGCTGGGACAGAGCGCCCTGGGATATGTAAAAGGTACGCTTGATGGGTTTGCGGGACGCCTTGGGGAGGAACAGAGTCAGAGGTTGAGGGAGGAGAGGAGGAAGAGGAAGAGAGGGGGGAATGAGAAGGATGAGGCGACTTTGAAGATTCGTAGGGTACATATTGAGGGGTTTGGGGTGGAGCAGGTTTGGGAGCAGGCGAGGAGGGTTATTGATGCGTTGAGGGAGGATGCAGAGAGGGGATTGAGGGAATTGGGGGTGGAGGACGAAGAAGAGGGTGTGGGGATGGTGGAGTTTGGGGAGGATGGGTTTGAGGTTGGGAGTGAGGACGAGAGTCTTGATGGAGAAGAAGATGAGGACGAGGACGAGGAATCGGATGATAGAATTGAAGAAGAGAATGCGGAAGTCGACTTCGAAGGAATCGAGTCCGATAACGACGACACGCCGCTTGAATTCGAGGGCGAAGACGACTTCGAGGACGAGGATGAAGAGCCTTCGGATGAAGAACCTACGGGAATATTTGTTGAAGATCCAGACAAACTTAATGACGGATTTTTCTCGATCGACGAGTTTAACAAGCAAACGGAATTCCTCGAACAGCAAGACGCAAATGCTGATCCATACACCGGCGAAGCAAGCGACGAAGAAGATATCGACTGGGACACCAATCCTCTTACTATGCCAATCAAAGCTGTTTCAAGTTCAAAACGAGCCGCCGCTATGGATATTAATGACGAAGAAGACGAAGAATCAGCAGACGAAGAGGATGATGGGCCCACCTTTGGAAATATGGATCTCAATGCGCCAGATGGAGAAAGTGATGATGGGGAGGATGCAGAAATGGATGAGGACGATGACCCGGCTGGTGACAACACGAACGATATTTTATACAAAGACTTCTTCGAGCCTCCACCACGCAAAGCTGGAAAGGGAGAACGACAAGCGAACTTCCTGGAAAGACAATCGAAAAAGGTCAAGTTTGCTGAACCTGCTGACGATGAAGCTGGGCTTGAACGAGCTATGGCCGATGTTAGACGAGATTTGTTTGATGATTTATCAGACCAAGATTCTGGAGATGCATTATCGGATGTTGATGCGGGTGATGTCAAATCTAGACGATCAGGGCATGAACGTCGACAGGCCAAACTTTCCGAGGAGATACGTCGTCTAGAGGCAGCTTCAGTGGCAAAACGAGAGTGGACTTTATCTGGAGAAGCTCGAGCTGCTGATAGACCTCAAAACTCTCTGTTAGAACAGGATCTCGATTTTGAGCGCACAGGAAAACCAGTTCCTGTTATTACAGCCGAGGTCTCAGAGAGCATTGAGGAACTAATTAAACGACGGATTTTAGCACAAGAATTTGATGAGGTTATTCGTCGACGTCCAGATTCTTTATCTACTCCAGCAAATACCCGTCGTGGGGCCTTTGAATTAGATGATTCCAAGCCTCAGCAAAGTCTCGCGGAAATGTATGAAGAGGAGCATGTCAAGAATAACAACCCAGACACATATATCAGCAAGGCCGATGAGAAGTTACGACAAGAAGAAAAGGAGATAGAAGTTTTGTGGAAAGATGTTAGTGCTAAACTCGACGCCTTGAGCAGCTGGTCTTATAAACCAAAACCTGCTGCTCCAAGTTTGACGGTTGTTGCAGATGTTGCGACTATCAGTATGGAAGATGCACAACCTACCACGTCTGCTGGTATCAATGGTGGCGATTCTATGCTGGCGCCACAGGAAATCTACAAAGCTGGAAAAGAAAAGAATTCTGTTAATAATGGAGAGATTGTCCTCAAGAGTGCAGCTCCTGTGGCTAGACAGGAAATGACTCGGGAAGAGAAATTACGAAGGAGAAGAAGAGAAAAGGAGAGAATCAAGAAGAGAGGTGGGGAGGAAATTGGGAATCGGGTAGAGTCTAAGAAGACCAAGGGAAAGAGAGAGATGGTTGGGGACTTGAAGAAGGGTGGTGTTAAGGTCATTAATAAGAAGGGAGAGGTCACGAATGTGGATGGAAATAAAGTACAGGATGCTAGGGCGATCAATGGTGCTGGTGGGTTTAAGTTGTGATACGATTAGATAGGAAGTGAATAAGAACTGTTTACATATGGCCCATATGAAGGCAAGACTTTTCTTTGTTGCCACAAGGAGTATTGCGATGATTATTGAGCTTTCAAGGATGGGTGATCGTATGGTGGTGGGGCTTTTTTGTCCCATATGAGCTGAACACAATGCGCGGCGATGGTGACTAATGGAAGGACATATTTCCCACATCACCTCTAACCCTTTTACATATTTTATTCACTTGGATTCCCCAAATTCTGATTTAAGATCATTTCCAGTCTTTTCTTCAATTCTGAATCAATATTTTCAATCATGGCAGCACCAGGAGAAAACTATCGTCTAGCCTTCCCGCCTAGTACTAAACCCCACATCTCAACTGGAATACCCTTTCCAGCAGCATGTGCACATCACATCACCAACACCTTCAAAGCATCCAAAGTCTACATCATCGTCTCGAATTCCATCTCCAAGACGTCGAATTTCACAGATCTTCAAAATGCACTGGGTGATAAGGTTGTGGGGGTGAGGAAGGGTATTAAGCCCCACACGCCGTGGGATGATGTATTAGAAATTGTCGCGGAGGTTAGGGAGAAGGGTGTGGATATTATTGTCACACTTGGAGCGGGGAGTTTGACTGATGGGGCGAAGGTAGTTGCTTTTGTGAGTTTTCTCTTCTTCTATTCTATTCTATTATGAGTGATGATGATAGATGATGAGACTTTTTTGAGAATAATATAAGTATCAGGACTAATATGAAAACAGGCACTAGCAAACAACGTCTCAACAACCGATGACCTCGCCAAACTCCCGGGAGCAGCTCAAACACCAAATTTGAATCCTCCTACCCTTCCTATTATCAATATCCCTACCTCCCTTTCAGGTGGGGAATACAGTCCTTTTGCGGGCGCCACCGATCTCCGAACCCACCACAAAGCTGCCTTCTCCCACCGACAAATGGGCGCTGACCTGGTTATTCTTGATCCTCGTCTCTCCATCTCAACGCCCGCGCAAATCTGGCTTTCAACTGGTATCCGTGCCGTAGATCACTGTGTAGAGGGTCTCTGTTCACTAGACCCAAATGTAAGTCCCGCCACCGACGCGAGTTTCGCACAGGGTCTCAAATTACTTGTCCCCAATCTCCTGATCACTAAAAAGGAGTGGGAGAATGAAGAGGCGAGATTGGGTGAGATGTTGGGTGTTGTTAAGGCGATGGGTCCGCTACTGGGAAGTACGGTGATTCCTATGGGTGCTAGTCATGGGATTGGACATCAGCTTGGTCCGTTGGGTGTTGGACATGGGGAGACGAGTTGTATTCTGCTTCCTGCGGTTCTGAAGTGGAATTTTAAGAATGGTGATGAGAAGGTTAGGGAGGCGCAGAAGAAGGTACTTGATGTACTTTGGGGGGAGAAGAGTGTGAGGGAGGTTTTGGAGAGGAGAGGTTTGAAGGAGGGGGTTGCGGATGCGGGGGATTGTGTGGGTGCTGTTGTTAAGGAGTTGGGGATGCCGGGGAGTTTGAAGGAGGTTGGGGTTGGGAGGGAGAAATTGGATGGGTTGGCTGTGAATAGTTTGAAGGATAGGTGGGTGCAGACTAATCCTATTCCGATGTTGGAGAAGGAACAGGTATTGGAGGTTTTGGAGATGGTGGTTGGGGATGAGAAGTGAGAGGTTGAGGTCGTAGTTTTTGAAATGATAGCGGTAATATTCATTCATTTCTTCACTTCGAAGTCTCCGAGTCTCTCTCGAAAATTGCATTTCTTAACCGAGTGATAAAAAGCCTTAGCCTAGCCAATATATGGTTTCATTACAATGAACAATCTAAACCAAAAGTTGAACAGACATTCTTATTTCCAAATCTCAACTATGTACTAATCTTCACTTGCGCGTTAAATTATACAAGACTTGAAACGAGATATCCGATACAAAATTTAGACTTTCAATTCTATAAAATAAACAATATCCCACATCAATTAGTATTTCTTAAGGAGCTGTCCACGTCCCATTACCATACAGAATCCCCGCCTTGGTATAGTCCAACCCCTTCCCTCCACTTACAAATCCAAATCTAAAATACTCCAAGATCTCTGATGAACTTCTGCTCCAAGTAAAGTGATCATTCGGTGGTGAGCTCTCGCCAAAATAAGTTCGATGTCTCTCAACATCATTCACAAGAATACTGATACCCTCGTATCCCAATTGTGGTGCTGGTAAAACCCAGCGAAATGTGATATCGTACATTGTCGAATTTAGCAAAATCTCCGGTTCAAGAATAGAAGGAAGTTCGGATCCAAAAGCTCCGTCGCCTCGTAGAGCCATTGGTGTTTGAAGAACGGAGTCAAAGCCCCAACGTGAGATACCGTTGATGAATAGGCCTAGAAGGATTCCTTGGTATAGTAAGGAAGGGCGAGTTTGAAGACTTGTTCCTGGGAGTAATAATAAAGCTAAGATATAATGATGAATTCGCAATTCGAGACCTGGGAAGAGGAGGGAAATCGCTATTAATAATATAAAAAGTCCGTAGAGAGCCAGGTATTTCAAAAGTCGGTTCTCCAAACGGAAATAATATGCTTGTTGTAGAACTATCACTAGGATTATGGTAATGATGATGGCAAGAGCTAGTTTTGCGCCAGGCTGTTGTTCAATATCGTGGGCTCGAAGACGCTGGATTGGTATCCACTCGAAAGTATAATTGGATAACGCTCCGAACCAGCATCCTCCTAACCACAGTAGAGTCTTCTCAAATTGGGCTGTCAAGCCATAAAGAGTATGTCGCACACATGTCCAATAGAGTACGATGGCGCAGAATGCAGCGGGCAAAAAGCTTCCAGCATAACTTGAAAATAGCTCTGAAAGTACAGAAACTGAGAGGTCTGAGATACTTGGGGGATCCGAGATCATACTAACATGTGCAAACAAGATGGCAAATGTAGCAAAGAATTGGACAGACGCCGAGGTTGTGAATATAGAGAGTATCGTCGTAAAAACCAAAGATACAACCAGTAAAATCCAACGTTGATCCTGTGGGCAATCAAAGCCAGAAATATCTTCAAGCTCAAAAGACAGTGGAAAATAAGAGTCGAACCCGATACTCTCAATGCCATTCTTTCGAGTAGATCGGAAACCGCTGTGAGAACCAACACGAGATAGTAGTCCACATCCTCCCGTCTTGTCGCTTACGATTCCAGCATGGATAGCAGAACTGCAGATGAAAGAGTCGCCTCGGTAAACAGGACCACCAATGACCAGAGGCTGATATAGAATCTCTTGAGCGCCAACAGAACGTGGATTCAGAACTTGGACTTGGGCACAATTCGCGTCACAGCGGAAGGCAAGGGAAGATCCATTGAAGGGCCGACAGTCGAGGCCATCTAATGCACAATCGCTGTCCTTGAGCCATAAAGTCTTTACACAATCAATGTGTTTGATTTCTATATCTGTCCCTGGCACTGTACTGGTAGCAGTACTCTTGTAAAGGACAAGACCAGTAATTAAAGCCCATAGCAAGCAGAAGATTGATAACGCCGCAATTTTTCGCTTCCTCGTATGAAGTTTGCGGTCCAACAATTCAACTGGATAGTTCTGGATAACCGGAAACCATGGAGTTATCCTTTGTATCTGAGGCGGATTCGGCCCTTTCAGAAAGTTGATGAAAGAATTGTAGGTTCGTCCCAAAAGGTTCCGGGAACTCCGGGAAGGTTGAATTTCTTGCCAATATGGAAAAGTATCGTTACCGAGGTGCTCGAGTTCAATAGAACCAATTTGCAAAGGCTGTGCTTCTTCATCGATTATGTTGGGATCTTCCTCATCTTCTCTCCTCCCGTATGGTTCTTCTTTGGGTACTCCATCCATGGAGGCGAACGAGTGTGTTTTTGGGAGGGCCAGTTCACTGCGAGAAATTGGCCATTTCCCAATCCTCATAAAAATCGGTTTTTGGTTATGAGATAGCCCCCTTTTCCCGCCAAATTGAGGCTATGAGGTTGTGTGTCCCTGTCCTTGTAGTGCAGGATTCGTCTTACAGTATTACAGGGGAGTGGGCCCCTGACTAAGCGAGCTAGGTCATCCCATGTTGACCCCTGTCGCTTAACAAAAAACATCATGTTTTCTCACTATTCAGCCAAGGATATTGGGAGCACTGTATAATCTAGAAATGTCCTGTATATCACCTCACTTATGGTCGACAGAAAAATCGCCCCCTGATTATCACAATTTAATTTGTTCTTATCGTTGCAAACTACTAACACTATAAGTTAGAAACTCCAGAGTATTCAAAGTAATTGCTGAAGGATATTTGGGCTCATATTTACTGCATCCTAGAAAGAAAAACTAGAAAGAAAATGGCTTACTGATAGTCTGGTTTTTAGACTTGTTGCGTGATCTTCTAACTCGTAGCTCTCAAAAAGATTGGCTTACTGTCACTCACTCACTGCACCTGATATCACTTTTAATCCAGTGGGTGGAATAACAACTCTACATAACGCCTCTGCAGTCTTTTCGTCATTTCTAAAAGAAACTTGATTCCAGTGGCTGATAGCCAAGGATGAAAAAAGCTGCTGTCTGCAACTTCGGCTCTATTCCTCCCATCACTCCCTCTTTCACCCAAAAAGCCAAGATAATTCATTCATACAATCTTGTTTCTGGATTCCTAGTTCCGGGTATCTTCTCCGTACGTAAAGATCATTGCATGTACCTCTTGTAAATCTCTGTCAGAAACGTGGGCATTGATCTTCATTGGTATGGAGTTTGATGCTCGTCTGTACAAAACCCTAGGAAGTCAAAGAGCTTGAAGAGGTGTATATGGATATACTACTTATAGCTTGAGAGCAGTAAAGTGAACAGGTTGAATAAGAAAAAATCGAAACCCCCTTTATAAATTATGGCAGAACCACCCTGCTTCTACAGAGGGCAGAAGAGTGAGTTGAATTAGCCCAAAAGTGAATCTTAATGAGAAGCAAAATCAGGATTTTGCATTTGATTGGGAGGCAAGGCAGCCAGCTACTTACCCTGTTTCTTCTTTGGAAGTAATAGTATGACTTACAAAAACGAGTAACAAATCAGAGTAATGTTCCTGGAGGTTCGCTTGTTCTTAAGCGAGACTTTGGTCATGTTATCAAAGCTGTGGAAGAAAGCTGTGCACAGTAGTTCCTCCCATTATGGTCAGATCAAGATTCGCTGTGCTAGAATCTTTAGGCTTTTTTCTTTAACATAGGGGTCTAGCCAGAAGCTTTGAGTCATGATTTGTGTGATAGTGTAGTAAAGGTGCAAAGTGATGTTGTTGTTTACTGCCGCTGCTTTTGTTGCTTTCGGTCAATATCTTAAACCTCCACGTTAATTGGCTTGCCAATAAGAAACAACTGTTCTTAATATTTCTTCACCTGCAAATCGGAGGAATAGGAAGCGATTCCTGCATTATAGTATTGCCACAATGATCACAGGGCTCTCTCAATTGGTTACTGACAAGCCTGAAGAATTTTCTAGACTATTCATTCTCCCCATCTGCTCCTGCCCAGTTCTACAACACAACAATACCTCATTTGAAGCTCTGCTACCTTCAATTGCAGGCAACAAGCAGTCTGTCTTTCAAATCCCAAACCACAAATTTGAACTCAAAGCCATGCAATTCATCGCATTGATATGGCTCCTTCTTAGCCTCCTCACTCTTGTGGGCACCCCTTCTCCAAATCTTCAGAGAACCCAATTGACTTTTGAATCAGACCCAAGCCCTCTCAACCGAACTCTCAGCCCTTCGTTGACGAGGCATGGTGAGTGGATTCCCACTTCTACCTCGCTCCCACCCCTACTAACTACTCACAAGGAGAAAGTATGGTGCTGCTCTGATATGCCTGATGCCCACGGCTAGAGAACAACCAGTGATCCAAATGTAGGCGCGCTTATCGACAAATTAACTGAGTGGCAAAATCTCCATAAGCAGGATTTTAAGGCCAAATATTGCGTCTTTATAGCGTGTACTTGGCAGGCCTCTGTTTCTGTTTGTAATGATGTGGGTACTTCTGTTACATAGATAAGGCAAATGACTAACATATCACAGAAGGATCACTCTGTTACCTTAGAAAGGAAGACTATAGCTGCGTACGTGGGTGCTATTCAGGATGTTTGTGGATAGGAGAAACCCCATAATACGATGGCAGATAATATTTACGGTCAGACCTTTGATACTGACAAATGGAACGTGATTGTCAGAGCTGAGGACTGCAATGGATTACATATTAATGGGAAATGATATCCGACAGCAAACTTGGGCGTGAATAATTAGCCTCCTAAATTAGTTTTGGGAGGTGGTACTTCTTACACCATCAAGTCATAATAACAGCCACCCTTCCTAGACTCTTGAGTGCTCTTTTGTAGTATGGGGATTAACTCTGAACTATTCTATACTATACATCAGGAGACTTAAAATCCTCTAGTGTATAACTTTAGAATTATCGTAGAATGTTTTATACTAAACCTAACATGAAGTGAGCTACATTAATAGAGCAATATAGCATTGTTGCTCACAGCTGCTTCTGCCGCTAATGTCACTTCCAGTCTATATTCAATACCTCTACGTTGTTTAGATTGCTGATTGAATACAATTTCTTCTAATCTCCCTTCTCCTGCAGTTCTGTAGAAAGGGAAGCGATTCATATCGTCATAATATCATCATAGTGTTACCCCAATAGTCACAGGGCTTTGTCAGTTGGCTATTGACAAGTCTATACAGGTTTCTTAGACTATTTATTTCCCTCTTCTTCCCCTCTAGATTCCAAACCCTTTCTCATCCACAACAACATCTTAAAGCTCTAACTTCTTCAGTTACAAACAACACATTTGCAGTTGAGCCAACGTCTGAGCTTGTTTCTCAAATCGCAAACTAAAATTTGAACAACTTCACATAGTTAGACTACTTCGGTATCATAAACACTCTAACACTGAACCATGCAGTTCGCTGCTTTAATTTGGCTCTTACTAGGTTTCCTAACCTTTGTAAGCATCCCTCTCCTAACTTTTCAGAGCGTCAAATTGACCTTAGAACCAGACGAAAGCCATCCCATCACCAAACGCCGATACCTCTTTGACAACAAGAAAGGAAGCCGTCAACCTCTTGGCCCTCAATTGACGAAACATTGCAAGTAGATTCTCACTCCCACCTCACTCCCGTCTCCTACTAACCGCCCATAAGGAGCAAGTATGGTGCTGCTTTGATATGCCCAATCATCGTGGCTAGTCTAGAACCAATGATAGAAACGCAGGCCTGCTCATCGACGAATTGCTTAAGTATAAAACAGAGCACATATTTGGAAAAAGGTTTTGTAGAAGGGTAATGTGTATTGGAAACGCCTCAGTTACCGTTTGTAATGATGTAAGTGTCTCAAACTTATGAGTGGAAAGTCGATTAACAGAAAATAGAGAGATAAGGGTGTTATTATATCGACTGATACTATGGCTGCGTACGTGGATGCTGTTCAGGATGTGTGTGGAAGAAGATTCAACACGGAAAAGAACGATGAGTGTGGACAGACCTTTGATTCTAGCAAGTTTAACATCATTCTTAGAGCTGAGAACTGCAATGATATAGTAGTGGAGGAACCTACGTTTGTATGAGTTATGGGAGGTGCTCTTTTATGCTTGGATGAAACACTTGATTGGTACTTGGAAACCATTTTGGGAAGTTGATTTTTGAAGCTGGTTTGATGGAGCATGGATCAGGATAAAAGCTGTAATGTAATGAGCTGGCTCTCAGGGCTGAGGATTGAAGTTATCCAGGTGTGTATAGATGCGAAAGGATTGAATCAATAAAACACGTCAAATAATAATAACATAATTCGTGTCCATATGTTGTTAACCAAGAGACAGTAAGATGCTCCATATTTCTTGGTTGCCGTTGGTCACAAAGTCCGCAGGAGAAAAGTCCAGTCATATAACTGAAACATGAATGAAATACTACTTTGTATTAACTGTAACTTACTCAAGTAGAAGCTTAGTATACTACACACATCTCTTGAGTTTCTCTTCACTTGGATATTTCTTGCGTATTATTGCTGCTCAGATTTTATGGTTCTAATGCCATATCAGTCGATTGAAATGTGAGTCCCACAAGGTAACAGTAATGATCAAAGACATTGGCAATTTATACAAGGACCAAAAACAAGAAAATTGCGGATGATCTAGAACTACAGGAAGCACCAGACTTCTGAATTGGCGTTCTAGGAAGGGATTTATCAGTCTAGTAAGGGGCTCTAGTCGTACCCCCTTCAATTGCTTTGTGTATATGCAGATATATGCACAGACAGCATATAGAAGAAGGACTTTAAAAGACTCACGAAGGCTTTTTTTGTTAGGGGACTAATTGGGAGCTGGTACTACAGTAGGAATGGAAAGGTATTTCTAGCTATAAGTACAGGACCTAGGTAAAAGAATTCAAGTCCAAAAGGACGTTCTTTGAGACAGTGGGTAGTTCAGTAGTTACTGAATACATCCCATCCTATTCACTCACTTCCTCCATACGGTACTGGAGATAGTAAAAATTCTAGACAGCTTGCGTGTCCCACTCCCCTACTAACGAAGTATCTTAAAATGGTGGGGTACAACCCTAAAGAATATAGTTCCAACCCAATAGCGTTCTAATCCAATCGAAGTGCCATATTTCGTGATGAATCGATGACCAATGGTTGGAGCTACAGGGTAGGAAGTGGATTAGAGCTGTCTAGATCCATTACTAACCTTTATTTCTTACCTTTTTCCAACAAACCCCACAGAAAAGACGAAAAATAACTATCTTCCCAAAGAAGGAGGGAACGAAGAAGTAGCAATATAAAAGACTTCTTACCTAATAAGTATCCGTAGATTAAAGAATCACCATCGATCACCCATGCAAAAGAACTACGTTGACGTACTAATGTACCATTTTTAGAAGTTATCTACTGACCGAGACGGCACTATCCTTGTATGATCAAGGACAACCCCAGGTATGTTCATCTTCATGGCGTCATTTGCAAGAGGAGCTCCGTGTAATCAAACCTCGTTTCCCAAAAATGAACTCCTCCCAGATATTGCTGCTGTTGCCTCATATGTATTGTATCCCCGCAACGTGTCCTCGGGTATGCGCGAAAAGGAAAAGAAAAAGCAAGGCCCGTAGGCAATAGCTTACACATGAAAAAAGGAAAAAAAGAAAACTCCCGGAACACCTCCTCCATCATTGAAAAGAAAATCGGTGCCGTGGGTATGTAGTGTAAACACCTGTCCAAATGGAAATGGAAAATGCCCGAAACTTTGCACGCACGCTAATGAATGGCCAGAAGCGCCCAAACCAAATCTAACCGCCAGGAACACGGCGATGGAAAAAATGACTCGAAATGTTTGTAAGGAAGTTCCATGTTGGTGCGACAGCATGACTCAGGGGTTGTATTGAGCGTCGTCCTGATGGATGGTGGTGCTACGAACAACCAGAGTCAGTATTTTCAGATGAAGTCAGTTGAACTGTAGAAGCTTTGGAAGGAGAATGGAAAAGTGTCTTCGGCACTGGCCCGTAAACGTGAAGGAGGTAACTTCTGAAGCAAACGAAGCGAAAACAAATGCAGTAGAGGCGCAACCACAATCAAGCATGCAATTGACGAGGGATATAGAACCAAATCGCAGCATTTCTGGTACCACTCACGTTCGGACTGGGTGTCTACCACAGCGTCTTGGCTTGCTGGGCTTTCCACGGTAACAGCTTGACTTGGCTTCATCGCCCGCTGGGAGACCAAAGTTACGCTTCATGGTGCAGTACTCAAGTTCCTTGGGCATCCAGGATTTGATGTGTCGGTGAAGCTCACATCTGTACACGCCACAGTAGTTACACTCTTGCTTTCCAACAACCTCCCAGGCTGCCTCCAGAGCATTTGGACCAGATCTACGAGTGTTGAGGGGCATCTTGATACCATAGATCTCGCGATAAATGGCGTAGGAATTAGGAGATGACAGGCCGAGGCAGGTGGCATCAATTGGGTCAAGGTAGCTGAAGACTTGCAGATGAAGCTCAGTGGGTAGTCGGGATATGGCAGGTCCACCTTTGCCTTTGCCCAAATGAGAGACGATTCGCTTGATGACTTCTGGCGTGAGTTTGAAAAAGTAGCGATCTTCTTCAGCAGGATCAAGTTCGGTATCGGTGCTGTCAAGCGTGTCGTTGTCAGAGCCAGAAGAGCTTGCGAAGCCTGTGGTGGCCATTGACATCGCATTGGCATACAACATTCTTCCAGCGTTAGCTGAGAAGTTAGCTGCAGTTACAACTGCGGTTGGGTTTTGGGATTGGTGGACATTGTTCTGGTTGACATTGTTCTGATGAAGAAGAGTCCGACCCTCATGCACGAGTCTGTCAATAGCCGCGCCTCTCCACTTAAAAGAAGTGCATGTTAGAGCGACCAGGTCGTCATAGTCAAGAAGACCAACAACACGTTGGAGGATTTCAGGGTAACTAAATAAAGTATTAGCTTTAACGAGTATCACAGAGTAAATGACCTACTCGTAAATCGACTTCATTTCCGACGACCACATTTTGAAGACGTTGGTTGTCGAAAGACACGACTGATGGACCTGAGGTGTGAGGTGATGTGACTGACGGCTGTTCACTATTGATATCAGTATTGTTGTGGTGAGTGTGTGGGGTGTTGGACCTGCGCACCGATTGTCTGTGATTGTCTGTCTGGGTTTTCTTTTGAAGCCGCTCAATGCGACAGTGCTTTTCACCAGAATGCGGTTGGTGATGTTGGAAGTCAAGTTCCAAACCCAAACTGCGCAGGACTGCTGTGTGTGCAAAAAATTATGGCTGACAGCTGGAGATTAGACCAACAAGTTTAGACCATTCAGGGTCCTGGGACTACTTTAGCGGCCGAAGTCGTCACCGATCACGGATTTATAAAACCGTTTATAACCATCCAATAAAAGCAAGACGATTAAGGCGGTGTGTTGAACTACCGGTTGGCGTTTAGGATCTGTAGGCGCACGACTCCGAAGTAACTCCAGGTTGGCGGGCGGGGGATCGTGAGGTTTTTAGGTGTGTGATTTGATTCCGATTTGATAGAGGCAGAGTCAGGTGTCATGCAGTAGTGCAGGATATCGCTGTCTGGGATGCGAGTACATACCTGGAAGGAGACCTACCAAGACCACACCAAGCCGGCTACCTACAGGAGCCAGAGTTGGGGAAATCTCCGAGGCCATGATGTTCTCTCAATTTGATACTCGAGGGTATCAACTAGACAATTCTATTATTGTCTGTCAAGTACCCCCCTTTTCTTTTGAATTGAACAAGGCATGAGGAAAATAGGAAATAAATGCAACAAGAAACAGCAAATACTTGCAATGCAAAAATTATTGAACGTCAATTGTAAATAATGACAAGATTTCCGCAAAACGTTCACAAATCATGAGAAACAACAGATAGTGCAGTGGAAGTATGTCAAGAGTACACTTAACCTATTTAGCTGGGGAAGTACCATTCGACCCAGATGCAAATCACACCAATTGCTCCAACCCAGAAATATTACCTGCTATTGCCATTGTCATTGCCCTTATGTGTCATGCTGAACCTATCGTCGTCGTCAAGCTCCTCCGAAGGAGATCCAGATCACACTGACAACAACATCCAACCCTTTGCTCTCTCCCCCCTCATACTTGAAGCTCCACATCCCATCAGTCTTCTCGTTCCAGTAAGCTCCTGTTGCGCTGTGCATTCCTCTCCGTCCAACATGTGGCTTGCCATCGGTTCCCGTAGCCTCTGTCTTTGCGTCGCTTGTCGAGATCTTTGCTTCTTCTTCTGGCTTGGGTGTTGCGGATTCTTGGGATGCCTTGGCCTTATTTAGAGCTGAGGTTGGGACTAAGTGTTGGATGATTGTGCTATTGACGGCGTATTTAAAGGCAGGGCTACCACCAGAAGGAGATGATTCGGAGATCAGGGAGCGGAGGATGGAGTTCTGTTGTGACAGTTGTGTTAGTTGATTTGCTTAGGTTCGTAGGGGCGCAATGGTGAAAGGGCAACAAACTATGATTGTAGTATTCCAAGTTTCCGTCTTTGCATGCTCATAGTATTCCACGCCCCCAAGAGCACTATTGCATGCCTGCCAATTGTCAGTTCAGTCCATTGTGGTGGCGGAAAGGCAGCATACATCATTGGCAATCTGCTTCAGCCGCGTGAAGGAAATTGGCTATGGACTTGTTAGCCTGAGTCTACGGTTGGGCTCCAAGGGATATACTCACTGGTGTAGATCCAGACATTTTGTGTTTAGAGAGAGACTCAAGGATTTGGAAATTCCTGAAGATGCGATGGAGATGTAGTTGAGGTTCAAATGGGGTCGTACTACTCCCAAGACATGCAGCTATGAGCTAAATCTGGGGAAGAAGACTGAACCAATCAGGGGTAATGTTTTCATTGGCGAGGCTGAGTAGTGAACAGCTAAGAGGGGCTTGCACCACACACAGCTTGTGGAGCACCAGAGTAATCTTGTGACATAATAATGTTATATACAAAGTACTTTTAATTCAATAGCCTCGTTCCCTATAGTATAGTACCTAGTCAATTGAGAAGTCCGTTAATACTTACTTATAGTACTTTGGATACTGTACCTACTAAGCTAACAAGCACCAAAATTGAAGGCGTGAACTAGAGAGTTACATGAAAGTCTGTTTGTACACTAATATATATTCCGAATGCAACACAAGCACATGGCTTTTGTGTGCAAACAAGACCCAATGTCTTACTTTAGAACTGCAGTAATAAATTAATCTTTATGTCAACTTCCAACAGGGTAATTCCAACTGCAATAGTCAGTTATGTGCTGTCTCCTCCGCCACTCACAAAGATGCTAAGGGGCACGTTCTCTAAAAAAAGTCCAGGTGGGGCTGGTTCGGACGCCTGGAAGCCATCACAACCGGCTGGGTGAGCTACCAAGCAAGGTTTTGAACTTTATCTGTCGTGACATGTTTATTGTCTAACAGAGTCTTCCCCTCATCTCTATGATACCAACTACCAAAATATCGTCAGACACTACAACATACTTAGAAGTGCCGCAGGTATTGACTTTCGCCCAAGACAACCACGCAGCACACATCTGCCAATCAACTTCCTAGTTCACTCTATCCATACAGAGAGCACGCCTTCAAAATCATGTCAAGCCAACCTCTTCTTCAATCCGCGCCTGGTGAGTAACCTCCGTCCGACCATCAAATCAATCTGCTACTGCCTACTTCTGCAATCAAGACCTATGGATGGATCAGGACTAACAGCGTTCATGCAGGCAAGCGCATCGCCCTCCCCACCCGGGTCGAACCGAAAGTTTTCTTCGCAAATGAACGAACCTTTCTCTCCTGGCTCAGTTTGGGCGTCGTGATCGGAGCTCTTGCCATTGGCATGTTGAACTTTGGTGACCGACCCGCCTTCATCTCCGCCTTCCTCTTTACCCTCGCTGCCATGTTGACCATGATCTACGCCCTCGTCACCTTCCACTGGAGAGCGAAGTCGATAAGATTGAGAGGTCAGGCCGGATTCGATGATAAGCTTGGTCCCACTCTCCTCACCATTGTCATTCTCGTCGCTATGACGGTCAACTTTGTGCTCCGATTTACGTTTGAAGCGAAGGATGCGAAGCATGGGAAAAACTGAAGCAATGGCTGGTGCGGTTTCTGGGAACCGGAAAATGCAGGGAAGAGTTGTGACACTACATGACGAATGATGAGATCAAATCACGCATGGGAGGAATGGAGGTTGCGAAACAACAGGGCGTTACGCGCTGGGTGGCTCGTTCAAAGATACAATTTGGATTTACGCTGGGATGATGTGGGGAATGGACTGGATATGCAGATGGGGAGGGAACTTTGTATTGTAGGATAGCGCTGGACAAACTCTTTAGGTACACTTGTGAATAAGAAATTGTGGTACCATATATATATATATCTATGCCTGTGCTGCGCAGACTCCGGGTATCATTTCTGTATAACTCAAATCCATGCGCCCCGAATTTTGCTTCTTGGCTTTGTTTGGCTTGACAAAAAGCTACGAGCCTCCTCTATTAGCGATGAGGCAATTCAGTATCTCCTGGTACCTCTAACGCATTGGTTTGTTCTCTGTCGATTTGTTAGTTTATATAAATCCATAGTACTTAACATCAAAAAACACTTACCCGTACTTCTTCCTCAAACCTTCAATTCGAATCCTAGAGAGGTATATTGCCAAATGAGGAATTGCTCTAACCTTCGGTTTTCCCATAATTGATCTCTCAAAAGGCGTCTTCGTTTCCAACTGCTCCTCTTCATCCTCATCTTCTTCCTGTTCATCTCCAGCGTCTTTCGAGTTTGTAGCACCATTGGGTTTATCGCTATCCTTTTTTTCCTTCTTCTCCTCCATAATTTGATAGACAATATTGTATTGAAACCATTTCCCGCCTTTCGAACCAATGTCGCGTTTTGCAATCTCAATTATCGTGATTAACTTCGATGTCGTGTCTGCTTTTGAATGAGCCAGTACCAGAGCCGGCTTCGCCGGAGGAACTGCTGGATATTGCGCTAAGTGCTTGAGTACTGCCTTTGTTTTCTT
Source organism: Hymenoscyphus linearis (assembly GCA_900536425.1). Lineage (NCBI taxonomy): Eukaryota > Fungi > Ascomycota > Leotiomycetes > Helotiales > Helotiaceae > Hymenoscyphus > Hymenoscyphus linearis. Next base: position 223,558 of record UNPR01000027.1, on the reverse strand, counting down.
CTCTATTTTAGATGATGATATAACGCTCATGAAGAGAAAATCATGCGATTTCGCAAGGTCTCCGAAGGCTGGGGGAGCTTTTCCAGATGCTTTGTTTGCGAGCCCTTTGGCAGATATCTCTTTCGAAGAAGTTTGCTCGGTAGATGCAGTGGATATAGTTGGAAAAGTCGTGTCTTCGTCTCGGGAATCTTCATCAATCGTCTTGGTTCTCTTTGGAGTTTGTATTTCGGAAGATTCGTCTGCTTCGATGTTTGTCGAATCTTGCTCCTTTCCTTCCCGCTTTCTCTTCTTTTGGTTTCCCCCATTGGCCTCCTCCAAAGTCCTTCTCTGGCTGCCGAGTTTACTTTTCTTCGTTCGTGCCATTGCCTGACGTTGGTGATGGAGGGGTTGGGCACAGGCTAGCCTTACGAAGCTCAAGCTTCACCTGCAGCTCTTCAGCCTTGCCCCACAAGTTGATTTCTTTTCTGCCTGGTCTGAAAAATGTTTTATCCTGAGGCGCCAAGAACCCAAGCTAAAAGCGATCCTCAACCTTCCCGAGCTCCCCGGGCCATGGCATTTCCTTCCCACTTCCTCCACAATGCCGAAAGAAAATCTGACGGTATTTTTCTCCATAAAAATGATTTAGAAACTTGCGAAGTATCGTCTCGGAAATGTATCTCACAATTCCGACCTCTTGGGTAACTGGGTTAGGCCTTTGTCGATAACCCCACCCTCCAGCCTTATTTCCGCATCTTGGGTGTTCACGAAGCAATATCTTTCTCAAAGGTCAAATAGATTGCGTACATTTGTACTCAGTACTCGGTATTATTCGAGTCATACAACCTCTCAGGTCAGGCTCTTACTCTACTCTACTAATAGTCTAATACCAATATCGCCGCCACTAGTCCTCCTATTCTGGGATCCCAAGTGGAGGTCAGTAGTGACAAAACAGGAAGATACATCCACTACTCCCACACCTCCCACACACATCTTCCATTCGTCCAAACCAATGTACAAATATTGCTTTTGATTTCGTCATCTCCTCCAGGGCAGGCAGTTGGAACATGATTTCCTGTGCATAATACTTCAGCACAGCCTTCTTGAAGTTGTGTGTGTGCCACCATACGGAGTACATACACAGATCGCACCGTTTGAAGCCACTCGGTAGCGTTTCTTGGTGGCACGAGTACTACCTTCTCCATATGCATTTTCCTCGTCGTTGTGGCACACTGAATGTGATTTTCGGTGGAAGTCATCTCGGTTTTTACGCGAGATTTTGAGCGAGTATTTTTCATTGGTGGAGTTTTGGAATTTCTTTAATTCTAAAAACCTGTTTTGTGGATGGGATTTTGAAATTATTGGGTGCTTCGTTTTACTGCATCGGGGAGATGTCTTTTATTGTTCCATATTCCAGTAATTTACTAGCTGTGCAATCACATGCAGCAAGATGCTGTGGTAGTTATCATGGCTAGATCTTGCTACCTATTTACTCTAAACCTTTTGGCTGTGAAGTTTTCAATCACAGCTAAGGATCTTGCAGATTGGTTACGCGAATAAGCATCCATCAGTACCAAGCTATGATACAATATCTAGACCAACATGGTTCACTGTGTGAGCTCACTCACTTGGAGGGGGGAGCTTTCATTGTCATTATCGTTATCAGAAAAAATCACGTCTAATTCAATTCTCTCTGGTTTTTTCATATACTCTGCTTGAGTGAATCTCCTTTAGATATACTCGAAGAAGCCATGCTCTACGATCACTAGTCCGCAGTCATACTACTGAGTAGTTGCAGTGATATCAATAGCAACAGATTTCCCTTCTCCTGTGTGTTTGCTTGTTAGGCTGCAAAAGCTTTATGGGAATATCATTGGATACTAAGGTACTTGCTCTCGATGTAAGATTATAGTACGCAAAAGTAATAAAGAACTGTTGCCTCTCCCAAGAGGTACTACACAAGAGTGTCAAATAGGCCGCGCGTTGAATGCCCAGCATATGGAAGCCTGACTCCGTCGTTCTAGTGACTGGCGTTGTGTATCTTGGTACTCGAGCACTGCTGGGAGAATGTGGCCTTCCCCTATGTCACTTCTTGAATATGCACTTAGTGATGTAATGGACTCCGTACTATATTGTCATAATACTACGACTCTCTGGTGCCTAAATATGTTCTCGATTCTCGAAGTTTGTTGAGTCAAGAAAATTTTGGGAATTTCTTGGTTTCTTTAACGAAAAAATCTCTACTCTATCCGGAGTTCCGGAGTTTTATTTCGAACATGAACTGCAGATCTGAATAATCTCGTCATTTACCACAAGCAAATAGAAGAGCAGAAGACTATTTGAAGTTCTATCACTTTTGCTTTATTGTATGCGAGAGAAGTGCAGATATCTTATAGGATCTGTATGCATTCCGATTCTTAAACATCATCTGTTCACTTGGTGTCTCTTAACTGTCACTTTCAATAACAAGCCACTCAACAAGCCCACTTAACATTGGAAGGAGATGGCTATGATTCACGGTTTGCTGGAGTATGGGGTATTTTCGAGTAATGTCAACAGCTCTGACACAGTTCGTCACAAATTATTCGGGACAGCAACTAGCGATTCAATTACTCACAACAGGTCTTGATCTACCAAGCCTTGATAGATCGACATGGAAAATCAACAAAGATTAAAGTTTTAAGGTCGTTTATTAGAATTTTACAAGATGATAGCCGTTGTCTCTCAAATGACTATAAAAAGAGTCGAGATGTTGTAAAAAAGGGGGGCCGATGCGGGTAACTCATTTCGGATGAGGTTCCTCGGTTATTACCCGTCAGGCCGTGCTACGGGGCCTACGGCCAGTAGGGTAGGCAGCGGCCCTGAACTTAAATTGGCGAGTGGCTGTGTTGGATGAGTTGGGTGACTTGGGTCGACAAACGTGCTCAAGCTCGTCCCTTTGCATCATTGGAAGAGTGTCAGATTAGATGTGGACAAATAAGGCAAGACTTGGGACATGTGATAAGACGGAAAGGGTTTGTGATTTGTCGATTACGATTGGATCAAGGGCAGGGCAGGGCAGGACAGAATCCAGATTTGGGAGGACGTGCGGCTTGGGGCTTTCGTAGTCAGCTATCAAAAGTAAGCTGCGCGAGCCTGCCTGCCTGCGTCAATATGGAAGATACTTCCAAGTACATTCCGTGCGAGCGAGTTTACTGCGAGTTCCTGCGAAGGACTTACTTCACAGTAACCTGTGGGGGTTTCAGACACACAAGGGAGACCCGGAAAGGTTCTGGAATAGAGCGGAAATATATAAACGTTACTCAGGACGACCGAGCAAACATTGCCAAACAATTGCGTGTAGGCGTGGTGGTCTTAGAGGTACTAGAGGAGGACGAGACTTGATCGTTGAAGTAGGTGATCCCGAGGCTTTGCATGTGTGCTGTGCTGTGCTGCATCAGATCTGGTATTGAAACGTATCCAAAAATGTCACTACTGTACAGTACTGTACAGAGCACCCTGAGCACCCTGATCACCTTGAACACTCTACCTGGGGAGTCCACCAGAGTCTATCCAATCTATATGGGTGGGTCCCCAAGGCAACGCTCGGCCGCGACGCTGCAGTGAGCGCTGTGAGCCCCAGAACAACACCCTTAGGGGCATCCCTTGGCGTCTGATAGAGCCACCCTCGACCCTTCCCTGGGAAGGAACAAAGCCAATCACTGACGTCGATTGACCCAGCTGGAGTGACTCTATCCACCAAGACTCAACCACGCTAGCCAGCGCTTCGAATGGCGTTCCAAGGTTCTTCTCTTACCAGGAAGGTCGATTGTCCCGAGCCAATCCTCGGCTCCACCTGGCTCCACAGACTTTACGCTAGACCGTGTTTGGAATGCTGGGCAAAAGTATGCAAATCCATCTTTCTCCAGCGACCGACAGACCAAGTCGCCCATCTCATTGCAACAACAAAAATCCCTTCTCCTGTCCATCTCACCACCCATCACCCACCACCCAAACACGACACGCCAACCACCCCCCAAATTGCGCCCACTAATACCTCGAACACAGCACAACACCACACTTTTCACGATCCTCTACCTCGTTTGTAATTAACTCTCACCTCTTCGCCTTCGTCCGCCTTTTTTTCCGCGCGCGCTGGCTGTTGTTTTGTCTTCCTGCATCCGCTTGCGACCGACGTTTTCCTCCGTCGCGGCCTCGTCATCACACCATAGCTCTCGCTTTCACAGGCGTTTCGGTCGCCGCCTCACTGGCCCCCCCCTCCCCCCAACCACAACCCACTCCCACAACTGGGCCCATTCCCTACTACTCGCCACGACGGCACCCAACCACATCCACTTCAATCTCAACCACACCTCTTCACCACCTCAACCTAAACCTTCGATTCTTATCGTTCCTTACCAAATTCCCCCCCAACTTGCACTGCATTGCGCTTTTCGATCTACGATTTTTTTTTAATTAATCTCTCTTCTTCCCTCCCTTGTACAACTATTCGGTGCGCGCTGTAGGATTCTTAGGGGTATTTATAGAGGGATCCACCCATTTCTTCGTCCGTTTTGCTCGACGTCACCGTCGGCTCGGGTCGCCCCCAAGCGCTCTAAGCAGTGAATCTTTGCGCCCGGCACCACCACAACGCCAACTGGACCCCAGATTGTCATTGCGATCTAGGTCTCCATTCACCGGCCCTCTCCCAATCACGACCATAAAAGCGCCAGGTCGCGCGACACCCCGGCTGAGAGCTACAACTCTTCAACCCAGTCCCCGAATGTTTGGCCCTACGCCGTCGTGGCTCAACGAACCTAAGGGTTGCGATCCGCTAGTTAATGGGAATCTAGAAACAATGGCAAATGCCATCTCACCTTCTGTGGAGATGCAGAATCCAGCAGCAGTGTTGAAGAGGAAGAGACAACTCACACCAGATGCGCCCGGCGAGCAGAATGAAGTGGCACCTCCGCCTGAGACCAAACGATGGAAATCGAATGTGTTGAACGGTGATTTGCCTACACCCAAAGCAAGCCCACAAGCGCAGCCATGTCCTGACGTCCCGGTGGTTCCTGCAACTCGCATACAGGAAACTATCGAGACGCAGCTTGGTCTGGAGATTCTGCTGAAGCACAAGGAGCTGCGGCTAATCAACCAAGAACTCGCAAAATGTCAAGTGGCTTTAGAGCAACTCCGTCGATGTCATCTCATCCCCTATCCTGTATCTCAAGGAAATTCTCAGTCAAGGTTGGATGTTATGAATGGGACAGGCCCTGCTGTATCCCAGCGCGGTTCTGTACCACAATGGGCACCTGCTTATGGGGTTGCCGATGGGCCTTACTCAAGACATTACTCAAAATGGCTCATACCAGATCCCAGTTTCGATGGCGAGCAGGTTGAATGGCATAGGAATTCCGAACTATCACGTGCTGGAAAAACTATTCCAGAAGGTCGTGCTACGAGACACAGCTTCGCAGAGGGTAGCACTGCTGCGAGCAAGTCGAGGTCTCAACGGGGTTCCACAGGGCAAAAGCTTCACGCTTTGTCCAACGGATATCCCCAAGCCAAAGAAAAGGCAGGTCCATGTATTCTCAAACGTGGTGACGGACAGATGGTCAAACTTGTTTGCATTGACTGTAAGCGAGACAACTTCTCGAGTACACAAGGATTCATCAATCATTGTCGTATCGCTCATCGCCGCGACTTCAAGAGCCATGAAGAAGCAGCTGTTGCAAGCGGTCAAGCGATCGAGGTTGATGAAGTGGGCAGCATCGTTGGAGAAGAGAAAACTCCAACGGTCGCCACTGGACTTGTACACCCTATGATCAGAACCGCCCCTGCCGACAACAATGCTTACCGCGCGCTCCTCGCTCGTATCGAAACCTCTATGAATATGTATCGACAGGGCAAGTTACCTGGTGTCACGTCGATACCAAAAGTCTCGCCTTCAGTGCCGTCAGTAAAGGCTGAACCACTTGACAACAAATTTGTACCATCACTAGAGACACCACACCTTTCAAATCTAATGAAGATGAAAGGCTTTGGCGGAAATCTCACGGACATTGTTAGCGATGCAAAGAGAATATCTCCTGAATTCGATGACTCATCACATGATGAAGAATCTGATGTAGAGAGCCCAGGACAGCAACCTCGAGAGAACCCAATCTCACATCCTCCCCCAATGCGTATGCCTGCCCGAGCTGCCATGTCACCAGTACCATTTGGACGACCAGGAAGCAGCAAAGGTGTTGAAGTACATGCACGCGTACCCAGTGGAATCTCACCACGCTTATCTCATGCACTACCAGCCTTTAGCGCAACCCCTATCCCTCCCTCCCGGCCATCTACCCACCTCAATATTCACACTCCGACTCAAATTGAAATGCCTGAGCGCCGAGATATGGATATAGAGATGATGCATGGTCCTTCGATCCATGACCTCAGCCCTAACACTGTTGCCAGTAACAATGCACCAAGTTTGGTCAGTGATGACGGAGAATATGAAGATGGAGATGATGTTGAAAGCGTTACCTCAGCCTCGGATCACGGAAGTGATGTTGCGGAAATCTCCATCGAGGATGGTGTGGAGAAAGTAGTGGCTCGTGCCGTTATGCGGAAACGCAATGAGGGTTTGCGAAAGGATGAAAACAAGCACGTCACATTTGTCACGCCAGTGAGCGAGACAGGAAAGGAACGAAGATGAAAAAGCGAAATGTTTTATATGGGATCGAAGGACTGAAGCGAACTTTTTTTCTTGCCACCCTTTTTTTTGCTTCCTGCTCGATTGTTTTTTGAGCGAGATTTTTTTTGCTTTCACCGATATCGATGAGAAAGCGCCTTTGTTTACGTTGTTGGCTGCGTTGGCAGCTTCATGTTATTGCATACCAAAGACGATCAACTCTTCTCTTTTTTTTACTTCTTCTCTCTATCTCTCTTCTTTCTGATGAATGAATAGAAAAGGCAACCTTTTTTTCTCTTCATGTATGATAGACATTACCTCTTTACAGGGCAAGGCAGCGCAGCGTTTTTTTGGGACTTTGGGGGATGGGAATTCTGGGGCCTGGACTGGACTGGAATGGAAAGGAAGGGCAGACAGATGAGAGACATGATGGCAACGATATGAATTTTTTTCCCTCTTCTTGATTGGGGGGGGCGGTTGCTTGGGAGATCCTTTGATGATGTTCTAAGGCGGGCTGGCTGGTGGCCCTTTTACACTTTTGAGTTTTGCTTGCTTGTGGATGAGCGAAGCAAGACGAAGCGGAATTGAGATGAAAGAGATGGTGGTTATGGTTTATATATATCTTTTGTAATACCACGAAAAAATGAAATTCAAAGATGGGGACTTTCTTCTTTTCTTCTTGATTGAGGAAAGTTGAAAGTCGAGAGGAAATAAGACATGAATATGAAAATACGGTTACATTATGGTTGTGAATACATGTGAAGATGTGAAGTCTAAGTCCAAGTCCAAAATTCATGTTATCATTCATTGAATCGTGTATTAAGGGGTATAAACGCCATTCATCCATGCTGCCATCCATGCATCCATACACTCGTCATCACTACCTACCTAATCACTGATACTGTACTATCAAAACCATAATCACAACCACTCATCTACTCATCCCTATTTACCCATCCCACTCACCCACTCATCACTCATCACTCATCCACTCACTCATAACCACCCGAATCCGTCCTCTGACTCATACTCATACTCATCTCCCCACTACTACTCCGTCTACTCCGTCGACTCGTCCCCTTCCCCCTCGCACGACGGAGTTCGGCTTTCAGATCCCCGTTCTCGAGGGTGAGGTGGTGGATTCGGAGGTCGAGGGTTTCGAGTTGTTCGTTGGCTGCTATTGCTGTTTTTTGGTTTGTTAGTTAGTTTGTTTGTTTTTTTTGTTTTTTTTTAGAGGGGGAGATGTTTGGGTTTGGGGGGTTTGGGGAGGGGAGGGGGATGAGGGATGGAGGGGGATGGAGTAAGTGGAGGTAAAGGAAGGGGGAAGGAAGGGGGATGGGTTTGAGGGAGAGGGGAGAGAGATGGAGGGGGAGTAAGTGGGAGGGGACTAACAGAATTCCTCAATAATCTTAAATACTCTCCATAAACGTAGGATTATTATTAGAGAACCGATTTCTTCGGGGGTTCCGTGGAGGAGGATGTCGATTGTGAAGGAGGCGAGGATGACGAGGGTGTCGAGGAGGTGGAAGGGGGTTGTTAGGTATCTGTTTGGGGGAGGGGTTAGTTTTTTTTGGGAGGTGATGAGGAGGATGTTGAAGAGGGGGAGGAGGGGAAAAGAGGTATAGAGATGAAATCACATGTCCCGTCATAACTTGGAGTCAAGGAGATTGTTATGAGAAGAAATACAATACAAATACAAATACAATGTAAAGACAGTAAACATCAGAGAAAATTTTGATAACATACCTAAACCCAAAAACCCACAAATTCAGAAACAATTCAAACATAAAGAGACAACTGAATACCAACCCCGCGATAGCGAGACCGCTTCGTGCGTCGTTCCATTTCGGTGTTGAGGAGGGGAAATCGCATTGGTGCAGGTTTATTGTTATGTCGGCGAAAATGGTTAGGAGGTCCAGGGTTACTAGGGAGAGGACTGGGGGTGTTGTTAGGAGATTGATTGATGGGGAGTTGAAGTTATGAAAGAGGGGAGGGGATTTTGGGAAGAGTGTAGGATGGTTTTGTGGATAGGGTTGAGGGTTATGAAAGAGAGGAAAGTGGATTTTGGGATGAATAGGATACCTAGGTAGGAAGGAATTACATTTCTTTCCCAGATAGAAACACTAATTTCAACTGGCGTTTTTTATACAAAAATAACAATTTGACAAAATCTCCAGGTACAAAAAGCAGAAAGCGTAAAGCGTAACCCAGAAACCGAGTTATCCGATATACTCACCGCTGCCGTCCTTACCAAGAGCCTTGACAGACAGCGAAGCGCAAGGCCCAAAAGTCCGGAACCCGGAAAAAGAAACATCTCAAGAAGAAAAAAACGACTTACTTGTATAATGTTGAGCTGAGGAAGATAAATACCGTCTCGTTTGACTGTAGATAAATTTGTAGAATCGGACTATTGGATGGTGATGGTGATGACTTGTATGCGTGAGGAAGGTTGCATTTGTTGGCGTGGGCGAGATTTGGAGCAGAGGGGAACTTGGGGAGGGATCGTATGAGGGCATTTTTGAGATTCTTGCCAAAGGGATTTGGGACTTTGATCTTTGGGAGTTTGAATTCAGTTGTTTACCCAGAACCTTTGGACTGGTCTGTTGATGTGTTGTAGTGTTGTCGATTTATGAGAGGTTGGGAGTGGACCTAGGTTGTTGTGCTTCTTACAGGCATCATGGATTCATACTTTTATGAGGATCAAGGGTTTTGTGTTACCGTATTTTCAAGAAAGATCTATAGTTCTTTTAACCTAATGCCTTTTTTAAATAGGTATATATAAACTAATTATCATGTTTATTCCCAAAGACAGGTACGCGCGGGAGGCGTGCATCACACCTAGAAGTGGAGGTTGGATGCAGTCAGAGTCAGGCGGTGTCAGGGTACTGGTAGCGTACTGCAAGTCTTCTTGGCAATGCTGGGGTTCACTCAAATGACGAGGGGGTGCTGCTGAAGATGAAGAGAATATGGAGACAGCCTTGCGCTAGCTTCCTCTCCGACCTGAACTTTTCGGTTTATTCAACAACAACAACAACTGCGCATCCTCTGCGCAGTCTCCTTTACTTGACCTCAATTCCGCTAATATCTACTGGAAGAGGTATGTCAAGTCTATCACCTTTCACCTTCTTACCATCCAGATCATCACATTGTCGGTCTGGGAGAGCTCTTTTTCTTTGTGGTAGAACAAAGGGTACTCTCCCACAAGCAGCCTTGTTATGTTTTGAGCACCTTCACTATTCACAAGCTCTGGACCAATCACTTAGTCACAGCACTGCTAGAAATAGAAGCTAACCTACATTCAATTGCAGACTCTCCCTCCGACCTTTCCCTCCACCACAGGCGACCGACTAGCAGGTCTTCCAATACCAGTCTCCGCCCCCTCTTTGCACGCGATCAATTACCGATCAAAGCATTATTTGGAAGATGTCAGACGCAGAGCTTAAGCCTGAGAAGGAGGAGGTCACCCAAGAGGAGGAAGGCAATGATGAGGTATGTTTGGGTTCTACTTGAGCTCTGTTTGAGCTTCTCTACAATTTCGGTCTAGGAGGAAAGTTGGGTCAGTTCCATCAAGCCTTAGACATACTGTTGGGTGCATATTTGGAAGCGATCTTTCAGATACTGGCACCATGAGAACCAAGAACTAGGGCTTCATCTCCATGTACCATGAAGCTTGACCTACCATCTTCCCGCGCTGGCGGCTTTGGAAGACTGCCTTTTTGCTTCTCAATTGAAGCCATTCCTAGCAACCAAGAACTGAGCTACCGCTAACATACTCGCTCTCCAGGAAGAGATATCAGCAATGAAGCGCCGAGTCGCAGAGATGGAAGAGGAGGCCGCGAAGCTGCGTGAGATGCAAGCAAGTCTTGATCAACAAAGCCATGATTTGCGCGAGGACAAGGAGGACATTGACTCTCGAAGTATCTTTGTCGGAAATGTAGACTACGAGGCCTCGCCAGAAGAGATCCAGGCTCATTTCCAAACCTGCGGCTCCATCAATCGTGTCACCATCCTACTGGATAAATTCACCGGCCATCCCAAGGGGTTCGTACACCCACGATTTCCGGTCCTTTGATTCATGGGCCATCTTTGTGTTGTTCAATTTGTCAAGAATCTTTTATGATCAACGCTGCCTGGCAAGAGAAGGATGCTAATCAAGGTTATGCAGGTATGCGTACGTGGAGTTCAGCGAGCCAAGTCTCGTTGCTCAAGCTTTGGTTTTGAATGAAAGCGTCTTTCGTGGACGAAACCTGAAGGTTGATATTACCTGTTTTTTCCAATCCTCTTGAAGATCTTGCTAATGTATTTCCTACATAGGTTGTTCCTAAGCGTACAAATCTCCCTGGTATGACCCGTGGACGAGGTAGAGGTGGCATGAGAGGTGGTGGCCGAGGTGGATTTGGTCGAGGAGGACCTTCCCCCTACCCACCACGCGGTGGATATCGTGGAGGATATAGAGGCAGCCGGGGACGTGGATATGCTCCTTATTAAGAAATTAATAGGAGATCCGAATTCATGCATTGATCAAGGCTCATATGGCTGACGATTTCGGTGGTGGAATTGGAAAGCGTAAGATAGGCTGCATTTGGGGCACGTTTGTTTTTTTACTAAAAGGTCTGATATGCCATTGGGATGGGAATGTTTGTTTCGATGAGATGCATTGGCCTGACTTCGCATTTTTCATATTCTCAGGTCCCCGGGTACCGCCGCGGGAGAGTTAATGTGACGGGGAATGGGAGGCGTTGATATTGAACACTTGATCAATTTTTTTACAAATCCGAAGAAAGTGAATCTATTGTCTTCAGCCACAATGAAGTCGTCATAAGCTGGCGAACCTGTATAGAATTCTGTCTGTGGCTCAGAATGCTTGAAAATATTAGGAATCCTTGATGTCATGGGCGAGCGAGATAAGCCGTACCCCCGCCTGTTGATACAATCTGAGGAGGGGAAGCCCTGAAAGAGAAAGCGAGGAGGTCGTGTTAAGACCGAATTGCCCATAATAGAAGTTTCAGTACTCGAGTACCTGTACTCGAATAGTCTCTCCTCATTATTTTCTTGCCGTCATCCGAACAGCCCACACCCACCACCGCCCAGCCCACACTTGACACAGCGAATCGAATACCTACCACCTACCACCTACCACCTACCACAATACAGTACGGTACGGTAGCGGTGCTATTTTTAAGTTTTGACCCTGACACTACCGACTCACATACGTTACCTTTTAGCCTTATTGCTGAGGCAGTCACAACTCACTTGTCGCGAGGTCAGTCGAGAATCCATTCGCGGGGCTTTGCCGGCAATAGAGAGTGGAAACAACGAAACAGAAACAACCTCTCGTCCCTCGTCCCTCGTCCCTCGAACCAAGCCTGCCAGCCTGCTCATCCATCAGAGGAAGTCCCATCCGGACTGCAAAGGCACGACATTGATACCTAGAATCAGATAGCAGATAGCGAGTTCTTGGAGTATCAGGTTGCCTCCACTGGCACAGAACGAACATTGCGTCAAATCCACCTCGACGGTGGTTGGGCAGCACAGCACAGCCCCCCAAAGCTTCTGCAGTGACCATCCATTCGATCAACCACACTTCTTCACCACCTTGACGACTTTCGAACCACACTACCAAAACACCACGCAGAAAGCCACCCCTACCCATCACTGACGTCCCCAAGGTCATCGACGCCATATTTGGCGCACCTTTAATATGGCAAGCAGCAGCAGGACAGACTCCAGTCTGCCACCGTGAGTTGTTCCTTGTCGTGAATACAGAACCACCACTGACAGAACCAAGTCAGCCAAATCTGCGAATTACGAGTATGCTTCCTCGAGCGAGACTCAATCCCTTGAAAGTTACCTCGAAAGCTAATATCCTATAGTCATTGCTGCGGATGGATTGTACAAGCGCGATGTCTTTCGTACGACCCCCGCCGTACTTTGCTGAATTGAACACTGATAGTCGATGACAGGATTTCCCGACCCCTTCGCAGTGGCGACCCTCAACGGCGAGCAGACCAAAACCACGAGTGTAATCAAGAGAACCCTCAACCCCTACTGGAACGAGAGCTTCGACCTGTGAGCATCACATAACTGATACATGGCGGGGAACCATACTGATGGAATTAGGCGTGCTTCGGAAGATAGTATCCTAGCGGTACAAATCTTTGACCAGAAGAAATTCAAGAAGAAGGATCAAGGTTTTTTGGGAGTCATCAATGTTCGTGTTGGCGATGTCATTGAATTCTCAACAGCGCAGGATGATCGTGAGTTACATTCACGCTTTGATGGTGGCACAGACTGATGTATAAATTGCAGAAATGCTCACGCGAGATCTCAAAAAATCCACAGATAACTTGGTTGTCCATGGAAAGCTCATCATTAATCTCTCTACTAACCTAGAAGCGCCGCCTCGAAGTAATCTTGCCCCGCCAAACGGAGCCAACCCGAACCGACCTCCTATGAGCACACCCCAAGGATCTACAGCAGTCGGGTTTCCAGCTTCTCCATCGCATCCCCCTAACCAACCACAAGGCGTCGTTATGGCAAATGGTAACGTGTCGACGCAACCGACTCCAGGACATGCACCAGCTGCTGGCAGCCAGGGTCACGCTCCCTCCACAGCCGCTGGATCCCAAGCTCCTCGCCCAACAGGTACATTTAGTTCATTTGAAGATGCGCAAGGGAGACTGCCCGCTGGTTGGGAGAGAAGGGAAGACAATCTGGGTAGAACATATTACGTGGACCACAACACCAGGTCCACGAGTTGGACGAGGCCTACCGCTGGAGGCAGTACGGAAACTCAGAGGAACGAGCGGGATGCCAATACTCAAGTGGAACGCCAAAGGCATCAGAACCGAACGCTACCTGAAGACCGAACAGGTGCTAACTCGCCATCAAATATGCCACCGGCAGCTACAGCACCCCAACAACAGCCGGCGCCAGCAGCTGCCAGTGGAAGTGGAAGTGGAAGTGGAAGTGGAAGTGGAAGTGGAAGTGGAAGTGCCGCCAATGCGGCCACTATGATGGCAACGGGAGCTACTACGGCTGGAACTGGGGAACTGCCACCGCTATGGGAACAACGCCATACTCCAGAAGGCCGTCCTTATTTTGTGGATCACAACACGAGAACCACTACTTGGGTCGACCCAAGACGTCAACAATACATTCGCATGTATGGAGGTCAAAATGCGAACAACACCATCCAACAACAACCAGTTTCGCAACTTGGACCTCTACCTAGCGGATGGGAAATGCGTCTTACTAATACTGCCAGGGTGTATTTCGTGGATCACAACACTAAAACGACAACGTGGGATGACCCTAGACTTCCTTCTTCGCTGGATCAGAACGTTCCACAGTACAAGCGTGACTTTAGACGAAAGCTCATTTACTTCCGGTCGCAACCCGCATTACGTATTCTTTCTGGTCAGTGCCATGTCAAGATTAGAAGATCTCATATCTTCGAGGACTCATATGCCGAGATCATGCGTCAATCGGCTACAGATTTGAAGAAACGACTTATGATCAAGTTTGATGGCGAAGATGGTCTTGATTATGGTGGTCTATCCCGAGAGTTCTTTTTCTTGCTTTCCCACGAAATGTTCAATCCCTTCTACTGTTTGTTCGAATACTCGGCTCACGACAACTATACCCTTCAAATTAACCCTCACTCCGGCATCAACCCCGAACATCTCAACTACTTTAAATTTATTGGTCGTGTCGTTGGTCTGGCTATTTTCCATCGTCGTTTCTTAGATGCATTCTTTGTAGGCGCATTATACAAGATGATGCTTCACAAGGCTGTCGCTTTGTCAGACATGGAAGGTGTAGACGCAGATTTCCACCGAAGTCTTCAGTGGATGTTGGATAACCCCATTGAAGGTGTTTTGGAACAAACATTTTCTACAGAAGATGAACGTTTTGGAGTAACGAATGTTGAGGATCTCAAACCTGGCGGAAGAGATATTGATGTTACCGACGAGAACAAGAAAGAATACGTGGACCTGATGGTGAAATGGAGAATTCAGAAACGTATCGATGACCAATTCCAGGCCTTCATCAATGGTTTCCACGAACTTATCCCAGCTGAGCTTGTTAATGTTTTTGATGAGAGAGAACTTGAGTTGCTCATTGGTGGTATCGCGGAGATTGATGTCGAGGATTGGAAGAAGCACACGGATTACCGAGGCTACACAGAGTCGGACGAGGTAATCAAATTCTTCTGGCAAACAATTCGAAGCTGGGACGGAGAGCAAAAATCTCGTCTACTTCAATTCGCTACTGGTACTTCACGTATTCCAGTCAACGGGTTCAAAGATCTTCAAGGTAGTGATGGACCTCGAAGATTTACGATTGAGAAGCAAGGAGAGGTCAACAACTTACCCAAATCCCATACATGGTATGTTTCTTGTACCCCCAATTTCCGAAGATTACTAACTTAGGATAGTTTCAACCGTCTGGATTTGCCAGCATACAAATCATTAGAGCAACTTCAACAAAAATTGACGATGGCGGTGGAGGAGACAATGGGATTCGGACAAGAGTGATCATATCTTTTTTTGACGGGAACTGCAACGCTTTTTCATGTTCTTTTTCCTTTTTATCGAAACGGGTGTTTTATTTTATTTTTCCAAAGTACAGAGAAATGGGGGAGGGCTTTTTCGGAGGGCAGGCTTCATCAATTTCCAAAGCAAGCACATTGTAGTATTGGGGCCCGGGCATTTTGGCATGTGTTTATGCACGAACGAAATGGGAAAGGTCTCTGTGTAGTTAGGTTAGTCTGATATTTTTTTTTTTCTTTTTTCACCAGAATAGAGATTACTTTTGGTGATTTTATTTTTTCGCGTGATGGTGATGTTTTTGGGTGTATTTGAGTCGTTGTCTTGAGGTTTAGTTTTGTGATAGGGTGGGTACTTTGTATGGCGGGGATATATTGGCATTTTTGGGGGCTCTGTGTCGGATTTTTGAGTTTGGGACTAAGGAAGCGAGGGGGGCTATTGTAGGTAAGTACTATATACATGGTAGGTTGGGTACAGGTACGTAGAAAGAATGCCCGAGTAGAGGACCTCAATTTCTTTCTGTTTTTAATCTATTCGATATTTGGATATTCCTTGTTTTGTATAGATGAAAATTAAATGGAAGAAATGAAAATATTTATTCTTCGAGGTCGGGTTATTATTTATACTCGTACAGTACTCAGAACATCATTTCGGAAAGTTACCTACCTCGTCTCTTCTCTCCTCTTCTGCCCGGATGTGATCTGTGATACTTGGGTGGAGATTGTACATGGTGGTCTTGGTCTGGGTGGTCATGGTATGGGTCTGGGTGGTCGTGGTATGGGTCTGGGTGCCTAGTTAAGATTGACCAATCGGGATTTTGGGACGGGGGTGCCACGTGTGGAACTGCCGTTTTTTTTGTGGCCGAGATTGTTGGGGTGGATGGGTAGGTGTGGTGGTTGGTGGTTGGTGGGTGGAGGTGCAGTTGGTGGGTGTGGGTGGTGGGTGTGGTGGTATGGGTCGGGCGATAAGTAATAAATACTTTATAGGCTTGGAGGGAGGGACTTTTTCCTTTTTTGGAGGGAGGGAGGAGGGGAGACTGATTCTTGGGGGGAGGAAGGGAGGAAGGGACGAGGGAGAGGAGGGAAGGGAAGGAAGGGAGAGAGGAGGAAGGAACGAAGGGAGGGAGGAAGTTGATGGGAGAGGATAGAAAGGGCAGGAACGAAGGACTTGGTTCTTTAGCTGGTGGTAGGTGAGAATTAATGAAGCGAAATGAAATGCGAGACCACTGTTGTGACTGTCCTATGGGGAAGTTACTGTGCACCCAGTGACCCAGTACCTGTTTTATGTAGAAGCAATTAGTGTACGGAGTAGTAGTGTAAGCACCTAGTATAAGTAAAATGTGGACAGGGCAGGCACCCAGGCACGCAGGCACGCAGCACGCAGACAGGCGTGGCAGGTACGATAGGATGGGATGGTGTCGTCGTCGGCGCAGTCGCTGCGGTGTAGAGTGAGTGAGTACGTGAGTACTCGTATCTCACAATCAATATTTAATGCGGGGTCCCCTCCCTCCCGACAGGGCGACAGGCGACCTTGTTTACTTTCTCTTTCTCCTTCTCCCCCCCCCAAACATCCAACATCACTTTTTTGTTTTTCTGGACTCGCAACACGACGAAGACCGCTTCCCACTTCCCGCTTCGAGATTCGTATTGATATCCGTATTCTTCGCTTCCAATCGAATTCCATCCCATCTATTCAAAGACAGTTTTGACATTTTTCCATTTTCCAACACCCGACCTGACCCGACCCCGACCTCGTCCTCGTCAACATGAAGTTCTTCGTACCCGTCGTCTCGTCCCTTCTCCTTTCGCTGGCTGCGGCTCAGACGAATTGTCCAGCGAAGCCTGTCTTTGACTCTTGCATGGGGACGACGATGAGTTATGTTATGGCGTGTAGTGGTGGTGATTATGGTATGTTGTTCTCCTCACATTCTTCATGATTATCACATCTACTCAGATCTAACTATTTTCTCACAGGCTGTCTATGTCGCACCTGGACTGATGTCTTGAAGTACGTATCCCGTATCCTCTTTCACTCCCTCCTCACCCCTTTCTCCCTTACTACTTCCTATCAAATAACCAACTAACACCTTCCTTAGCTGCTACCTCCAATGTCCCGACGACATCGGCTACGCAACCGCCTCCGCAAGCAAGACCGCCTACTGTAATAGCGCTTCTGCATACCCATCTACTACTGCAGCTGTGGCACCCATCAGTGCACCCGCCTTCTCACCGAGTGCGGTGACGAATGTTGTTTCCTCGGATGTGCCTACGTCTACACTTGCTGGTAGTATCGCTGCTACCACACCAAGACCTACTTCTACTCCCGGTACCTCTTCTTCGTCTGCTGCGCCCGCTAGTACTTCTGGGAGTTCGGCGAAGAAGGTTGTTGTTGGTGGAGCGGGGATGTTGATGGGATTGGTGGCTGTTGTTTTGTAGGGATGTATGGTGTGAGGAAGGAGGGAGGGATGGATGGATGGATGGGTGGGTAATATTAGGAGGGGGGTGCGCGCCGTATTGATCATAGTGGGTGTGGTGCGCTAACTATTGCATGGGGGGTTTTTGTGGGGGGAGATGAGTGAGTAGAGCATGCATAAGGTATAGTTAATGAATGGGAGACCATGGGGAGATCGACCATGGGGTTTATGAATTGATAATGCTTAATGAGAGGATACTTTTTACTGCCCTCTCGTATTCTCTTGTCAGTCATATTTGCCTTTTGGTCTTCTTCTTCTTGTTTCATCTTTCCCAACTCGCTTTTGTTCTTTGTGAAGATGTTGTTTGGTGATACATAATGGGTTCTCATTGCAATGCAGTGCATGCCCACCGTGGTTTTGATTCCCCTTGCTTATTGGACTTGTTTCATATCATGTCCTTAATATGAGGTTGGGTTGAGTTGGGTTGGGTTAGGTTGGGTTGGGTTATAGTTATAGTAATACGCTAGGGTGGTACGGTGGTACAGAGTACTAGGTAGTTGGAATTACAGGTTAGGTCGGGTCTCTCTTTGAGTTTTTGTTGTAATAGGAAATTCTATTGTCATCTTGAAGAGAGAGAGGATTTTGAGGAGAGGTGCATTTGAGGAGAGGGGTTTGAGTAGGTTGGTGAGTGGGTGAGTGTGTGTGTGTGTGAGGTGAGGTTGAGATGATCGAGATGGTTTTGTGGAGTATTGTAGAGAAGAGAGGAAAAAAGGGGAAGTAAGGAGGAGGAAGGAGATCCAGGTATGTTGTTGTTGTTGTTGTGGTTGATTAATGGATAGGTTGGATGGATGGGGTATGTGGATGGGTGGGTGGTTGTTGGATGATATTTTGTTTTGAGTAAGGATGAGTAATAAAGTTCTTACGTGCATGCAGGTGGGTCGGGGTCACCCGTCGCGTTCGCGTAATTGATTGATTAGCGAGGTTTTTAATTTACGGACTACGGATTAACACTTCGTGATTTGGGGCGCGGCAAGAGAAGTATCAGGTAGGTAAGGTAGGTAAGGTAGTATAAGGTTCATCGAGTGAGGTGGGATATAGGTAGAAAAGGATGGAGAATTCGGGGTATATCTAAATCTAGGGGTGGAAATTAAATAGGTAGGTAGGTAGTCGGAATCGTGAGGTCGGTCATATGGAGACCTTTCTTTGGGTATTCACTAGAGAAGAGAAGGGAGAAGTGTGTCAGCTTCTGATAGAGATAGATATAAAAATTTATTGTCTTTACTTCGATGGAGATGATGGCGACGAGAGAAACTGGGAAAAAGATGAGAAGGAAGGATTGGATTGCACTTGGTGATTTCGCTGGGTTGGAGAAAGAAAGAGTTGTTACTCTGAAGAGGGGGGCTTGTAGCCTACCTCCGCTGAATATAGGACGTCCAGTTGAGGCTGAACCTTAATTGAATCGCATCGCATCGCAACGCATCGCAATAGCTTGACTAGTCAGACAATCATCACACAAACCATCTACCATCCATCGCACATTCAACCAAAAACAAATAACTAGCTAGCCAGCCACCTGAACCTCACGCACCCTTCCCCAAAAAAAAGGAAGACCAAAAAATAAAACGGCAAAACTTAAGGGTCACGGTGGAAACCGTGGTCTTAAGAAGACCCCCTCACCCCCTAAATGGGCGTTTATTGGGGATTTTTTTAGAACTGAGGACTGCCATATGATCGCACATCTCAGAGAGCATCGCAGGAACCCCCGTGTAGGGAGAAACGCCATCTTTTAGTTTTTTTTTATGGTATGGTAGAGGACTTTATTTTTTGGTAGAAGCCTAGGAAGGGTTAGAGTGAATCTTGAAGAGGGGAGGGTACTTACCTAAGCTTGGGTAACCTCGGGCGGACCATTTAGGACTTTTTTTTTTTTTTTTTTTTTTTGCAAAGCGAATGATCGCATGTGCGCGCCGTAACCGTTAGGTTAGGTGGTGGTTTGTGGGTGTGTGCCTTGATTGGCGATGGGAATTGTGGTAATTAACGAGATAAAGGAGATTTGGGCTTTTGTGGGGGGTATGGGGTAATCTTCGGTGGCTCTTCGCAGGTTATGACAGAGTGAAAGACCATTTACCAGTGCCTTTTTTTATCTACTACTAATCCCTAGTGGTTTAGATACTTGAAATACCTAGTATCTCCTTATATATAGAGCTCTTCTCAAGACTTGAGAAGTCTATTCACTAGCCCAATTCAAACATACTAATAGCAAAAAGCGTAATTGTATTACCACTAGTATTGATTATTTCAAGTAATTAATATCATGCCTTGATGCCTTGCTTGGTCATAGCAAGTGCCTTACAACTACTATAGCCTAGGAAAGAGAGAAAGGGAAACTGTATACTGCGCCTTTTCGACCACTTCGCAAGGGGCTGTGTAGATACAACCCGTCAACTCTCTCCCTTTCATCTCTCTTCCAAGGCTCTGTCAAACTTGCTCTGAGTTTGAATTCAAGGAATCCTATCTGTTGTCGTAAGTGTGATCAACTTCGCCAGCTTTGCTGGTCGAGGTGGCTCACGGTGGGATGGCTTAGCATCATTCTTTTCCCACTAAATTCTGGTCGAGTTGGGATAGACTGTCGAGCGATACTAAGGGCGCCGAGTAGCCTAGAGGTGCCTTGTGCTAGGTTGTTGGAGTGGCTTACGGGGAGTGCTGTGATTGCTGGTATGATTAAGCGAAGGGGCCGATTGCGGAAGGGGCTCAGGGCGAGATGCGAAATTTTGACCGCGACGAGAATTTTTTTCCCCGCTAGATTCTGGCAGAGTTGAACTGACACCCGAGTGATGCTAAGAGCGGTGAGTGGCCTTGTGTCAGGTTGTATGAGTGGCTTTCGGGGAGTGCTGTGATTGCTAGCTTGATTAAGCTAAGCGATGGGGCTATAGGGGAAGATGCAAATTACGTACTGAGAAGAATTTGAAGGACCGTGAAGAAGGTTGAAGCACAAGGACTTTCCAAACACGCAGAGGAACGATCAAGAACCCACCTTGTGGTGTTCCGTGTTCGCAGTGATGGGAATTTCGGTAAGGCATTTGATAAGGCTGTAGCTTCTGAACATTCTGGTGGAGGCGTAAAAAATGGGGGAATGCAGAGTCCTTCCCACGAGGTATCTGAAGGACCGGAGTGAGCAATTTGAAGCACAGGGGCTTCTTTCTCAATCCATTGGGGATTGATCAATGAGCAATCTTGTGGTGTTCGCAGTATGGACATTTCGGTAAGCTTCAAGGCTGCTTCTGAGAATTCTGTTGGAGGCGCGAATGCGGCAGGGCAATATCTGGCTTTGAATCTGGTTAGATGATCTCGTTGTCAATACATAATTTAGTTATAAAACCTGTATTATATGGAAGGCGTAGCGGCGCGGTTTTGTTCAATTAAAGTGATGCGTCAAGGCTTTTTGGGGATATATCCCATGACAAGAGATGTCTACACAATGAGAGAAGGGGGGCACAGCAAACTGCGAAGTGCGACCACGGCTCGGGGTGAGAGAGTAAGGCTTCGTGCTCAAGGAAGACACATCGAGACTCACACATAACCTGGAGCCTTTTACGTCCTATCTTTTTGCCCTCCGGATTATTCGTATAAATCGAGAAAATTTCCTGAGAGACTTATTAGTTACTTCATAAGACCTGCCTTAAAGCCCAAGGAAATTCTAGCTAAACTTACTATTCCATCGAAGATCTCTAATAATTATCGCATGGAATAAAAAATGGTGGTCTCTGTCTCCACGTAGTCACATGGATGTGCTGCGCAATTCTGTATGACCGCATGCGTCTTTTACCCCCGCTACAAGGCTATATTTTACCCGACATGATAAGCACACACTAGGCGTCTTACATGAAGCATCTAGAGATTGACTTTGCTGCGGTATGAACATCATTTGAAAAAAGGGCTCCAGGAAACATCGAGCCACAGCATGTTGAATGGCAGATTGAGACTGGGGGTATGGGGGTGTGCATTGCGGCTCGCTTGTATCGCCATATATAAAGTCCAACCCTACCACCTGGAAGATGTTATAAGTGCTGTGAATCTTGCAGACTCTCGGTTCAAACTTCCACTTCCATCGCGTTTCTTCGGATATCTCAAGACGAAGTACCGCAGAATCTTTTGCTTCGGAATCGAAATTAAATCCACTACTAAGATCTGTACAAAGTAGCCTTGCTCTGATTTGCGAAGTCACAAGTACCTTCCTCCTTTGAAGACGAGAAGCAATGGTCCCCCCATTGCCGGCTGATGGTCATCGTCCAGTAACTATTCTTCTTCCTTTTAATGTGATCCGCAACTAAGCAAATTAGCGAAAAGAAACTAATCACGTACACATCTTTCGAAAATCGCCTACCTCAAACCCATCCAAGACCGACTTGCAGGATGTCGAAAACTGGCACACCTCGAAAAACTTTCATCAAGTTGACGGGGAATACTCAATCGATCGCAACTTCCTACGCGACCTATTTGAAGGAATGCCTGAGATTGAATTGATGTGGAACAAACAGGGCTCCCCCAAATACTGGCGTGCTATGTTCAAAATCGAAGACAGACTTGGCAGGGAAATCAGATTTGGTACAACAAAAAAAGCGGCATACTCTCCTCCACCTATTGCCGATGATACCATCAACAATGAGGACCCTCCACCTATTCCCGATGATACCATCAACAATGAGTACCCTCCACCTATTCCCGATGATACCATCAACAATGAGGAGGAAGAACATGAGATGATCGAAGCTCAACCTAACATGAAGACCTGGATCGTTAGGCTTATCGTTTTCTTTTCCGTATTGATGTTGCATGAGAGTTTCTCTCCTTCATTAAACGTTGCCCTAGGATTCGGACTTGGGTGCCACCTTCGTCAACTCGCTGCAAACTAGATTAGTAACCAACTCGCCCAGTATCCATACGGCCATCTACAACGACTTTCTTAGCGCCTTTCTTTTCTTGGTATTATCTTTCACGATCTCCTGTTTTACCGATCAATCAATCTTCGAACTTTGTTCTCGTTGTCACTTTTCATGTATTTCTCTTATTCTACATGTTGTCATGTTTTATTTTCCCTACCTTTATTCACTTTACTTCGCTTCACTTCTGTCTCCTTCACCTTGATTACTTTACTTTACATGTGTTTTATCTTCTCATTCTATTTCCTTTACGTTATGGTGGAAATTTCATTCTTCTAATTCATAGATGGTAACGGGGCTTTCAGGATCTGCTATACGGGAAGTTTACTTGGGCAATATTAGACGATTAGATGGTTAGATAAAATACAACTCCATTAGAGAATACGAGCAATTGAAAGGGGTATGGCGTTCTAGCGTGGGTGTTGGGGTGGGGTTTTAAGACAGGAATAGTTCTAGGAGTGCTTTAAGATCGTCGCTCCTGAGAATTTATTACAACTAAGTGGTTTCTTTCAAACAAGAATGTTTTTTGATGAATACAGTAATGTGAGTATATAAATATGTTCATGTTTCGTGTTGTTTCTGATTACCTGATGTCCCCCTACTCTCGCTAAACCAAAGGACCCTTGTTCATGCCCAGCATCATAAGCTGAAAACTTTAATGCGAGATCAGTCTCAATTTTTTGGATTATAATTCAACGATTGTTTTGGGAATCATTCAAGTCTTATTTCTTGAAGTCTTTTTTCTTGACTTGTAAGACTGTTGGTCTAGGTTATTGGGAACTAGATTGTGTTTAAAGAGTTTACCAAATACGAGCTTGTATACGAGCCTTTGTTTCAGCAAGGAGCTATGGTATGAAGAATTATTCTCAACTTTAATATACCCATCACCGCGTTGAGATTCTACTCGAGCGCGTTGAATACCTTATTTAATCTCACGAATCGGTCCTTAGTTTTGCTAAAGTGTACTTTATAAGTGAAGCGTTAAAATTTGAGCAATTCCAATTGTCAGAGAGAATTTGAACTCTCTCTCAATCATGACTTTTAAGTTCCTACTTTGACTTGTCGACTTCGAGTACGTCTCAAGAGAAACTTATTACAAAGTTATTTCACAATTTGGTTAACAAGGGGATTCTCAATCCTTCTGATACAAATATTGATTGGAAATCAGTTGACATAAATACTTCTAATTCCATACTTAGAACACAGCCGCAGAAGAAACCCGCAAAGAGAAAGCAATGCTCAGAATTGGAAACGTGTAATGAATTTACAAGCCCTATATATTTGAACTGTATTGTGCCCCCATATCTATGATTTTCGACCAGCATTTAACATCTTCAAGAGCTTCCTTCTAACCACGTCTTGCTGGCCTTCGTTTTGGTCCTTGGTACAGTACATTTTAGGACTCATGGCAAACCCTGAGGTTTAGACCCGGGCCTTTGGGGCCACACGTATATCCAGAACAGCAGGGCAAATCTCCAATACGATCGCATGGGACTACATTTTGTATTACTCATTGAAGCTAAGTCGACAGGGACATATAAAGGTAGTAGTTACCAAAGTTGTGACCGCAAGTCTGAGCAGATGCAGCAGCAAAAGTGCTAAGCAAAGTAAGGGCGAGGGTGAGTTTCATTTTGGCGATAGAAGGTGGAAAGTTGACGGGAACGGAACGGGGGTTTGATAAGAAGCAAGGACTGCAGTTTTGTTTTGTTTAGTCGGTAGTATAGGGTATAAATAACTTTGGTATAGAGATATCTGCTGGTTTCAAGGATATCAACAGTGTACTGCTGTAGCAAGTGCAAAGGCGGTCTGTATTTTGATTCGATTGTGTTCTAGAAAAGGGAGTGTGAGCGTTTGAGTACCTAAGTACTCGAACGAAGTGATTGTTCAATACAACATGCATGACTAACGAGTAGAATGTATCGCAACAAGAATTGTCGCTATGCTTTCCTAAATAAGGTCAATCTTAATATAACTAGCGTTTGAGTAACCAAGGTTTTTATGTTTACAACCTCAGACGGCCAGGTCCATGGGTAATTCTTCCAAGGGTTTCATCCCCTTCTTAACGCCACAGAAAAGTGACATTATTTTATCTTATAGAGGTTGAATTCATAGGAGTCGCATCCTACACAGGAATATTACGGACCCGTCCCGATTTTAGAGGAATCAGCGAAACAGAAGACTTAGTCCTAGGTTTATAGGCATATCTTATATATTAAATACACTTTTGTATATAATTCCTTAGCTCTACACGCACTCATACCCTACGAAGCCCACAAGAAGATTAAGCCTCGCGCCCGGCGTAAAAGTAATATTATCCTTACTCTCTCCCCCCCCCCCCCCCATAATTAGAGGTTAATCGTGAACTTTATTGTTTTGCGGGCGCACGGTAGTTTCGCCATACAAATTTCAGTGTATGAAGCTGTCAGAAATAACCTCTAATTATGGGCGGGAGAGTATTAACAGTATCATTATCATCCATAGTAAACAACCCGTTTGGATTATCTCGATAGGTTGGACGTTCTTTTAGACCAATTACACGTGGCAGGGTAGAAACGAATGGTACAGGTAGTTCTAGAGCAGAAGAAGATCACACCCCTAACTAAATGGTTCGTTGGTTGTCACATTTAAGTAAGATCACATGATCGTATTCAAGAGTCTAAGCCAAAGTTGAGGTAACATTTTCTCCCTAATACCACCTACAAAACCCCAAGGTCCACCCTGAAATATGCTACTTGCAGGTATGAATACCGGCGATCGTATCGTGGGGTTATACATGGGCAATGTGTTGCGACGACCGTATCGATGCCCAAGTATGTTCAACCTTGTCGTGTCCTTATATCCATATTCATTGTTTTTCCTGGCAAAACTTGCCAGTTGGGGGCTCTTTCTTAAGTACACACTGTAGCTTTCCTGTATCACAGCATGGAATAGCGACACAAGACTCTACGTTATGTATTAGTCGTTGAGTATAGGAGGGACACATCTAAAGGAAGTTAGGACTTACCGCCGCTGTCAGCGCAGGGCCCGACAGCAGTTGCAGCGGCGAAAAGGCTAAGCAAAGTGAGGGCGATGGTGAGCTTCATGTTGGGGAGAGATTGAGATCTTAGATTCTTGATTAAAATGCGGTTCGGATAAGAGGAGTGGCCTGATGTTGGGTTTTGTTCTGTGTGGACCTATGTAGTTGACAGCCCTAAGAGCTAGTATAAATACCAATCACCACGTGTGTACTTCAGCAATGTCCTGCTAATAGAATTCAACATAATTAAATCGATGTATAAGTAATACCGGTATTATGCTTACGACATTCGTGGTCAGGTCTGTGGGTTAATGCTTTCAAAAGTTTCATCCCCCGCTTTCAACACATAGGAAACTACTTTCTCTTATGCATAACATAAGTTAAGTTTACGAGGATTTTTACCCTGCTTTCCACTGATGCTAATCCGTAAACCTTTTTTATGCCTGGGACGAAGTAACACTAGTGTCATCTCAATTCGGTCCTTCTACTATTGTTTACAAGTAATTAATGCTTTTTATTTTACACTTTTGTACCGAGAAAGACTTCTTCGTACATAACATGGGAATGTAGTACCAGGGCCATGTCTATTAGAATCGATAAGTACCTACTTTGTACCTATCTTCTTCTCTATTTTTTTTGCGGTACACATGAAATCCCGCCTTTCTATACAAAAAGCCAACGAGGCTTGCAAAGTAGAAGTCTTCCTTGGCTCTGAAAATCGAGTAAGGCAGAGCGATGAAGTCATCAGCCGTGGAAACAAGCGCTTCCTATCGAAAGTTGGAGTCTAGAACAGGAAGTGCAAGCAGAGTTTCTAGGTGTAATTACGCAAATTCCGGTGTCCCTCAAGACTAGTTAGCACAATAGATCGCACATTGACACTTAACCTACAATCATTATCTCCCAGTCCGTGAGCGATGGTTATGGGAAATTAAGGCTTGCGAAATGAGACACACCTTGGAGCACGAGTTAAATTTTCATGTAAGGACCATCTAGTGAGATAGAAAGACGTAGAACATACAGTACTGGTGGTACCATATATTTTGTAGTTAATAAGAAATTTGTGTATGTCCTTCGCCCAACAAGAGCAAGGGTCAATCCCTGACTAACCACCCCCTCCCCTCTCGCACCAAGCCAACACTCTCAGACCGTACTACACACTTATAACCGCGCTAGGGCCTATACCCCCATCCACTTTTGAGCCGGCATTCTTCGAGTTACCCCGAGAAGCTTTGCAAAAGAGCCTTAAATCACGTATTCGCACTTTAGTTTTTCCCTCTATAAGAACCCTCTATAAGAGCCTTATTTTCAGAGACTATTTCTCCTCTCCCGAGGGACTCTTTTCCATGCACTCTACTACAGCTTCTCCCCTTTCTGCGATGGGCACTTTCCGGCTCTTCTAGAACTACCTTTTCCAGCAACTTTCACGGACTTTTACGGCCCTTTTAGTATAACTGAGTTATCCCGACAAAGCTAAACCAGCCGAATACGAACTACGGCCTGGAAATCCATCAAATCTAGGCCGATTTCTATTTACAGACCTTTACCGTTACTTCCCTTGGAGTTGCCCGGTATTTCGTACATTTGTGCCGGCTAGACAACTAAGACCTGTACAGCTCTCTGCTACACGCATACTGTGCTACAATCGGAACATTTTGAGGGGATGCTGTGGGAGTTAGTTGGGAGCGAGTCATTTCCTACTAGTCAAGAACAGGCTATCCACTGTATAAAACCGGGTGCTTGTCCGCACTTCTCTGCTGATGACTAGTTTTGAAGATATTATTACACAGAAATCCGAGGTCCCTTTCAAACCAGTACGCGCTTATGAATCAGAGAGAGAGAGAGAGATGGGCATACCCCATTTTCAGACGGCAACCAAAGGAAAACAGCAGACTTCCCTCCTAGGACACTTGCTTAGCATGAATCCGGCACTTAGAAAGAACCGACACCTGTATAGGAACGAATCGACGACCACTCTGCCCCCCAGAGCAAAAACACTTACCCGGTTGTTACTTACCGCATAAGCATATATGTTGAGTACTTCTGTGACCAGGTGCAATACTAGAACTTCCGGGAAGACTTCTAGGGGCGGGAAGTTGAGTATTTCAATCAGGCTCAATACCTGATTAATTGTAAGTTATATAAAACAATCCGTCGGCTATAAAAGAATATCCAGAAAGAACGTAGCAAGCGTACTATACCATCACTACCTTCTTCTTCTAAATCAAGTAATAGGACGAGCGAGAGTGTAGGTACTACTAACAGTTCGATCGGCTTATAGAAGAAGGGTATACCAGCACTACGACTAACGAACTTAATCATTACTGTTTTAGTTGGAGGCAAATAGCGAAGGGACAAGCGAAGGACAATATAATTTGCTAGACAGTACGGGACTAGGCAGGCAGATCCTCCCCTTTTGTGGTGGGCGCGCTACCTAATATTCCATGAAATCATTCCACCAAGTTATATTGCAATATATCCTACTATTAGCTAGCAAGCTTAATAACGTATATGAACCTTGATTTATAAGAGTACTTAGCTTAGTACTTAGGTTAGTACTTGTACTAATATTCCTTAAGAATTAACCAACTAAGAATAGAAGTTATTTGACATTATTCCCATTTTATACACCTCGTTTACTACGTACATCTTTTGCGAAAAGCACCAAGCTGCGATCTTCCAATTCCTTCTCTACAAGCTTTATTCTAAAATCAAGCTAATATATACGTTATTATGATTGACAGCCGTAAGTATAACAAACCAGTCCATGTTCTATCATTATACCTTCGAGTATCTGGAATTTTCCGAGAAAGAGTAAACAATCCGAAACTGGCCTTGGTTAGAGGATGTTGTTGGACGGGACACACTCGAAGACCACTACTGAAAAGTCAAGAAACCCTAACCGCTAGGGAGGTATTCCCATCTCTCCGGTATGAAATTGGGTCGTCATTATTTTTATTGTTTCGATTCATTGAGTAAGGATGCATTTGCGTAGTCCCCATGAGTTTGATGACAATGGGTGACTTACCATCATTTGCGCCTCAAGATGGCAGGAAAGTATCTTTGAGAGCAGCTCTGATGCTATTGGTAACAGGTGCTAAAATTACCAGCTTTTGGTTAAGCGAGTTTGTATGAAAATTCTTATTTTATGGATCACCCAATTCAGAATATTGAAGTCCTTCAAGGACCTTGAATATTACTGGTTGACTTGTAACAGCAGCTAACTGATCTCTCTTTTCTTAAGTCTGGCCTAAACTTTGGGATACCTGGAGGACAAGGATACGCAATTTTGGGTATAATCGCAGTTGTTTCGTGCCCCGCCAGAAACACAGCCAGAAGACTGTCTCGGATAAAAATGTCATTCGAGATTGCTTTCATCATTTCCTTTACAAATATATATCTCCTAGAACACCCACTTCCAATTTTGACATCGTCCAAACCAAGGTGCACGTACTTTTCAGAACATCGCTTAACTTCTTTGCATGCCTCGACGAAAAGTTGATCTCGGTAAAGCCAGCTACTTTAAGTCTTCCTCTATGTTCTCTGCCGCCGATTCCGCTGAGCATTCCCCAAATGCTTTGATAAATTTCGTCTTTTCGGCTTTGGTTTCTGGGGATTCGCTAGAGAGGGGGTTCCAAAGAGAAAGTCAAGGGAAGAATCGATGAACTGTTTCGTCAAGACCCGTTCTGCACTATGGTGCGCATTTGATGGATGACTTATCAATATGTCTATCAGCGGATTCATGTTCAAATGGGTGGCCCACAATTGTTTCTGGGCACCATCCAGTAAAAAGCAAGGAAACTTGAGAGATAAGCTCAAATCACAGTCCAGCAGTATTCGGTGATCATCTAGTTATGGGTGCTAATTCGTCTGGAACTAGTTAGATTTGTACGACAGACATATTTGAGCTGGGAAGTTTATAAGTAATATTTATGTTTTTGATAATGTTTCTGCGATTGGTTTCAAGTGCGATTGCTTTTGCGATGCTAGTTGCGAGTAAGCTGTTCGAGTTAGCTTGTAGGTAAGTAAGAAGGGCCACCTATTGACTCACATACTACCCATGAAAAACTTCCAAATATCACAAGCTCTTTTTCTGCGTGACAACTTCATACTTACTAAATATAAGGACATAACCAACCGGCTTGATCCCATGTGAGTTTTCATGAAGACATCATTTGTTTGAAACCCCGGAGTCTGCATGTTTGTCTGCGCGGGGAACATATTTCGCGATTCGCTTTAGAGCCGACTCGCTTAGCTCTGACGGCTCACTTAAAGGGGGTCTCTTATCGCGCAACTTTCTCACGAAATAATGATATATATCAAAGTATTAAACAAAATTGAAGTTGGAGATATATCTCAAGTCTTTCGTGGTCAAGTGATTAGATAGATCGCTGCATTGCTTATATCCAACTATCTATATACCTCAGTCCTGTAAGTGCTTACCCTTCGTCTATTTGAAAATTATATTGACACATTTTCAAACAAACATGTGCATCTAATTAAAGATTCCAAGGGTAGTGAGAAGAAGGGAATCGTTGCCTATTCAAAAAAAAAAAAAAGCTTCCCAAGATTCACACCTATCAATGATGGTGTGTGCAACCTTGCCTCCTTGTACGAGAAAATATCCTCTCTCTCAAATCATACGCATATAATGGTATTCCATCTTTTTCTGAAGTTGCTCTTTGCATTGAAAGTAAGTAATGAAGAGGATTTTGTTGCACTTGATACTCTACTATAAGTCACCTCTTTTAGTAAAGACCACTATACCCGAACCAAGGATTATGGAGTAAAACATAATTGGCAAGCTCAGCTGAGGATAGAAAACGTCACGACGAGGGTGAAAGATATCAACACTCCCAGAAAAATTCCACCAACTACCATCCCATCACCCCACCATCTCTCCTCAAATAGTCTGACAAGGAACATCCGTCGGACTCCTCGTCTCACTAACCGTCAAATTATACATCTTCATCCCCCCCTTATGCGGCTCTAAAACCAACTTCCCATCGTCCCCCTTCAACATAGTAAACTCCGCACTTCCAAAGGCTTCCGAGCAATTCCCACCCTTATAAGTCGTCTGAATAACGATCTGCGTCGTAAAAATCTTCGACTTGTCGGTCTCACTTCCCGGTTTGACAACAGACCCAAGTATAAGATGCCACCAGGATTTAATACTATTAGGAGGAAGTAATCTCTGTTTAACAGCTGAAATATTCTTGGCACCTTCGAAGCGATTTCCTGCGATGACCATGATACCCGAGTCATCTGAGGGCCAGAGATCTGTGTATGTTGTTGTGGTGGTTGGATCTTCGGAGATGGCGTAGAATCTGGTGGGGGTTTCGTTAGTTGATTTTGAACTTGATTTATTTCTTTTTATGTGTTTTATGCGGATGGTTATGTAAGACATTTATCCCAGATCTGATCTGATCGCTTGGCACCGCCCCCTTTTAGGGGACGTGAGATTCAATATTTGAGAGGCAATGACTTACTCTTCAACAAAAGTCCTAAATCCGACATCAACTCCCGGTGCATCTTGATATATCTTCATATTTCCAGCTTGAACCGCTGCAACAAGTAGGGCGAGGACAGCAGAGGCGGACTTCATCTTGACTAATATATATGGGGATACTCTCGAGGATAGGGAATGCAAGAGACAAAAGAATGTAGATACCCTGAGAAATAGGATCCGAAGAGTGATGTCAAAAGGCAGGGCTACGTAGTACATAACCATCTTTATATACCTGGTTCTATGTCTTGGGGGTTCACCGTGTTTGTTGGTTGAAGTTAGTTTAAGTACAGGGGAACCCTCTGCTGAAACAAGAAGATAAATATACGAAGTAGTAAAGTTTACTGTAGAACCAAAGGCCTTGGGTTCACCTATAAAATTTACCGTTAAAACCCACGGATAGGGTCACTATTCGCAGACTATGAATTTTTATGGACTTTTTATGGGCATTTTTACTCAGATACACTAACCCTCCTCTCATAACTACACTTGCCACGTCTCTTTATACAGTCTCCAGGAAAGTCGGAAGTCGGAGTAGGCCTGAAGTAAAAGTGCAAAAGGTGCTCAGCTGTACAATGCTAGGTCCTCAATCTGGCACTTGCGCAAGCGAATAGTTTGGAGACGAAGCCTTGTCTTGGGTATGCTCTCCACGACCACATTAAGAATGATTTCTGGCGGTGTTTTTCCGACACGATTTAATGAAAATGCTTTGTAATTAACTCGTAAAGTAACTAGAACTTCGTCCGTGTTGCAACCAAGAAATCGGACCATGGGTCGCCCAACCTAGCCAGTCCACCCCCACTTTTCTTTTAGCGAGAAGGAGAATGTCTCGGTAAAGAAGGTTCATAAAGGACTTCTAGAAGTAAAAAGAGAGAAAATTTAAGGAATAAGGCTCACCTAGATTTATACCTTCTAGAACGCAAACTTCGGCTTCTACGGAGGCTTGACCCAATACCATGGTGTGGGGTAAAAATCTGACTCCCTATTTACCATAAATCAGATACTTCTTGCCCTCGAGTTTCCGTCGGATTTACTCTACACACCAGCATTCAGAATTTCAAGACTAAGGAAAAGAAGGTTTCTACCATAGTACCGAATATAAAATGGTCCGATCAAGTCTCAAGAGCGGTACGGATCGGTAAATAGGCCCGACCTCGGATACCTTCTTCCTACTTACGAAGTTACGCGATATGCTATGTACTTCCGTCACGGAGGTAATAATTGTGACTTTTTACTCGATACCCCATTAAAGTCACCATAACAAAATTAATATCAACATGTCTGGGATGAAGGACTCCGAGATCAACAGAAGGATAGAGTTGATTATTTGAATGAAATACTTGGTGAATGTTTCAGAAAAGAGATGATGATAGATACCCAGATACGTCGATAGGTCATAAAGGATACCAGTCAGTATACGGAAAATGAAACCCGGGATTCCGTGTAAGATCTTACAGCCAATAGAAATAAGAGAATAAGGGGTTTTTTTTTAAAAAAAAAAAAAAAAAAGAACACTGTAATAAGAGGAAAAGACTGCCAGTGCGCATCACCCTCACACTCTCACACCCCCTCCCCAGCAACGCGCCGCCAAGCCTTTCTCGCGTATTCTAACCCCCCAAAACAACAACCAAAAAAAAAAACTCCCCCCAAAGGACAAAAAAGAATAGCAACAACGAAAAAAAAATCATAACTCTAAACAGCAAAAGAGTTCAGGCCCTCCCGCCCTACATCTCTATTTTCCCTTGTAGACGCCAACTGCCAGCCGTGCTTTTCCTTTTCAGGGAGCGTTCCACTTCACCAGGTGGCCGAACTGGCGGGACCTACGCCGAGGCCCATTGGATGATTTGAGGTGTGCTATTTGGGTGTTTAAAAGAATGGGTGGGTGAAACTCGGACCCCAGTATATACCGATAGAAACCGAACCACAGAATTGAAGAATATTGAAGAAGAAAAAACGAAAAAATGAAAACCCACAAAAGTCTTACTTTACCGTAATGACCAACAAAAAGGTCTCGTCATCAAAAAGCATGTCACCAAGAGAAACCAAGGTCCCAATCAAGTAGGAAGTATACGACGGAGTAAACAGAAAGAAGAAATGTGGTATCATTCAATCCAGCAACCAATCCAGCAACAACCCTCAAAAAGCCTACGTATTCTACATTACATTCGCACCCTGCCCCCGCCTCCAAAGAAAACTCACTAATCCCTCATCTCTATCTCCTCATCTCAACCCCATATAATAATACAACCGAAAACAAGCAAGCAAGCACCCAGCAAGCCCACCTTTCCCCTTCATGAAACATTAAACAAAAGGAAAATAGAAGTAATAAGAGAATGAGGGCAGTAAGAATAAGAAAAAAAAGGAAAGTTGTACAAGAATGAGTACGATAAACAGCCCGAACCGAACAAGCCCCATCTATCCTATCCAGTCCATCCACGCTAAAAGCTCCAGTCCGGTCAGTCCACGCAATTTATCACCCGTGACATGAAAAACGCCACCTAAAAGTGCGAGCTCAGAAAAAGAAAAAAGGAATCGCTGAAAAAGGGGGAATCGCAAAGAGAGGGAAAAAGGAGAAGACAAAAAAAGCCAGGACTCTAAACCTTTTCATTAAAAAAAGTATGTAATATCCCCACAACAAACTGAAGCAAACCCAGAAATGAGAAAAAGAACATCAAGATCTCTCCTCTCTCAATGTCGCAGGACCCTGAAACCCCTGGTTCTGATTCTGATTCGGAGATGCCACATTCTGCATCTCCATCTCCGCTCCGGTGCCACCTTGGAATTCTTGCCTCGTAGACGCAGCACGTTTGACCCTCCGTTCGCCAAATCGTTGATCTCCCTCTTCGTATCTTCGCTTGAAATTCATGTAGGTGGGAGGTCGCGGCCGACAAAGGACCACGAGCCAATTTTTGAGGATGTTTTCTTGGTTGAATGGACGATGACGATCTTTCTTAAGGAATTTGTGAGAGTTGAGATATTCTCTTGTGGTTTCCCCGCGACCCATCAAGAAAAAGTGGTAGCCCGTTAACGCGGCTGGATATAGGAAGGCAAGAAATCCATAAACGACAAGGAAGAGGGCACCACCACGAGAGTAGTGTGAGAGTGATTTGCTAAAGGAAATGTTGTTCATGTTCTTGTAGACGAGTAGATGAGCTAAACATGCTCCCACTATCATAAGACCCAGAAGTGTAGCAGCTGAGATGAAAGTAAAAAAGTAACGGTAATTGCGCCGGCCGACACAATTGTTGATCCAAACACAGTGGTGATCCTGAGTCTCGATGCAATTGTCGCAGATTCGACAATGATGTGCTCGAGGTGGTCGCCAGAGAGCGCAAGTCTTACAATACTTTGTAGGGACCTCCATTGCGGCTGAATTCGATTGGGCAGATTTTATCATAGCCCAATCATTCATAGTAGGCCCTATAGTCAATGGGTCGTCATTGTCATCCTGAGGCGGCATTGGGTGGAGGTTTCGGGGGAAAATCTAAAGTTGTTAATATGAGTTTAAAAGAGGTATAACAGAAGACTTACCCCAGGATCAGAAACAGAAGCATGAATGAAAGAAGATATAGTAATGTAAGACACGTACGCCACTATAATTGGAAGCGCAGGGGAGACGTTGTGCCACAGAAACGAAGCAGAAAATACGAAGAAAAGAAGAACCGGTGTGACAACTAATAGTCCAGTGAGTACATTGATCGGCTTACTTCGAGTGTTTTGTAATCGTCCGCCCCAGCAGAATATTGTGTTACCAGTAAAGTACTGATAATTAAGTCCAAGCATTGCTGGTTCTGGTTCCGGCTTTTGAATATCTGCTGTCAAACCTGGAGACGAGGCAACGGAAGCCAATTTTTCCCTCCCTCTAGTATTTCGGTCTGGGCTACCGGGGGCTCCATCTCCTCTGGATGGCAACAAGAAGCTTGAACGAAAAGATCGAGGAGATTTTGATGGTGTGGGCAGATTGTCGCCTAATTTGTAACCGTTGTCGACGCTCAAACCGAGGCCTTTGTGGTTGCCAGCGGGACGTTGCAGGGGGCGTACGCTCTCTGATAGACTACCGTTCGCATAATGGCCTTGAGTAGGACTTGCAGTCATCCTATCAACTGTGTCCTGGTCTGTTACTTCGGTGCCTCTTGATGGCGGTACTGGTCCAAGTTCTCCGTGTAGGTTGGTGATTTGAATCGCAGTATTGTTTGAAGCGATGCTTTGTCTTTTTGGATCGCCTCCTGCCTCTGCATATCCATCTTCACTTTGCTGAATCACTGTTCTCGAGCCTCGCTGTGCTTGTAATCGCTGGGCATTCATAGGATGGAAAAAAGCATGCGACGTGAGAGATGGCACATGCGTCCGACCACCGCCGCCTGCACTCCTTGGTGGAGGCCCAACTGATGAAGAAACGCTTCCTGCTCTGGGGAAACGAGCTCTCGACGGATTCGAGTTTGACCATCCCCCTCGTGTTGTCGAAGAGACACCCGTCACGGCTGTGTTTGGCCTCGAAACTCCATCTGTCACTATACTTTGTCGTTGCCCAGGTCTACCGATTGGTTCAGGGACGTCATCTCTTCCATCCTCCGAGATTATATCAGTCATTCGCGATGAAAGTATACTCGCGCCATCGCCTGCATCGGATCTCTCAACCTGGTGACTTGGAAAAGCGTTGTCAAAATCGGGGGAGCGTGGTCGGCCGCTTCTCGACGCAGCATCCCATGAAGCCATCGCAACACGTCCTCCGCGTTTAAATTAATTATTGATTCTTTCCCACCCTAAGCATGCCGGGTATTTCGTTGGATTGTTGCGTGCGATTTGCTCTCTGATCGCGGAGAGTCGTTGTCGCCTGTGGCGTGAAGTGTGAGTCGTAATTAGTGTATAGAAAGAATAGCTACTGTCAGCGGCAGCGGTAGCGGCAGCGGCAGTGATGAA
This sequence comes from Hymenoscyphus linearis, assembly GCA_900536425.1. Classification (NCBI taxonomy): domain Eukaryota; kingdom Fungi; phylum Ascomycota; class Leotiomycetes; order Helotiales; family Helotiaceae; genus Hymenoscyphus; species Hymenoscyphus linearis. Next base: position 187,583 of record UNPR01000027.1, on the reverse strand, counting down.
ACGAAGCAGGTAGCGTGGGACGAAGGAGAGTGAGTGCTGCGTGTGAGTGTGATGTGATGCTGGAGTCGGTGGAAGAAAATTAATGGGGGGTTGTTTTTCGTAAGGAGAGTGATGATTCCAGATCTGCGAGTTGGTCGGCGTGAGGTGATGTAGACTGTAGTAGTGTATTTGTGGGCTTGGACGTAGTCAGTTGTCAATTCAATCAAAACCAAAAAGCTAGATCTGGAATACGGTGACCGGCGAGTGACCGACGGGATCGGAGTGTCCAAGCGCTCCAGTACAGTACAAGTATTTGCTTGTACCGAGTGTCCCCAGGACCCCAGCCTGGAGGGTGGTGAGGCATGTTCAAGAATCAAGGCATCTCCAGACTCCATTTTCACTTATCGATTGGTTACTGGTGGTTACTGGTGGTTAAATTCAGGCAAATACAGGGGGCAGAGATTAAAAAGCTCCCGTTGACATCACATTGGACACCTTGGATTATCCGCATTAATTCATACAATCATACAATTTGCCTTGCATCTCCACCGAAGGCACCAAGGAGACTTCTGGAAGACATGCCATTAATAATAATTAAGAGGGGGCCGTGGAGGGCGGGGGCCATGCAGGTACAAAATGAAGGGGGTGTCGCAGTCTCCAGGGCTCACTACGGAGGACTCTCACTCTCAGTCTCTCACTCCAGCTCTCACTCTCACCCGCCGACTCTCACCAGAGTGACCAGACCCCAGAGGCGGGCTTAGGCGGTAGCAGTCGAGGCAGTGGCAGTCTAGCAGAAAGGGGCATCTCCGGCTATTGTATGGTAATTAGGCACCTTACCACTGCTTACCAGCCTTACCTAGGTATAGACTAAACCTACAAACGTTCTAAGTTGAAAATCATTATTTCTCGAGTGACATGGCATGAAAGAAAAAATCGACTGATGAACATTGGACACGGAAAATTCGAAGACAAGCCAAGTTCCAAGGTTCAAATAAGACCCTAAATAGTAAATCTCCCGGGCTATCGGCTCAGGCCTTCAAGGACTTCCCGTCGACAACTCTACCCGAGTACCGACAGGAACATTCCAAAAAACTGCTGACTAATATTATCACGTGCAACAAGCTAAAGCTGGTCATGCCAAGCCCTTTCTTATGGAGGTGGAACTTTGAAATCGGACCACCACATCCAAGCTACCCTCATCCTATACTACCAACATCTACCCACTCACAACAAATCAAAATGTCAGGAGCAGCCGGAAAGGTCGCAGCCCAAGTTGGCAAGGCTGCTGGTAACAGCGCTGGTGCAGGTGTCGTTGCTAAGGGCGCAAAAAGAGATCCCGAGCTTTATGTATGGAACTGCGTCATTCTCATTCCATTCAATAGCTAATCGCCTATAATAGATCTTGGGAGCTATCATGAGTGGCGCTTTAGGTATTGCAGGATATTATTTTGGTTCGTGTTCCACAGTCCCAACGTGCGGGACACCAATTGACCTTCTTCGTAGGTTCGAAACCAACATCCTCCACTTCCGAATCGAATGTCAACGTTGCGGGTATGCCATGGCAAAAGGAGACTTCTAAGGGAGATGCGGCTAGAGAGGATTTCAAAGTTAGTCTTACTGGGGATGTGCTGGATGTTTGATAAAATGCTGCATGCGTCTCATAACAACTGGCACACTCCACTCACTGGGTATATTTTTGAACAAGTAATGCTGACTGCCTTCTAGTACTCTTATCACCCAGTTTGTTACCTCTATGTCCTGAGAAAAGGTTGGTGGTCTAATAAATATTTAGGGCGGAGACCCAAGAAACCCACCAAAGGAGGCACCAAGTGCACTGCACTCTGTGATTGTTCCAAACGTCAACTTGCCAAAGGTACGGCGATGCCCTTTTCTAATATCATACTCTCTACGCAAAGAAGCTTTTCGTCTATAGTCTTCTTCGAAATGTGACATGATGGCAACTTGACCGGGGTGCAAAGGTTGCTAGAGACCATATACTAATTATATTTTGTTCATATAGGAGCTACACGAGAAGTACAACAAATGGGGCAAGGACGGTTACTAGACTCTTTGGATAAGATTGAGAGGAGGTTGTGGAGTTGGGCGGAAGTCCCAGTTGTAGATATCTTAGAATGGGATTGCTTTTTTTGTTTGTACAACAAATGCGAGACTCGAGATATCGAAATCATGAAAAGGCCAGTAAACATAACAGATTTAAACATGTTGTCTTCCAATCTCCGACGATTTTGTATTTTTTCTAAACAATTTTATCTTTTGGTAAAACTGATATACTTGATATTTGATTGGGATGCCGTAATATTCCTTCAGCTTGATTTTGGGCTCGATCAACTCATTTAACGAGCAGATGGTTTTTTTTGGTATGACGTATGTGGTATATCAAAGTAAGTTTTTTTTCTCTTCAACTTTTACTAGCTACTTTACTAGCTACCTAGACGGTATATGGAAAGAAGGGGTGAATTAAGGTTGGTTGGACTTACAACCTATACAATGTTATATCTTACATCCTTGAATTGGGAAGTCTGATACGGGGAATATTTAAACATAACTCTTGCAACAATTTTTAAATAAAACTCTGCCGCCAAATAAGATGGCATTCTATGTTGTCAAAACCCATTTTCTGAAAGAATTAAAGAATTCACGGAATCGTTTCCGTAGAGCCTCAAGAATATAAAAGTATGGCCCCCACTGTAAATGCCATGTGTTTCTCAGCCTTGCTCCGAAACATCCTAGACCAGCGTCTCTCCCTGCCCACCTTTCCTTTTTTAGCGTTGGTACAATTCTAAATTTGGACTACGACACCTGGATGATTTCGTCTGTTCACAGTTGTCAGTGTTTCGCAAGCAGCTAAGTAACCGGTATGGCATAAAAAAATAGCATAGGGATACGTGCAATACCATACCTTGATATATCGGCTTTAAACCCGCAAAAATTGCGAAAGAACTTGTGTGGTGACCGAATTTCGAGGTGACCATGACAGAGGGGAGCTGATGCTGGGGTCAAGCTTAGCCTGGTCAGCGATCTGGCTTGATCCCAATTACTGTAAAGGGATGCAGCGCGTCCACCAAATTTCTCCTGAGTGAAAACCAATACTTTCCCCTTCCCCATTCCCACGACCACCTCTCAAGGCGATTGATCGATTGATCAATTTCAATGCTACTCTTTTAATTTTGACGACCACTTTTTTCTTTCCTTGAGGATTACGCTCCTTGTAATTTTCGGAGTCGGGTGATTTTCAACGAACCCTAGCTAGGCCAGGGCTTTGAAAGCTCCAGGTTCGCAGCCTTTCTTTTGCACCGCATTCACAAAACCACAACCATGGCGAAGCCCACGCAATCTGCCACCGCGGCGCCGGTGAGGTCGTCTCGAAGTCCTCAGCCGCCAGTCAGGAAATCAAAAAAGCCCATGGATTATACTTCTGAGGGGGTAGTGGACCACGATATCTTCCTACTGCCTGGATCCGACTACCAGATTATGATCCTTATTACCATACTTGCAACCGTTGTTAGATTATTCAGAATTTACCAACCCAGCAGTGTGGTCTTTGATGAAGTGCAGTACGTTACCAATATCCCATGTATATGCCAATTTCTAACCAGTTTGTTTGAACAGCTTCGGAGGATTTGCCTCCAAATATATCAAGGGGAAATTCTTCATGGATGTCCACCCACCTCTCGCAAAACTTCTCCTCACATTGGCTGGGTGGTTAGCTGGATTTAACGGCGATTTCGATTTCAAGGATATTGGGAAGGATTACGTCGAGCCAGGTGTACCATATGTGGCTATGAGAATGCTGCCAGCTATCTGCGGTATTCTATTGGTCCCAACTATGTTCTTGACTTTGAAGGCATCGGGATGTAGAACTATGACTGCGGCTTTGGGCTCCTCTTTGATTATTTTTGGTATGCAATACAAGTTCTGTCTTCTAAAAGCAAGGCTAACCAATTTAGAAAATGGTCTCCTCACCCAAGCCCGTTTGATCCTCCTCGATTCCCCTCTTATGATCATGACCGCTTTTACAGCATTGGCATTTACTTCCTTCACGAACCAACATGAGCAAGGTCCAACCAAGGCGTTCCAGCCCACTTGGTGGTTCTGGCTTGCGATGACCGGACTTGGATTGGGTGCAACAGTCAGTGTCAAATGGGTTGGACTTTTTACAATTGCTTGGGTTGGTAGTTTGACCCTTCTTCAGTTGTGGGTTCTGCTTGGAGATGTCAAGACCGTGACACTGGTAAGTCTCTCTATCCTCTACCAAAAAAGTCAAAAGCTGACTAGATATAGCGTCTCTTCGCCAAACATTTCGTTTCTCGAATCTTCTGTCTTATTGTTATTCCAGTCGTCTTCTACATGTCAATGTTTGGAATCCACTTTCTTTGCCTCACAAATCCAGGTGATGGAGATGGATTCATGAGCTCCGAGTTTCAAGCCACCCTTAACTCCAAATCTATGCAAGATGTCCCAGTCGACGTTGCATTTGGCAGCATAGTCAGTATCAGACACCACAACACCCAAGGAGGATATTTGCATTCGCACAACCTCATGTACCCCACTGGAAGTAAACAACAGCAGATTACTCTTTACCCACACAAGGATGAGAATAATGCATGGCGTTTGGAGAACCAGACTCAACCACTCGATGCTAGCGGAAACAACATAAATGGATCTCAAGCTTGGGACGCGATCAGCCCACCAAACTATATCATGGATGGCGATACCATCAAATTGTACCACACCCCAACCCACCGTCGTCTTCATTCTCATGACGTCCGTCCACCTGTCACCGAGGCAGACTGGCAAAATGAGGTTTCCGCATACGGTTACGAGGGTTTTGAGGGTGATGCCAATGACTTTTTCAGAGTCGAGATTATCAAGAGCATGTCTGATGGTGCTGAAGCCTCTAAGCGTGTTCGTACTATTCAGACCAAGTTCAAGCTCGTTCACGTCATGACTGGTTGCGTTTTGTTCTCTCACAAGATCAAACTTCCTGATTGGGCTTCTGAGCAACAAGAGGTTACTTGTGCCAAGGGAGGAACCCTTCCTAACAGTGTTTGGTATATTGAGCAAAATGAGCATCCCCAACTTGGTCCAGATGCAGAGAAGGTCAATTACAGAAATCCAGGTTTCTTGGGCAAATTCTGGGAGTTGCAAAAGGTCATGTGGCGCACAAATGCTGGACTTGTTGAATCTCATGCATGGGATTCTCGACCACCATCCTGGCCCATTCTCCAACGTGGTATCAACTTTTGGGGCAAAGACAACCGACAAATCTACCTCATTGGTAACCCAATCATTTGGTGGAGTTCTACCGTGGCTATTCTTGTATTTACTGCCTTCAAAGGTCTTGCAGTTTTGAGATGGCAGAGAGGGTTCAACGATTACGAGAACTCCCTTTTCAAACGCTTTGATTACGAAATCGGTACAATGGTTCTCGGGTGGGCCTTGCATTATTTCCCATTCTATCTCATGCAACGTCAACTTTTCCTACACCACTACTTTCCCGCTCTTTACTTCGCCATCATCACTCTTTGCCAGATCTACGATTATGTCACCGCCCGCATTCCAGGTATTGGACTCCGCGAAAACCCAATCATTGGCCGTCTCGGTGCATTTGTATTCTTGGGTCTCAGTGTAGTAGTTTTCGGACTATACTCTCCCCTTTCCTACGGCAACCCATGGACCAAATCCGCTTGCAACAAGGTCAAACTCTTCCAATCCTGGGACTTTGATTGCAACAGTTTCCTCACCGATGTAAATATTCCCCCTGTGGTACTCCCGAACCGTGAACGGAGTTAGCCCCGACGATTTTTCTTGTATACTGATTTTTCTAGTACTCTGAATACGCCACTCAAGTCGTCAACGTACATGACAATGTTCACAAGACTGATTCTCCTTTGATCCCAACTGAAGCTGCTGTTGTCCAACCACCAGCCGATGAAGCTCAGCATCCAATTCAAGAAGTAAAAGCCGTTTCCGAGGCGCCTGAGCCCGCTATGTCTCCACCACCGGAGGCACCCCTTCCACCTGGACAAAAAATCGTTTCGCGTGAAGAGAAGGTCGAGTACAGAGATCAAGATGGTAATCTTTTGGATGCTGAGCAAGTCAAAGCGTTGGAAGGCAAAGTTAGCTTCAAGACTCGATACGAAACCCGAACACGCCTGGTAGATCCAAATGGCAATGAAATTAACCCCCCTCCTGAGGAAGTCGGAGTTGCTCCTCCTCATCCAGATGTTGATGGACCAGATTCATCGACCGTCGCCAAAGCCGAGCTGAATGTCCCGGATAACAAGGCCGTCGAGGCTGACAAGAGTAAGGAGGAGATCAAGTCGGAGCCTGCAGCAGCGAAGCCTGCTAGCGAAGGAAATGAGGCTACGGATGCTGCATAGATGGCAGGGCGTGGGGTTCAAAGGACGCTTTTTTCAGCTGATTTTCATTTGTTCATTCTTTGGGATATTTGGGGACTCACAACTTTGGGACTGGGTCGGGTGTGTTCTTAGCAGGGGCGGATTTTCAAAGAGATGCTGCCAATGTAAACTATGACAAATGCATATGAGATGGTTGGTGCCCTTGATTGCTAGGGGGATGATGTTTTTATTTAATTGACAGCGTTACTAGATTCCTGTTGTTTTTGTATGACATACCTAGAAATCTTCTACTCTATTTTCCAACTTGTGATTTTTACGTCTTCGTACGTAAACCATTTGTTAGATACTTGGATTTTTCGGAGGAGATGGAAATGGAGATGAAATGGAAATGGAAATGAAGATTATCTCTGCCGTAGGAAATTTACAAGTCAATCGTGTTTACTATGAGTTCACCAAGATTTTCGGGAAGGTCCAATGATATGAGATCAATTTTAAGCGAACAACTCTCCCCTTTTAGTAATAAGCGAGAGTGTATTTTGACTTTACTTTCTGGCTTGCAGAATCCTTTTTGAGCGGCGTAAATAACTTGGGTTAACCGGAAATCGAAGAGTCTCGTTCTTTTCTATTCAGTTCTTTGTTGAGCTTGTTGCATCTTGATTTTCAATGAATATTGTAACGTTATTGTGAATGAGAAGGAATATTCGCAGTTTGATTTCATTGGAGGAAGTGGAAGTTATCAAGACGGAAATAATATTCAAGAAGGATATGATAGGATATAAGACAGGACGAACTGAATACTACGGCCATAAAGGTTCCGAATGCTGGAATCAGCAGTGGGATTGTTGGCAACTATTGGTTATGAACTTATGATGTCAAGTCGTCGCTTCCATTGGCTGACCTTGATTACCCCGCTATCCAACCGCATAACACTACTCGTATGATCGTATCAAGTATTCATCTCCTGATCGGTAAAAGGGAAATCTTGACACGGATTTTGCAATTTAAACGCCGTACTCGAGTACATCAAAGATTTCATCATAAAAGTTGGGCACGTCCTTGTTCCACCTGACTTTTGCCTGAATGGTGCTGGAGATAACAAACAGGCACTCCGCGGTGACTTTTGTTGTTTGGTATTGAATTATGATTCGTAGATAGTATGTATCATATATATGGTGCGACGTGTCGGATATGGCTGTACGTATATGATGATTGTGGATATGGCTGTGCGGTAACAAGTCTAAAACAACGTAAATTGTTACTAATCATCTAACACAACATAAATTAAGCTTACCTACGACCTCGGTACAGCGGTAGTATTTAGGAAGAATTTTCCCACTTTCTTCGCGAAACACCACTCTACTTGGGTCAAGTAAAAGTGACGTCTGAAATGGATGTATTCAAGATTGTTTCGGAGCACTGGTTGCTCACATGTGTAGCAGCATGGTTTACATATGTAAGAAAGAAATCAGAAAGGTATGAAAGATTACTAACACTACAATCCAGCTTCTAGTATCCGCAATCTACAACCTTTACTTCAGTCCCCTAGCAAAATACCCCGGACCCTTCTTCGCGAAAATCTCAGATATCCCAAATTTCTACCACAATCTGACGGGACATCGTCATATCTGGCTGTGGCAATGCCATCAAATCTACGGTACAGATTCATATCTTTTTCTTAAGTGACTAATTAATGATTATATGAAGGTGAGGTGTTTCGCTACCAACCAAACGGTTTACTATTCAACACACCCACCGCCTTCCGCGCAATCAACGAAACACGAGCCAACACAAAAAAAGGCCTTCTGTACCAAATGTTCGCACGGAACTCCAAGAATTGGAATACCCTCACCGTTACCTCACCCCTGGAACACGCGCGCAAACGACGAGTATTGAATGCTGCGTTTTCGGACAGGGCGATTAGGTCCGCGGAAGGACTGATCATCAAGAATATCGATCGTTGGGGTGACTTACGGGCTAATGAAAAGAAGGGGGAGTGGAGTGAGGCGGAGAATATGAGTGATCTTTCTGATCAGTTGACTTTTGATATCATGGGCGAATTGAGTTTTGGGAGGAGTTTGGGGATTAAGGAGAAGGGGGAGAATGGGTTGAAGAGTATGCCGCATGTGATGGTGGAGTTTATGATGTGGATGTATGCTGTAAGTCGCTCTTCCTACTCCCAAATCTACTTTCTGGACGAAAATGTTGATGTATCGTACTTAGCTTGGACACTCGCCATTGCTGCCCTTGTTTTTATGGTTGAAACCCAGAGGTTTGGATAAGATCATTGAACGTATCACCCCCGCACAATCACCCGTCCGGAAATTCTACGAGTTCGTAGACATGAACGTGGAGCAACGACATCGAGAGGAAGTATCCCTAGAAAAGAAAGGCGCCGAACAAGATGAGAATAGAAAAGATCTCTTCCACTATATTTTCAAAGTCAGAGACGAGAATGGAAACCCTGGATACTCCGAAGACGAGTTAAAAGCCGAAGCAGCTCTCTTGGTCGTTGCAGGGAGTGACACGACATCTACCACCATCTGCGGCTTTTGGTTCTACATCTTGCGAAAAGAGAAATGTTACGCAAAACTCGTCGAAGAAATTAGAAACTCCTTCGAATCATTGGAAGATATAAAAGGACCCAAACTATCATCTTGCAAATACCTAGATGCATGTATCAACGAGACCCTGCGCATAACCCCAGTCGTCGCAAGTGAAACCCCACGGATCGTCCTACCAGGCGGTCTCGACATCGATGGAAACCACATCCCAGCCGGTACCCAAGTAGGCGTCCCAATGTGGGTGCTCAACCACCACGAAGAGATATTCGGGGATCCATACAACTTCCGTCCTGAACGTTGGATTGAAGATCCCGCCACTGGTGTGACGAGCGAGGATGTAGCTCGTGTTAATTCTAGTCTCTTTCCTTTTCATTTTGGAACTGGGACCTGTGCTGGGAAGAGAATTGCGATGTTGGAGTTACAGTTGTTTATTGCTCGGACGTTGTGGAGATATGATGTTAGGCTTCAGCCGGGTGATACCTTGGGGGGTGGGAGGAAAGAACTTCCCTGGGGAATGAGGAGGGAGGATTGTTATCTGGATATTAAGGATGCGTTTGTTGTTGCGAGAAATGGGCCGAATGTGCAGTTTCGAGAGAAAGTCGTTTGAACTTGCTTCTTTACAAGGAGTATTATCCTTGGCTTTTTATTCGGCAATAGACGTATCCAGAGGCAAATAAATGAGTCTGTGATTTCTAATCATTCACTGATAACTTATGCCTTCACATTATTTACCTAAGATTTTGTATAAATGTATCAGTAATCAATTGATTATTTGCTAAAACATTTCTAAACGTAGATTGCGCTAAGCGAGAAGAACAATAGACTCAGCAGAAAAGACTTCGGATGAAAGACGTACGGTAGTACGAGTTAGTCGTCATAACCTGATCGCAAAACAATTTGTCGCTTAAATTTCCAGTCACCTGAGACGCTCGAAATAAACATGACGATGATTGTGTCTCCTTTTTTTCAGACCTGGTATTACCGATGTCTACGCATAATTTACCTTCTAAAACTTTCCTCTATAACTGACATTTTCGACTTGCCATTGAAATACCACAAAATCTATGAGCAGGCTGAGTGGATTGATCGAAAAAGACAAGTAGACTCGGTAATGCATCGGCAATATGAAAGTTACAACAGAAATCAAAGTAGATAACAGAGATCTCATCAAAAAGTATAAATTCCAACCAAAAGCTCAAACTTTCTATCCCTATATCATACACCCCCTTCTCCCTATATCTACAACTTCGAACCCACCAAACTCCCCCCATCCAACGCAATCGTCGCCCCATTCACAAAACTCCCAGCCTTACTAGCCAAAAACAAACAAGCCCCAGCAACATCCTCAGGTCTACCAATGCGACCCAGCGGAATGCCTGCCTTAATCTCATCCCCCTTAGCCTCCAACGTAGCCTTCATCATCTTACTCTCAAACGGTCCACAAGCCAGCACATTACTAGTAATATTCCTCTTCCCCAGATGATTCGCAAGAACCCTGCTGAGTTGATGTAAACCGGCTTTGCTGGCCGAGTAGGAAAACGTTTCGAGAGAGGGCACCCGAATCCCGTCCACGGAGCCGATGTTGATGATTCGTGCTGGGTCAAGGGGTGTAGATGCGGCAGTGAGGAGAGGTGTGAGGCCTTGGGTGAGTGTGAAGACGCGGGTTAGGTTTAGGGTGAGGACTCGGGTCCAGGCTGCGTCGGGGAAGGTGTTGAATGGTGCGCCCCAATTGGAGCCCGAGTTGTTGACTAGGATGTGCAGCTTGGACTCGAGTTTACTCAGTTCTTCGACGAGCTTTTTGCAGTCTTCCAGTTTGTAGAAGTCGGCGGCGATGGAGTGGGCGCTTCCTTTGCCTGTGTTGATTTTGATGTCAACATAGGAGCTTTGCTTTTGGAAAGCCGGAAAGAAGGAATTGGTAAACTTTGGGTCTATGAAGACATACCTAAAGCATTCAATTCTTTACATGCTTGCTCGCAGGCTTTGGCGTCTCTAGAAGAGATGTATACTTTTGCTCCATTGGCAACGAATCCTTCCGAAATCATGCGCCCAATTCCTTTGGCACCCCCGGTAACCAGAACAACTTTGTCCTTTAAAAATTGGGTTAGCTATAATACTGTCTGTGGAATCTGTGGAATCTAATGGGCTTACCTTGACATCGAAAAGGCTTGCTGAATCCATAATGTTCGAGTAAATTGTTATTGTTCTTTGGAGATGTTTGGAAGAGAAGCAGAAAGAGGAGAGCTGAGCTCCAGTTCCATTGCCGTCAAAGCATAGCCGGGCACGGCTTATCGTGCCGAGGTTCGATAAGCTTTTACCATTGTGGATTTGTCACGAGACTCTCCTCCATGCATCATCAACTCTTAAGAGAAAGTACATATTGATCTCCTTGCTTGTACTTGATGCTGACCAAGATGAAAATTGCCGGGGTATAAAACACAAGTACCAGATATTGACTTCTTACTTTTTTATTATTGAAAATAATTTACTAAATTTCCATACTTGGCCCAGAATTCCATAACTAAGAAACCCCGCTCTTGTCTTACAAGCTAAGCACATAGCAAGGGAAATCTTTACGAGTACATCCTTTGCACAGCCTTTCAGAGAGCAAAATTCGGAAGACCAAAAAATCATGTCAACTCCCGATCAACCAACCGATGCCCGCGAAAAGCTCAGCGCTCACTTCCAAGGCGACTCTTCACTTCACAACCAAAAATGGGATGCCCTGTGGAAGGAAGGATTTCTTCCCTGGGACAAGGGATTTCCAAATCCAGCACTCGTCGACGTCTTAGCTGAACGCCAGGATCTATTTGGAAGTGTCACAGCAGGAAAAAAGAGAAAGGCATTGGTTCCAGGATGTGGCAAGGGATATGATGTACTGTTATTTTCCGCTTACGGATATGATGCGTATGGATTGGATGTCTCAGAGACTGCTCTGGAAGCTGCGAAGGAGACAGAGAGGAAAACCAAGGGAGATGAGACGTATGAAATTAAGGGCGTGGAGAAGGGAAGTGTCAATTGGATGGTGGGAGACTTCTTCACCAACGACTTTTTGAAGAATGTTGAGGGAGAGGGAACTTTTGATTTGATTTATGACTATACGGTGGGATATTTCTACTCTTCCGGTAGCATGCGACTAACATATATATAGTTTCTCTCGGCACTACCGCCCTCATTGAGAGCAGGTTGGTCGAAGCGGTTTAAGGAACTTCTTGCACCGCAAGGGAAGATTATTTGCGTGGAATTCCCAACTTACAAACCGCATGCAACAGGAGGCCCGCCATGGGCTCTCCCACCAAAGGTGTATTTAGGCCATCTTTCAAGACCAGGACAGGAACTTCCGTATGATGAAGAAACGGGCCTGTTGGAGTCTGACTTGAAGGAACCAGGCCAGGATCGGTTGGAAAGGATTGAGCATTTCCAACCTAAAAGAACACACCAAATTGGATATAATGCAGATGGGAAAGTAACTGACTGGGTTTCCGTTTGGGCACATCCAAATGCTGTATAGTAATAATCCTAAAAATAACGCAGGGCTTTTTGGCCGTCGCCATAAAATCAGGGTTTTGTGCGCAGCGAATTATAGTGCTCTCCAAGACCAAACCCATGGCGATAATACGCCAGCCAGATCTTTTCTGGTTCTGACTGCCCCTCTGTTCCAGGCTCTATGGTTTGGGCACCACCATTTTGTAGAACGCAAATCTTTACATTGTAAGTTTTGGCCAAAGCGAGCAATTCAAGATGGCCTCCCCATTCAGCGGTATCTCGAATCTTTTCTACATATTGCCCAAGAGGCTCATCAAGCCACGCAACAAATTCATCTGGATGTCCCTCGATGTATCTTGCAGCCGCCTTTCTCACAGCTTTGTAACGCTGGTCCTCTTTCAGCTCTTCATCTGATTCGGCGCCCAATGGTATGCCGCGTTGTGAAAGCTGGTCAGCAACTGCGGAAAAGAGGCAATGCCCATCTGGTCGTATTAATTTCTCCGCAAGTCCATTCGTCTCGAATTCCTTCAGCATTATAGCTCTTTCGATGGCCTTGGGATCGGGTTGATTCGCGGCTTCTTTTTTTGCTTCTTCTACTGCGGCCTCTTGTTCTGCTGCTCGCTTTGCCAGCCGCTCTTTCGCCCTATTTCGTTTTTTGGGTTGTCCGTTCAGTGCGCCTTCTGATATTTCGGTGTTTTCAAGAGTTTCTGTAACCGCCTCGACCTCATCTGGCTTCTGGCTTATATGTGTATCGTCGGTGGGCTCATCAACCGCATCTTCGCGCGTCTCGTCTGCAGCATCACCTTGAAGGGTAGCGCGCTCTTGGTCCTGCCTTTCCTTCAATTGTTTCTCGAGGTCTTCGCACTCGCCATTGACGCCCTTGCGAGTCTTCTTTGTCGCATTCTTCTTCTTCTGGGTTACTCGCGCCTGCAAATCTTTCTGTTCTTTGCGATGTCGAGTTTGCAGTTCCTCGAGAGTTTCCATGGCGGGGTAGTTGAAGAAGAAAAGGTCTGCCCCGCTTGAGGTAATATCGGGAAAGGCGCCGCGTCTGTTGGTAGATGAAAGGGCTGAGAAAATTAGGTTTCTCAAAATTTGAAGGGGCCCGCGGTTAGTCAAATTGCCTTTTGCTGGGACGTCGTTCAACGGATTGTTTGTACAAGGTGACGGCTCGTCCCGAAAGTCAAGAGCACACGAGAGTTACTCAACCTCAGTCAAACTACTGGTAAGTACGCTCCGTACCAGTAACGTAAGTTGAATTAAATTGCCAAGATCCGATATTTACCCGTTATCGCTTCGCTTGGCCTGCCTTGTATAGTAAATTTCTGGCGAGTTAGGCGAGTGAGCCACAGGCCGAATAACCGAATAACCGTTGTGGCGCTACTCACAAGCCGAAAGCTGCATCAGAAGCAATATACTAACCTTACATTACTGGATTCGGCAGCACTCATCCGTCACCGATCTAGTAATCAGCGATCTAGGGCCAGTGGGCTAAATCGAACTAGACAGTAGTTCATAGGTTTCTTGGCAATGATGCAGGTGGCCATGATGTTTTGTGCAGAATATCATGTCGCCCTTCATAATGATAGTAGTATCCACATCAGCACTCACCGTGCACTCTTATTTCCCTCAGTAAAGGGGGACTAAGCGTCGTGTTTGAAATTCATGTATTCACCTCAAATCTTTTTCACCTATTCATAAGTGTGTACAGAAGCTTATCAAAAAAACTTCCCTTTTCCGTGCCGAGTTCCATATTATATATCCCACCTTTTGAATTATTTGGTCTCTCACAGATAACACCACGAAATAAGCATGACAGACTTAGAGAAGGCCGAATCTGCGGCAAACAACAACATAACAGCCAACTCAAATGATACAATTACCACAAGCGAGGAAGGCGAACAAAACAAACCCGATGATGTCTCACTCCGTTCTAAAACAACCCTCAACACTACAGAAAAAGGTCCAGGTCTAGGAGAAGAAAACCAACGGGATTTGACCCATACACAATCTCGGGGTTTATCAGTCATTTCGAGGTCGAAAAGAAGAGGTTTACTTGGTCGCTTTACTATCGTTCCTGAGGTGGAAAATCCTTATGAGTATAAGAGGAGTACGAAATTGGGAATCACTTTGGTGACCGCCTTGGCTGCTGCTGCTGCGCCGCTGGGAAGCGCTATCTTTTTGCGTAAGTAATTCTTTTGTGATATAAAATGTTCAGTAATTATTTTCTTCTCATCTAGTCTTTCAACATCATCCTGGATAATCACACATCATTGGTCAAGAATGTCTTGATTTTTAATCAACCATCTTGAATCACTTTTCTTTAAATTTTGTTTCGAAACAACATACTAACACACTCATTCCATAGCTGCTCTACCCCAGTTATCAGAAGACCTTCATACAACACCTACCATCACCAATCTCTCCGTAGCATTATATATGCTCAGTCTGGGAATATTTCCGCTGTGGTGGTCTTCGTTCTCGGAAACGCTTGGAAGAAGGACGATATACATCGTCTCCTTCCTTTTATTTGCGGTCTTTAATATCGTTGCAGCTCTCAGTACATCAATTGGTATGCTCATTGTGCTACGAATCCTGGGTGGAGGAGCTGCTGCTTCTGTACAGGCTGTCGGTGCTGGTACGATTGCGGATATTGTATGTATCTGTTTCTTCTTTCCTCTTTCCACTTTTTCAATCTGATTGTATTGGATTTCGGAACGAGTGTCATCTTACTTGGCATTTTCGGCTACTGGTTAAAAGAAAGAATATGTACTAACATGTCGCAGTGGGAGGTGAAAGAAAGGGGTCGGGCCATGGGAATATTCTACCTTGGACCACTCTTAGGGCCACTTCTCGCACCAATCTTCGGAGGAGCCTTATCACAAAGATGGGGATGGAGAAGTACCCAGTGGTTCCAAGCCATCTACGGCTTTGCATTATTCATTATAATAGTCCTCTATCTACCCGAGACCCTAAAACGTCAAGCACCATCCAACGAAGCAGCCACGGAAACATTAACCCGTACTTCAACGACGCAGTCCCTCCATCTCAAGACAAAGAAATTCGCTTCAGCCTTCAAACGGTGCATCATAGATCCACTCAGCGTCCTTGCGTATCTACGGTTTCCAGCTGTTTTCTTCTCCGTCGTCTTGGCTTCCATCGCTTTCGGATCTTTGTATGTACTCAACATATCTATACAACAGACCTTCTCCGAGTCCCCCTATAATTTTAGCGTCATTATCCTCGGTCTTCTATACATTCCAAACGCGCTCGGCTATATTTGCGCATCTCTCCTCGGTGGTCCTTGGATAGACCGAATTATGAAGAGAGAAGCCGTCAAAGCAAATCGCTACGACGAAAATGGGAAATTGGTCTTCCTCCCAGAAGACCGGATTAGGGAAAATATCTGGCTTGCCGCAGTCGTGTTTCCAGGTGCCATGCTTTGGTATGGTTGGACAGCTGAGAAAGGTCTCTATTTTATCATACCTGCTATTGCCAATTTCTTCTTCGGAGTGGGGAGTATGTTGGTGTTTTCAACTATCACCACTATGCTGACGGAGTTCATGCCGAAGAGATCAAGTTCCTTGATAGCGGTGAATAACTTTGTCAGGAACATCTTTAGTTGTGTTGGTGGTGTTGTTACTCAACCGATCATTTCGGCTATTGGTAACGGTTGGTTGTTTACCATTTTAAGTATTGTTTCTTGGATTACAGCTTTTGGAGTTGTCTGGGCGATGAAGACTTATGGTCCACGATGGCGTGTAGAGATGAACAAGAAGTTAAACGCTTGAAGAATTTCTGGATTCAGATAAAATTCGGCGCTCCAGAATCAAAATCCATTGATACGGGATAAGTTGGTAAAGCTTTCTGGGAAGGGAGCTCTCTTGTTTCCGCTCGGCAAGCCTTTTGGATGTCGTTATACTCGATTGGATTTGTGAGAGTGGCCACTCTAGAATCAGCCGAAGTCCAGGCAAGAGTTTCGTAGTTGGTGACGAAATTTGTCGCCATGTTCTTCGCTTCAGTTGCAATGGTTTCTGGGGATTCAGAATGTCCTTCCAGCTTCTTTTTAAGAGTCCTCGCATCGCCGCTCGACCATTTCAAAAACTGGTCTCCGTTTGGATTGAGCACCCTCCAAGCATCATCAACATTAAAGTCTGAGTAGCGTTGTTTCATGAGGCCTCTCACGACGAGTGATTCATCCCATGAATAAGAGACAAGGCCTTGTTTCTCATAATGTTCGGCGATGTGGTTGACCCGGTCTGGAAGCGTGTCAGTTAAGTAGAAGCAAGTAGGGTGGGCAGTATGATTTGGCAAATCCTGCTCTGATCAATTTCCCCAAAAAAATGAAGCATCAAGGAGTTTATGGCATGATACCCGTTAGGCAGTATAGAAGAGGAAAATAAAGTATGAAAAGTTCACACACCTTTCCAAGTCAGCAAGCATACTCCACAGTATCCACAACCCCAAGCCCACTTCTTCCTAACATCTCTATTCCACTCCTCCCACAATCCAAGAGTATCTTCGGATAGATTGTGGACTTGCAATAAGTGTGCCTTCAGTTTATCCTTACGGTGCCATTTGGGATTATTGTGAGCGCACTCGTTGATTCTATGTTCTTTGACAAGATGTATGTTCATTTCTTCTCGTTGGGTCTTGGAGAAAAAGCGATCGCAGAATACACACATTCGACCTCCCTCTACCGGCACGGCTGGGTCACCGATCATACATATCCAGTACTTTTGCGGATCGTGTGATTCTTCATGTCTTCTCCAATCGTCTTTTCTCATGAACGCTCGGTGGCATATTGTGCATGTATAGGTTGTTTGAGCCTTAGGAGGAACTGGTGGCGGTCGGTCACTTGCGGGGTTTGGAATGATATTATGATCTGAGAAGTGGTTTAGATTCTCTTGGGCCGAATTCCAAGACAGGTGTGTCAATCCTGGTTGGCTATATGTGATTGGCTGTGTCAATTGTGCTTCTGGTATCGCAGGTTCCTCTTCTATAAAATCATGGAGATGTGGGTTGTAGACTGTGTGCATTGTTGATGCTTTGTCGGCAGACCAAAGAGATGAGCCATAAGAAGCTCTACCTGGGACTGAAGATGGCGATAGAAGATGATTGTCCATCATAGACGATGCTGACGTTGAACTTGTAAATCTATTTTGCGAGGAGCGAGTTGAGGAGGACCAGGGTTGGGTGTCTTGTGAAACGTTGAAATCAAAAGGTGCTTCGTAGGAGTTTTCTCCTTGTCCAATTGGCGACCAGGCTTTCATCTCTTGAGTTGGTGGGTAAAGTTCAAAATCTACCATTGATTGAAAATGATAATCGCTGGGAAGAGGAGGAGACCTTTTGGTATGTTCCGAGTTCGGTGTCGAATTCATCTTGATTTGAGGTGTAGTTGGAGGCCGAGAATGAAACTGTTTTGCTTCTTTGTGGTCTAGGTTATCCGGTCAATTTTTGAAATGCAAAGCAACACTGAAGAGTTGGTTCTTACACTTAGGCGGTGTAACATTCTCCCACCACCAAAGAATTTGCTGCTCGCTCAGTTGTGTTTCCGAGCAGAGAAAGCCCATCACCTTCTTCCCAGGAAGTCGATTGCCATTGTATTTGACCCAATTTTGCAGTGTCGTAAGTTGTTTGGGGTTTATTGAATCCATTGTTGATGCGGGTTTTATATTATCGAGGTTGAACGTCGCAGTCGCATTACACACAAATGAATACACCTATAAGGAATATGCGAGCGAATGTATGGAACGAGTGTGCCGAACTTTCTTCATCAAATAATTCAAACAATTAATTCATGATTACTACAAAGGAAGCACGGGAAGAAGAGGGGACGGAGAAAGAAGGGAGGGAGGAATTTTCAGATACACAGTTCTCGGCCCCATCAACTTATGACATGATGCGCTGCGGCTCGCAGACACAAATAGAGAGAGTCACTCAACCTGCCCTGAAAATATAGGGCGAATTGTACTTCCCAAAGGGCGAGCAGCCTTGTTTCAAGATCTTGTTCTGCAGATCTGGAGCTCGCCCTTTGGGAAGTTGAGGATTACTTGCGGACTGGGGCCACTAGGCTTGGTGTTGTCATCCAATGTCGGTGGACTCGGGGAAGCGTGCTGCAGTCTGACAGCGAATCTTTTTTGTTCGCTTATGGGAAAGGGAAGTAAGCAGAGAAGGGGCTTGAAGATGAAACAAGCTGGATGGCCAATTGTTCGTGGGTGGGGTCAGAACTTGATTGTTTCAAGAAATCAACTTTCCAGCCAGCCCATCTTCGAGAAATCAGTCCCACCGAGTACAAATGCTGCGGAAGATGGCGTCAGGCAGATTCTGTATCACTGATCAGCTTCTGCGATCTGGTTGTCTTGTTTCATGTCAAGGCGCAGCGACTTCTAGCGGGCAGGCTGCTGCAGTGCTGCAGCTTGAACGGCCAATAGAAAAGAAAAGATCACGAATTTTGAGTCTGGCAACCTCCAAACGGTCAAAAAACAGGATTGAGCAGTCTCAACTTGTTCTAGATGAGTCTGAATCTGAATAAGGAGAGCCGCAACGCTAACTTTGCTGAAAGTTTTTATGATTTATCTCTGATTGCAACTCCCCCATTATCTTGCCTTATTTTCCCTGGAAATCACTTGTATCTCTTACTCCGTGACCTGGCAAAACCGGTAGGCATAATTTCCTCATTAGGTTTACTAGTTAACGATTTGATTGGCGTTGATTGGCAACGTGAGCTCCTACTTCTCGTTGAACATTTCCGCATCTTGTCGTGCCACAAGCAGGGTAGGTAGTGGTACAACGATGCATGCCTGGCGACAATCTCATATATACACTTCAATATTATCTCGTATCTTGGCCATCCAAGTTTCAAAGCTTCCATATGCGTCGCAAAATCTAGGTGTTATTTGTTGCTTCATTCAAGTCTTTAGACTTTGAGCCGTCCGAGAGTAGCCATTTGCATTCTTCTCCATAAAAGGAGCAGGCACGGGACGTTGAGAGTCATTCTTGTCGTGAGATAACGCGCGAATGTTCAATCGAGGCGACACTTCAATGAACTTTCAAGAGACACAGGTAGTGGTTGTTCTTCCAAGTGTTAGAATAATATCCCTCGCCTGTGAAGACTTGATTTTCCAGCAGTCTGGTACTCCCTATTATTCTTGAACTCAGTGGGTACACTTGAAAACGAAGAGATAGCACAGTGACTGTACTTCATAGGGAAATGCTGGAGACGCAGAAACTCTGTAAACATGCGAATAAATGTTGTTGGTTTTCTCCCAAGTGGGTAGGTTGTTCATACATTTTGGTTAGGCGAGCGAGCATTAGTGCTTTGGTGGCGGGAGAGGACGAGGAATATTGTGTAATCCAGTCGCTGTGACAGTCGATTTCTAGTTCCATCTTGTAGCCTGAATACAAAGGAGACCGAAGATGGATTCGTCGGGTTTGTATTACAGTATTTAATATCATAGTATTGAAGTGAATTAAATAAATTACAGGTAAACCCCGCCTGCCAGGCTGCGCTCCTAAACGATCCAAGCGTGATCAAAGGCATCGAATAAAACTTGGTGAAACAAGCTATAGCTGTCTGCTAGAGAATTGGGCTCATAAAATATTTAGGCTCTATACCTTTTGATTCTTCTTGAAGACCAAGAAGCTCGATGCGATAAAAGGTAGCTATTGCTCTTTTACACCAAAGTTAAAACGAGATTATCCCAAGACTACTCGTATAATAGGAATTCATTTCGCGAGAAGTCCCACACAAACGGCAATGTGTGCGCGATTGCCAAGTCTTACACTGTAGTTGGAAGACATTTCTTAATCAAGATTCGTCCTATTCACTCACCCCCAACCTCCACCGCCCACAACCCAAAAACAATATATATTCCACAAAAACCTCCCAAAAACCACAAAACCCTCACGTCGCCTCACGTCGCCTCAAAAAAATACCCACAACCTTCCCCCTCCTCCAAAAAAATAGCAAAAAGAAGTTCACGATCCCTTCATAGCTAGCCACAAGCTACTTCATTGGGATTCCGCTAATCTTCCCCCTATCAGGCCATGAGATGAGATTTTAGGCTGGCTTTTCCTAAGGTTTCAACGCACTTCTGATAGAGTAACACCTAACGTAGTGCCTAGACGGAGCAGTTTATAGTCGGTACTCTTAGACTAAATTTTTCTACTATCTACGTTTACAAGTCTCACGCAGTCACAAGTGGGCTAGCAAGGTGGGTCTGGGTATATATAACAAATGAAAGATGACTGGGAACTGCTTATTCATAATCATATTGTGTGTGCGCTGGGGGTATTGCCAAAGTGGGTCTTGAGGAGGCTTTGTGATTGGTTGGGGTCGGGTTGAGTTAGTGAATGTGGTGGATAAAATGGGTTGCGAACACTTTTGAGAAATGACCGCTTTTCCTTGACCCAACTTTTGATGTCATGGCTTTTCTGTTGAATTGTGGGGTTTTCAAGTAACTCATTCCTCAACCGTGTCTTGTCCTTAGGACTTCTGAAGAAGAAATTCATATCTAATCGACGTGACAACTTGAACAAGAAAAGCACTTACGCTGTAGTATACGAAATGACACACCAAATCATAGTCGACACAAGCACTTGTGAACTACTCCTCGATTCATAAGTAATCAGTAAATCGAAAGCTAAGCGCTAGTATATCACCAGTGCGTGACGAATCATCCACATACTCCCAAAGCTAACCATAATTCAGGGATCAACTGAAGTACGCATCATATTACGGTAAGCAGCAAAGGTAACACATAGGTATATCATGCAAATAAGAGTGGGAAAAATATCGGTTGAAATTCTCCGAGTTTGACTATTGAGACCTCTGCTTATATATACAGGGGAAAATAACCATAATGTGACCAAGACGTGACCTTCTTATTCGCCGTCTATTAGGAACATCGAACCTCCCCCAGGTATTTGCTACCAGACGTCGTACAAGTAGTCATGCCTAGCTTGGTCCTGCCAGTTTCGCCGGGTGTGCGCTCAACAGCGAACCCCCCTTCTGGCTTATCTTGGAGTCTACAGCAGAAGGAGTGTTTTTTATATTTGTTTTCGCAAGTTCCATCTCCCTCGACCCCGTAATCGCAGAACAACCCTGCGTTGGCAAAGGTGGCAATGCTTAAGATGAGAATAGCGTTAAGTCTCATGGTGATTGGTTGGTGATCGGTTGGTGATTTGGAAGTGGTGTATAAAAGTTGGTGAGGGTAAATGTATTATTGATTATGTCAATCGAGATGTTGCTGCGAAGCTCAATAGTATTAAAGAATGATAGGTATGAGTATTGAAAGACGATTTTATTTCAAAGAACAGGATTCTCAAGCTACTTTATAGACAGCTGTATAGGCAGTTGTATAGGCAGTTGTATAGGCAGTTGTCGGCTGTCGGCTGCCTAGAATCCCAGAGTAAACGGAGTAAACAAGGATACCTAGCTGTTTCTAATAAGAAAAGCTTAAATCGCGGCATTGAAAATCCCTCTAATACGACCCCATACAAAACCGATACAACCTAATATACGCCATACAGGAAGATAATAATGCCGTTACAGCAAATGCAAGGATAGAGCAACTCGACTGAGAGTCCCCTATGACTCTTACGCTGCGACTGGCTGATTCCTCGATCGGCCCCTCCGAGTAATAGCTTAGGCCCTGTTTTCCGAACGATATATTGTGCCTCAATATCCTGTGAATTACAAGCTTTTTTGGTTTACTTGGCTCTTGGTTCTAGTAGCGCAGTAGAAGGACGCACCGACTATTATACAAGGACGGCGTCTTAGAAGACCCATACAATATGCTATTCGGCGATATTGAGCCTAAATCTCTTCTTGGAAAACATGCTCTTGATATCATTCTTACAAATAAGAGCCTTAGTCGTAGGCCTTAACAACAAGAAGGGTCAGGTGATTAGTGCCGATGTTAAGCCGTGGGGGTTGGTGAATTGTATGTAATAGGAGCTTGGAGGGTTGATGGGCGGTGGGGGTTATCGAGGGTGAAAAGGCTATTGCGAGAGGTGAGGTTGTGAGAAAAGAGGCGCAATGATGAGCTAAGCTGGTCGTATGGCGACCCAGCTGTTACACGTGCGTGTTGTGGCTTTCCATGATGGAATGACACCTCTTTTAGATGTCAGTCTTGGTCCTGTAACGATACAGGGAGTGATTTCTCCTACCTTGATAGAACACTAGATCAGCAGCAGAACAATGTGGCATTCGTATTTGATCAAGCGCCTGGGCGCACTCAATACGATGTTCGATCATCTTTTCTTTCTCGTCACTCTATTGAAAGTGCCAGGATATTGTTTTCAAGTTCGGCAGATGTGTTGCAGGACTTGTTCCAACTGATGGTGCCAATTTTCGGGGAGTGTTACCACGGATAACCAACCATGGAATGTTAGATAGACTTGGGAAGTCGACTGAATCGAATATCTCTAAAAGAATAAGTGTGCAAACCGCTTCTCGAAAATATCCACACCCCTTCTAGGTCTGCGATCAACCATGTGCTTAACGCGTAGATCCATTGGGGAATAGGGACCTCGCTAAGGGAATTCAAGTCGCAAAGTGCTCTGTAATCCTTCATCTTCCCAGCTCTTTAGTGTGGAAAACAGATAGCCAATTGCACGTGTACATGCTTCACTGTTGGCTTACTGCTCCTGCGCCGTCTCAACATAGACGTGTACTTCTTTTGGGTATTCTGGCAATACAATGTGGTAGATGAGCCTCGTCAAGTAGTTACGGCGATTTCCTGCGAGTGTTCGGAAGTCACTCAACTGATCGCTCCGAACTTTTAGACTACGAAACGTGATGAACTCAACCGCGTCGTTCCACTGTCTAGATCATGTTGCGTATGGTGGGAGCTTGGAATCTTTGGTGCATTCCTGTGAGAGCAAGGGAACTTGTGGCTCGATCGGGCATCTCTCAAGTTGCAGAGCGATCCTGTTGATTAGCTCCTGGGGCAGATTAGATATACTGACTCAAGAAATCCAGTAGAGGATTATTGGTGAAGAATCTGAACGATAGTTTGAGACTGAAGTCTGTGTAGAACACAGGAAGATGTAATAATAAAGATAAGATTGTCAGGTTGTCACACCCACGTGCCTTGGTCATACTGTAAAAAGACTGCTCTGACCCGTCCTTCCCACTTGTCCCAAAAATTGAAAAATTGAAAATATCGCCGTCACTACCCCTTCGTCTCTTATCTCTTTGCAGGTGGCGGTGGGGGCCCTCTATTCTCCTTACAGAAGCAATTTAGTTTACCATCTGCGACACAGTTTGCTTTGTTTAAACCCTATTATAGCATTGCATACATTAATAGTGATTCTAGAAATATAAATCATAAAGGCGGTACTCACAAATGGGCATTTGCAGGCAACTGCGGGATCTGGACATGTCGGTGTGCCAGTCTTTTGACCCTTTCCATTTTGTGCTACAGCTAAAGAAGCGAGGGCAAGGGAAAGGAGGAGTGTGAGTCTCATCTCTATAGTGCGGGGTTTTAGTTAATATGAAACACAATAGCAGTAGAACTGAATACCTTATATATTGAAGTGTAGAATATTTTTTGTATATCGGTTCAGGACCCCAAAAAGGCGATCAGTGTGAGTGCTGAAAGAAAATTGTATTTCTAAGCACATGTTTCTCTAGCTACTATTATAGGCGGTTGGCGGGCGCCTATAACCCGACAATAGACAAGGATAGCTAGCTAATTCTCATACAAAAACCAGCAATACCCCATATATCTTGATCAAACCCCTTGAAACTCGGTCCAGAATATAGTTCTGACTCGGAATAACCTTATTAAAAGGTTAGGTCTCTGGCTCAGTACCTATAGGTACTAGCTCTCAGTGGACAAGATGTATATCAGTGTTGGCCCTGTTATATTGGTGAGGTGCACGCAAAAAGACTGATGTTGTCCACCTGGAGACTATCTAATTGAACTTTTGTACTCTCTACGAATATTAATCCCCGACGGGTAATAGGAACGGTTGGCCCGCATATAATGCTCGAGTACAAACCAAATACCACTGCGAATATACTGTAGTGAAGTGGTCCGAGGTTTAATACCACCTATCTAGGTACCTACCTAGAGCCTAGAGGAAGGAAGACCTCGAAGCCAACCCGAGCAGAGAACCTTTTGACGCTTGTCAGGGAATCAATGTCGAGGGAAAAGGGAAGGAGTGACTTTGAGGGTCCAGACAGACAGGAAAGCTTTTCTTACTCCCCCAGGAAGAGCTAGCACTTCAAATATGAGAAGCAAAACACTGACATACTACTCCTCCCTCCCTTCCTCTCCCTGATTCGCAATTTTCCATCCGATACCAAAAGCATCTCGTCTCTCATCTCTGAAACTTTGTGCACCAATCAATCAATCACCAATCAACAACAACAACAAAACTCTAAAGTGCCTTAACTGAGTACTTTTGGTACAGCCCAGCTTCTAGTCTATCAAGCATACACAAACCCCGTTTCTAGAATAAACACGCTACGTTAGCCACAAGTCCCATATGCCCTAACAAGGTGTAGATGTTTAGAAGTTCTGGTGGGACATTTGAGGGTAGCCATATATACCGACAAAGAGTAAGAGAAGATTATGTGTTATTAATCGCCAAGCGGCTTTTAAGGTATTACTCGGCATTACTTAATGCGGAGTTATAGACGAAAGTCACGAAACCTGGAACATCCTGGCAAACTGCCTAAAACAGAGACCAAGCTACTAAACCATCAATCAATCAATCACCAAATAAAACCAACGACAAACCCTTCGCTCTACTCACTCATCTACAAGAAGATCCTCACTCTTCCATCGCAAATCAACCACATACCAAACTCTCAAATCAACCCATCAGCATGTAATAAATCCTTAACATCTCACACCTCATTCCTTTCCATAAACCCCCTAGATCCCTGAATCCAGCACAGACCTTGGCATTTAAAGATACAAGTAAATCTTATAGTCGAACCTCGATACAAGGATACTCGCTGGGGACATATTCTTAAGTATATAACAGAGGTTATCCTTATACTGAGTATCCTTTTATCGAGATTTTACTGTAAATGAAAGTAACGGCCTATTTGGCGGCCCCTGGCCGTAAATAATGTATTCGGTAGCGTACCCCTACGAATACAAAACTCGACAGTGCGCATTCGGACTAGTTCGAATATACACTCTACCGACTAGGTAGTTAGACGTCGTTTAGTATAATAGTTATTACATCCTTCTACTCAATATTCGGCATCTGGAATTGCATTCCATTCTAGGACCCCCCTCTGGAAGGATTCTATTCTTTAGAAGAGATAAAGGACTTAAGCGAGGCTACATCTCTCTTCCCAGGCTCTATTCCAAGCCACTACATACCAAGCCTTAGTACAACACCCCCCTCAAAACTCTGAAAAATGAATATCATCCAAGCCAGCTGAAAGAAGGGGAAAGCGCAGGAAACAGTTAGAGAATGTTGGCGCTTTTGAGAGAAAACACATACTAACTGACTGGGCCAGGCGGATAGAGTACCTGTTTTCGTGGTGGGAAGTGTAGTGCTACCCAGTTTTTCAGATGAGGGGGGAGGTGTGCGAGGTACGTGACCCGCCTTTTTGAAGAAGGGGAGATGTATGTGACCCACTTTTTTGTAGAAGGGAGGAGGTCTGCGAGGTCTGCGGTCCACCTCTTTAGAAAAGGGTAAAAGTCACAACGAAAAAGATATTATTACAAACCAAGAATATCCTATAAGAGGCGTAAGACAATCAACAGCCACTAAAACCATGAGGTACTTCAAGGAATAGGTAGGTAGATAGAGGTCCAACTATCCCCTTTATCTAAACAATCAAGGCGTACCTCAACTGCGCTGGGAAATATATTAATATTAAGAAGGTGGAATGACGAGTATTTCGGGAATCGATATCGAATACCAAGTTGTTAATAGTAAATTATACTGTCCCGCTGTATAAGTAGTGAAAGTGAACAATTAAGGGATTCTGTTTTCTTACTCGATCGAGGCTAGCTATATATATCTATATATCTATCCTCTTTCCTAATATATACTAAAGTGATACCTATATAGCTAACCCTATACTTGATATATCCTACTCATTTAATTTAGTCACGTTATATTATAGACCCACCTACTTTGTTCAAGTACCTAAGTACTTGAACGCTCCTCCTCAGGCAGTTTTCTTTTTGGCGAGAACACGATCGTATTAGATATAGACCTTTGAAATAGTAGTATTTTGTTGATACCCCTGGTAATAACAATATATAATATATGCAAAAACAACAGAGGCGGAGTGGGGGTAAGTATCTCCAACAATACTTCCTAGGTACCTATTAGTCAACAAGCCAAATACCACGGACTCAATTTCTCAACCCCTTCCTCAGAACCCCCGACACACAACATCAACAAGCCTATCCATATATTTCATAACCATACTACTCCGTACCACGGAAGTATTCCCAACCCCCCGCTCCCTCTCTCCCAAAAAAAGAACCCTAAGAATATACATCTACATACACAACATCCCCATTTAATCCACCCAACGGTCCCGTCCCGTCCCTTGTCCCAAATACAGAGTAAGACTCTCCAAAAATTTACAAACAACAACTCACTCACGCATCCCATGCTCTTCAGGCCAGTATTACCTATACCTACTCGTACGGACGGAGTATCCATCCAATCATCAGTCTCACAAAAGCTTCTCATGGAACCCTCCATCTTTCCACCGTCTTTCCACCGTCTTTCCACAAATCAACCCCAACCCCAACCCCAACCCCACCAAACCAAGCAACCCATCAATCAACCATCAAATCTCACAAACCCTCTTCCCTTCTCCTCCTTCCTCCCTCTCCAACACCAAGTCCACCCACCTCGTCAAACCCCCCCCAAAGCAGAAGGTCACCACAAATCCCATCCAGGTAACCCCACAAAAGACACAAAACACACAACCCATCCCCACTCCGAGCCGCACAGGCTGCACAACCGTCCCCACATCCCGCTTAGCGAGAGCGGAATTGGGAAAACTCGGTCATGCCCGTGAAGCACAAACAACGTCGAAGACATCATATATAAGTCCCTTCTTACTTCGTACTTCGTACTGAACATTTTATCTTGACTTACCCACTCACTCACTCATAATCATTCATTTCAAGAAACCGTTGGAGATTCTATTCGTCAAAAAAATTGTGTCAATTCCAATTCCAAATCAACCAAAAATCGATCCATCCATCTAAAAACGACGACCTGAATCATCTCTCTCTTTCTCTCTCTCTAAAACCCCCCCAGAAAAACTCAAAGATCAAACCAACAACAACAACGAAAAATAGAAAGAGAAAAAAGGAGAACGGTTCTTTTCGCTTCGCTAATCCGCGTCAAGCCAAAAAAAAGGGAAACGAGAAGACCTATTACAGTTGTTTTTCGGTCAACCACCCACCCAAACCAACCCATCCCACCCATCCAAAGATTTCCCCCCAAAATTCCGTCGGAAAATAGTATCGTATATTAATTATTTCTTTCCCTTTCCTTTCCCCCTCCTCCGACTCTCGTTCGCTCACTCATGGCCAAAAGTAGAGACGACACCTGGACGGCAATAGCGTCGCTACATTACTTTTCTTTCCCCCCTCCCCGCCCCCATCCATCCATTCACCCATCATTTCCCGGGTGTACCACCAATCCCAGGAATCCAATATCCCTCCCTAGTACCGAAAAAATAGAAGACCGAAGGGGAGATACTCATTCGTGATACACACCCGACGCGTGTTCGTTTTGCGGTTTCATTCCATCGAGGTTCCCAGGTACGTCGTACCGCATTATTAAAATGCCAATATAGGAGACTCGTGCCGTGTAATCAAGGACTCTGACATCCGAGATACGAAACAAAATGAGATTCAAGATTCATCGTGATGGCCAAGATATTTTTTTAAACTTCAACAATGCGAGCTTGGTTGTTGTTGGTGTTGTTAGGAATCCGGACCAATTCCACAAACTTGGACACATGAACCCAAACTTGTGGTAATCGGTTGTAGAGCATGGCCAGAATAACGACCGTGAGAAGAGGAATCTGAAATTCGTTAGTATCAATATGATGTATGAAGAGTTATTGCACTTACCCAAATGAAGAATAGATTCCTATCCCGACTGAGCCGCTTCACTTTCTCTGCGTGAGCAAGTCTCAATCGGTCTTGTTGTTCTCTGGTAACAATATGCTCTTTACCAATCCTAACAGTTTCTAGCACCATAGGCCGTTTTTGCGCTGCTGTCGAACTTTCAGCTTGGTCGAAAAGTTCCGTACACTTGTTGTCTGCTGCGGCATCTGCTGCTGCTCGTGTCGCGGATTCTCTCTTGGTATCAGCATCCCCTGGAAAGATGTCTTCGTACGCGGGAGGTGCAGCTGGTACAGTTCCCGAAAACAGATCCCACCACCTATAGTCGTGCTCTTTGGGGCCATTTGCACCGGCTCCTCCATTGGCAACATTCGCACCATCTTGTCTGTGGACCAGATTACTGATCCGGCGAACCATAGGAGCATTTGGCCCCAAGTAGTTTTGATAGTCAGGAAGTCCAGGCATTTGCATCTGTGGTAAGTTACGAAGGTTTCCTTGCATTGTTCGTTGCAGTTGTTGAATCTGAGCTGTAACCTGGTCACGGAAAGCAGTCATAGCAGCTGAGGGCGATGCCAGTCCGGGGTGATCCGGTAGTTCTAAGGTGGGCTTTGCATCCGAGTCTTCTGATTCTGCATTTTGGCGACTCCTGCGTCTGATTGATCTCCTCATCCAGACCGCCCCGTTATTAACGGCATCTGCGTCTTCATCCTCATGTTCGTTGTCGCCGTCGCTGTCATCGCTAATAGCAGAGTCGCTAGAGGATTCCTGTCGTGTTAATGGCTCCCAAACGGATCTCAGGGATGTAGCGCTGTTGCTCCTGCTCTTCATCGAGGAGCCACTGCGTCTTCTGGTGTGGTTCTCTACACGACGAGTGACACGAAGAACCTCTTCAGATGTAGCCATATCAGAAGGTGTGAAACCTTCAAGACTTCTGATTGTAGGATCTGCACCACTCAACATGAGGCGTCTAACTATTTGTGGATGGCCATGAAGCGCTGCAAAATGCATTGGTGTGTAACCGCCCTTGTCGCGAGCTTCGGCATTAGCTCCTCGAGCAAGCAATGCAGCCACAACTCGATTGAGCCCAAGAGAGCAGGCAAAATGAAGCATAGTCTGACCAGATGATCGTCTCATGTTCAGACGAGCCATATGTGGACTATCATCAAGATCAATCAGATCTAGACATCTCAACAAAGTCGCCTCCACGTCAACACCAAAAGTGGCAGCATTAAAGCCCGACATTTGCTGACCACCCGAGCCACCTGTTGGTGAGGCACTGGAGCCTCCCCAGGAAGGATTACCATCGCCCACTATTCTTCGTGCAAGTTCTCGGATGTCCTCCATCTTGCCAGTCATCTTGTGGCCTAAAACAGCGAGCGCAGTTCTGATAAGTTGCTGCTCATCATCATCCACGTACTTGAAGGAAGCTGTCGATTTGGGCATGTTTGCAGGATGCAGCTGTTGCTGCTGGTGTTGAAATTTAAAAGTTACAGGAACAATTCCAGGAAAGGCTGACGGTGGCAGAAGACACACAAGTGAAGTTTCACCCCAGAACGTGGTAGTTGTTGCTTTAGCATCACCAAACATTACTTCCAGTCCCTGGCAAAATCCACTTCCCAAGCAAGTCACTTCTATTCCACCAGCTCTTGGCCCTTCGCCGGGGATCAGCTTATGAATAGTCGGTGGTCGCTGATGATTCATGTTCATAGGCATGCCATATATACCATTAGCAGATGCTTGTCCTATCTGAGGTGGCTGGTGAGGATACGATAGAGTGCCATTTCTCAGGTTGTTTGGACTAGGGGCTCGACTTGGATGTGCAGATACAGGCGCTGAGAATAACGGATGCCCCGCCATTGCGATATTTTCCATAGATATCGATCGATTATGATTGCCAAGGAACATATGATCGTTACTATTTGGTGTGGGAGGGCCAGTATTATACTGCTGTGGTATGGAATTAACATTTGAAGCAGATTGACCAAATGGTACATCTGACATAGGAAATGAGTTTAGATGTGGAGTAAAAGGCGACACTGCTGCAGAAGTTGTACCAGTATTTAAGCCAGTCTGGAGTTGACCAGGAGGATGTCCCGTTTCTAATCGAGTCATTTCTAAACCGCTGGGAATCTTTCCTATTGATCCACTTGCTTTTCGTTTCTTCGATAATGGACCCGCAGACGTGGTTGGAGAGGTCTGTCGTGATCCATTACGAGGTGTCATGGTTGATGTCGTTTGCGAAGGATGGGAAGAGCCATTCATGTTCGTAGCTTGAGGATATTGCATATTGAAGCTCCCTGCCATATTTTGCAAATCAGTAGTCGAGTGTGTGAGACGAAAATTCCCGCCTCCAACAGTACCAGCACTAAGTGTACCATCATTCGGGAAAGGTCCAGACATAGAGTATAACTGGCCATCCGAACCATTCGAGGTTTGGGTTGTCAGTGTTGGCATAATATGGGTCTTGTGATCGTCTGTGATCATGATGGAAGTCGTCATTTCCTGGGCTATGACCCGATCCTTCCAATCCTTGATCGTTATGATGACCTGAAATCCAAGTTTTTCGTTTTGGTGTCGACAGTAGCACGCAATTCGCATTGGCGCATCTACTTGTAATGCTCCTTCGGGAACCCATGGTTCATTACGATCTCCGGTTGCTTCAGAGCGTGCCTGAGGACTAGGGGTTTCCCAATCCTTGACCTCAAAACAATTAAAGACAACAACTCGCTTAGCCTCATCCTTGTGCCATAGTTCTTCTTCCTCGATTTTCTTGACCTTCTTTCGAGCTGCCCTCTTTCTTTCCCGCACTATACACCCAGGGCAAATCTTGACGTCCCCACCATTCAAAGGCTTGTCTTCTTCTTTGAGTTCTTCTTCCTCCTCTGCCGCATCCCCGTTATCCGACTTTGCTGATTTTGCTTCCTGTTTAATTGGTAGAGGCGTCTGGGCTGCACGTTCAAAAGCACGTCGTTTGTTCTCCGGGTTCATCATAGCACTTGTACATACTAAGGTGGTATACAGTTCCAGCATGTCAGGTGATCGTTCTGGGGTGGGTTTTGTAAGAAGCTTAGGCTTTGCAATGGTGTGAGTTGGAAGATGGATTTTGGTGATACCAGGTGGCACTGGATAAAGCGTAATTTTGATGGGAATCTGAGTCTCCACACGAGATTTCAATGGGGTAGGGTGAATGGTCATTCTTGTTTGTAATGGAGGGGGCATTGGATAACCCTGCTGCTGTACCATTCTAGGCATTTGCTGCTGCTGAGGATTCATGCCAGGATGCATGCCTGGTTGAATGTTTGATCGAATGGCTGGTGGAATACCCGATTGATGGCCCGGTTGCATACTTTGATGTACACTTGGTTGCAAATTTGGCTGCTGCATCGTAGGTAGTCCATGGTGCGGAAATGGTGCAAAGTTCGGTGGCCAAAGCGAGTTTGACGTGTTATTTGAGAACATCATTCCGTTTGCGTACTCCATGCCCGCAGGAGAAGGTAAACTATTGTGATATGACGGAGAAGATTCGTGACTTCTTGTCATGGCCGAGAGCGGCGATACTTCGCGCGAACCAGATGTATGTAGTCCATTAATGGAATGGGTTCCAGGATTTTGCTAGAAAATTAGCATTAAAATTATATCAGGGCTAATTCACACTTACTGAATTTGCCTTTAAGTGGGTTCTATCGACTCGCGGCCTTGAGGTAGTTGAAATTTTCTGGAGCTTGTTGTGTTTGACCATTGGCATACTGGGTGAACTAGACTTCGTCTGGCCATTTCCAAAGGGACTCGGGCTGCTAGCCGCACTTTCGAAATCAAAATCTTTGTCCATGACCGTGTCGTTAAAATCGCACCCCGAATTTATCGATGCAGGATTAATGGTTCCATCAAAAGACGCAAACCCCGAGGTACCATCTCCAGACATCATATTTCCCATCATATCCATTCTCCAGTCGCCACCGTCTGCCATCATGACATCGCCTGGAGTTATAGGTTCCCGCGGGGATTCAGAACTGGATTTGCGCTTGTATCCAGAGGAGTCCGATGATGAATCTGGAAGCGAGCCAGTTGGTGAGTTGGTCGAAGGAGAGGGCATTTGGTGACGAACTCCTGTCTCGAGAGAGGCTTTGGTGGGAACAGGGCTTTTGAAATCGAACGGCGCAGGAGTGCTGTAGTTGAAGTGTGAGTTATCGTTATTGTCGCCCAAAAATGTTCCCGGGCTATTTGCCCCTTCCAGTGATGGGTTGGAGTCGAAGAACATGGATTCGAAGACTGGATCCGAGTCCAATGGACCTGCCATCTCAGAGTCCAGAATAAAAGGCGGCGAGCTCGCAGAATAAGGACCCTCGCCGGAGTATTGCATGGCTTCGGTTTGATTTATGATAGAAGGAGCCGATGGTTGTGTGTCGTAACAAATTCCAGGCTATCGTCAAGCTTCCCTACCCGTCAGATACCGCCAGAAAAAAAGCTACTCAGCTTGCGTGTATTCTCAATGGCGCTCTCTTTCCTTCGACGGTGCTCCTGGAAGATTGTGCGAGCTAGTACTCTGGTCCCAGGATTTCGATTTCAGGTCATGGAGTCGCCGGTCGGTTCGAAGGGGTATGGAATCAGAATAGCTCTGCCTACAAGTGCACGCTTTTCGAGGTCGCTGTTGTCCGTCACCGCCGCAACTTCGGAAAACTCGAGCTTTTTCGTATTCGGTGGGCGTCAAATGTTGGTATTGCGAGTGTCTGCTGCGGATGTGTAGGTATCTGTGGAGGTTGGAGCAATTTGAGGCGCTTCAGAGCAGTCGGCAAGCAATATTTTGAAGCTCAAAGGCGTGTTTGGTGTGTTCGGTATGTGTACCAAGTGGAGAAGCTAGAAGGGGGGGGACTTGGGGGGAGGTACGGCGACGGAGTAGTGACAGTGGCAGTGGCAGCGCCAACTATAGGTGCTAAGGTACGAGGACAGTTGATAAGGTTCTGCCACTGCAAAGTTGCGAACAAGTCCCGAAGTTAGCGCCTGAGCTTCTGCACTGCTGCTGTGGCATAATACTCCGACACCGAGCTTAAATATCTGGTAACCCAATTTGCGATTCCACAAAAATTGTGTCAGAGAGTTGGTTTAGAGGGGGTTATTATCGGATTAATTTCTCCAATTCTTCTGGAAGATTCAAAAGGTGTTTCGATCGATTAAGATCTCCAGCTGCCCCTCCTTGCTCGCCTCAGTGTGAGTCTTCTTGAGGAAAAAGGGGCTAACAGGCTAACAGCCTAATACCACTAACGTAGTAGCGCTGCGGCTTGCGTCCAAATCGGCCCTCCAGGTGCAGGTTCGACACCCTCAGAAATTCAGAATTATCTACCTACCAATATCTACCCAGTCATGCCAGTCAACCAACCGCCCAGTCACCCAGTCACACATTCTACCGATATCCAGCACTTCCCACCTCCCACCTCCTACCTCCTACCTCCTACCTTCTACCGGCTCAAGATAGAGTAGATAGGCTCAATGAGCTCTCTTGATGTGCCAAGCTCCTTGTCCAGATGGTCACACCCTCAGGCTCAGGGTATGTAGTAGGTCAGGGTACCTCAAGCTCAAGGTAGGCCAAGGTCGCCCAAGGTTGCTTTGAGGGGTCTCCCCTATCCCACCAGTGACCAGATCCCATTTTCTCAGGGACCATCCCAACTTCAACGCGCTGCACTCTGCACTTGCAAGCTCACCCACCTGCGGCTCCACAATAATATACCTAAATCATCGATATACGCATCCATGAATCAACTCTCAAGCGTTAGTAATCTGCGCCATTGTGCATGATGTCCTTCGAGCTTTGCCTGCATTTACCGATTCGAGTCCTTTTTCCCTGGCATAATGGCATCTCACTGCAGTCCTACCCCCCCAGTGCGCCCTCCGTTCTTCAGAGGGGCGTTATGGACGAATGATATAAGAGATATTTGCCAGTCCACCCTCTTCTCCTTCGCTCAATCCGCAAATGTTGTCCCTTTTCCTTTTTCATTCAATTATCGATTACTCTAACCGTCCCGTACCGGTACTCAAGCCGGGGCCATTATTAGCAACTCCAGCAATAAGGTTAACACCAAGCCCACTGTTGCAAGCCAGTTAACAAGTCTTCATGCTAACCGAGCACTACCTAAGAGACTCGCTTCCTCTCTACAGCACTTCCCCTCTATCATGTAGACGTCACACCATCTTCTAGGGCTCGGGATGCCCTAGTGCCTTCCCGAATTTCGAGCTTATCTATTAGTGGCACAAACTTCGGTCCGTTTTGCGGAAGACACCTGTTGCTATTTCAGTACTCGAGTACCTGAGCCTTAATGGCGGATGACATCTCCAGCAAGGTACTTCGATCTCAATTTTCCTCCAAGCCTTTACGAATTAATGCAAAACGGGGTTTGCAGTCTAACTTCATCATAATGATGAATCTGCTTAGGCAGAGCCTCAACAGTCATCTGATCTGACGAGTCCTCCTGCTCCATTGCCAATTGTCCATGTACAGGGTTGGACCTTTTCATCCTCTGCAAAACACCAAAAATTTACCCTATCGCCCCAAAACTCAATCTATTTTTTTCAGAAAAAAAAAAGGCCTCACCTGAGTTGCCGTGTCGTCGTTCCCCGATTCCTTCCCTTCCCGTTTCCGACACCTTTCAAACGGTTCAAACTCAACGAAGCCACAGAACCATCTTTCAGCCACCTAAGCCCGTCTTTTCATTGTCCAACGTCAAACCCCCCTGCTAGTGTATGCAGGTCATCGCGAGAGTTTCCCTATCAACATTTTCCTCGGCATATATAGGAACAGACAGTGTTCTCGGCCCCTCAATGAAAAGTTTGAATTCTTGCGAATAATTTGGTGGCTTGATCTTGCTTTCATAGATTCCGGCTTCTCTGAGCCTCATATCTATTTTAGTTTGCTAGTTGCAGACTTATGTCATGTATAAGGAGAGGAATGCGAGGATCGCCTCATCCTTCCTTCACTTCAAGTGATTGTTTCTATGTCGGCAGTTCTTTCTTTTTTTTTCACTTCAAGGTGAAAATTACGAGAGAATTACGAAATAGTTGACGAATAGTTGCTGTATCTGACGACTTACGAGGACCTGTCAAATATGGTTGGGAATTTGGTTAACTTCGCTTCGACGCGAAAAGGACGGCGTTGGTTTGGCTAGTCGGCTAATTCTGATATGCCAACGAAACATTAGTGGGCACTTTTCTTGACACTACAGTACAGAAACTTGGGGAAGACTAATGAGGTAGTGCTCTAACGAGGACTAAATCTTCCTGTCAAATCTCTTTTCAAATGGTTCCAGAAAATGTTCAAACATGTCATGTCAATGATGACGTACTACTTGTTAGTATCGCAGAGCTGATGGTATACAAATGCACCTGTGCCTGGAAGAAACCTGAAAATACACAATGTATGTAAGGTTGTTCAGTGCCTAGGTGGCCTAGGAGTTTTCATCTCCAAGGTTAGATTTGTTCCACAGACTAAATGTTTTTGAAACTGCATCGTGAACGTGAACATCAAACTGGGGAGATCGCCAACGGCTTTGTGGGGTAGTCGTGGGTACTCGAGTACTCGGGTACTCTTGGCATCCAATCCCGATAACAAACCGAAAGCGACCCCGGGGCGCGATAAGAATCCACTACGACAACCTGACCGTAAATTCTTTTTCGATTTGAAGTTCCGTCCAACCAGAACACCCAAACACATTGATCAGTTCCCTCCAAGCAATATACTCGTCCAGCTCATTCTGCAGAAATCGAGCACCGTGGCAGGCTTTGTCAAACACAAACCCCCATTACAACACCTCAATGATTCAATAACACATCCTGAATTCCCCCCCTCCTACGCTCACCCATTGCTTCCTTTAAAAAGCAGTGAGGACGATACTGGTGTTGGCTAACACCACCGATCATTATCAAGATGCCTACTCTGGCCGTAACCAATTTCAATATCGTTGTATGTCTGCCCGGGCCAGAATCGCTATGGTGGCGGTCAGGATGATATCATGTTGACCAGTACAATTACAGTGTTCGGTACTTGGAGGATTCATAACTTTATTTGGATTAGTATCTTACCTGTTTAAGGAGAAATTTTATCTCTCGGAAGCCCGTAAATACACCTCTCCCAGACAGAAGGCATATCTAACAATTTGCCACGCAGTAATCTCCCTCCTAGCAGGAGTAACCTTCTCTCCTCATGCTTTAAACATAGTTCGACCTCTCTCCTACACAGGCACACAAGTCAACCTCGATACCGTAACCCTCGCTTTCTCCCGTCTCGTTCTCGGCGTTCAACTCGTCCTTGCAGGCGTACAACTTCCCTCTCGATATCTTGCAAAAGAATGGAAGCCCCTGCTTCTCCTCCTCGGTCCCATCATGACCCTCATGTGGCTAGCCTCCAGCCTGTTAATTTGGGGACTGGTTCCAAACTTACGATTTCTCCATGCCTTAGCGGTAGGCGCTTGCGTAACGCCTACGGATCCTGTGCTATCGAATGGCATTGTGAAGGGCAAGTTTGCGGATAAGAACATACCCAAGGATCTGCAGAAGATCATTATTGCCGAGTCGGGAGCCAATGATGGCTTGGGCTATCCATTTTTGTTCTTGGCGCTTTACCTTATGAAGTATAATGGTGGGCATGACGGGAACGCGAAAGAGGCTATGGGGCTTTGGTTTGGGGAGACTTGGGGGTATACGATTATTCTTTCGGTGATTTATGGTGCAACTGTTGGGTGGATTGCTAAGGAACTTCTTCGTAAGTGATTTTCTTCTGGGTTTTCTTCGGATCACCAATTCGTTTTTCTTCACTATCTCTTTCTGTCAAATTCATTTCAATTCATTGAAATACGATATATACTAACAATACCTCAGATATTGCCGAAGAAAAGAAATTCATAGACCGAGAATCCTTCCTCGTCTTTGCCATCACGCTTTCCCTTTTCATAGTAGGAACCTGTGGAATGATAGGCAGTGACGATGTACTCGCCTGTTTCATAGCCGGCAATGCATTTACTTGGGACGATTGGTTCCGTCTGGAAACTCTCGATGACTCCCTCCAACCTACCATCGATATGCTCCTCAATCTGTCGATATTCGTCTGGTTCGGTGCCATGTGTCCCTGGCCAATGTTCCTAACAAACAACGTAATCCCAATCTGGCGGTTGGTTGTACTAGGCATATTGATTTTGCTATTCCGGTATGTCATTTCCCTTCTCTTTCCATTTCGAGTACATACTGAGATCAATCAACAGACGTCTCCCAGTCGTCTTCGCCTTCCACAAAGTCATCCACCAAATAGTCGACGTCCGTCAAGCCGTCTTCGTGGGGTTCTTTGGTCCCATCGGCGTCTCAGCAATCTTCTACCTCTACATCTCCCTCGAGTTCCTCGAGACTCTCAGCAACGCCGACGGCACCCATCGCGAGGACGCCAAACATCTACAAGAGGTAATGTTGGTAGTCATCTGGTTCCTAGTAATCTGCTCCATCGTCGTCCACGGTCTCTCCATCCCCTTGGGTAAATTGGGCTTCTTCTCCTCCCGAACGATTTCCCGAGTATGGACGGGTAGTCAGGCGCCCTCGGAGGAGGGCTTCACGATCGGAGAGCGCGTTGCTAGTAACGCTGTCGGTGGTGTTTTGAGGCGGAGGGGCAGGGAGAGCAAGTCTGTAAATAGAGAGGAGAGCGGAGTGGGTGAGGGGACGAGCAGACAGATCTATAGAATTGGAGGGAGGGTCATTAGGGATAATGGGGAGGAGGGGAGCTCGGCGGCTTGTGGGCGGACTGGGCCGGGTACAGGTTCGGGTTCGGGTCCTAGCTCGAGACCGCCGGTTGATCGGACGATTCGATTTCCGGATGAGGAGGAGAATACTGCTACCAGTGCGGAGGCTCAGAAGGCTGTTTGAGGGTTGTTGGATGTTGGATGTTGAGTGTTGAGTGTTAGAAGTCGAGTCTTAGAAGTCGAGGACTAGAAGCTTGGGTCTTAGAAGCTTGGGTCTTAGAAGCTTGGGTCTTGGAAGTTAAGTATCGAAAGGGAGAGCGAGCAGGAGCTGGGAGCTGGGAGCTGGGAGCTGGGAGCTGGGAGCTGGGAGCTGGGAGCTGGGAGCTGGGAGCTGGGAGCTGGGAGATGGTAATAGAGATAGATAGACAGCAAAGCCTATTATTTTTCCAGTGTAGGGTGATGTTGAAAGACGGTATTATAGGTATATAAACTAGTGTGGATAGATAACTCGACTACTAAAGATCAATTTATATATACAGTATCAAGTTTTGTTTACACGGTATATTATATCTTTTCCCTTTTCCCTTTTTCCCCTTTGCTCACTATAGGTACTATTCTACTCATTTACTTGGGAACTTCTTATTTGGTCGGTGGCTCTAATGTATTGTACTCTGTACCAAAGTTCCATTGGGTCCTAGAATATTCTTCTAGGATTGAAATTTCTCTTTTCTGTTTCGTTTCGTTCTGTGATGTTCTGTGATGTTCTGTTCTGTGAAAGATTATATGGCATAATGGAAATTACTAAGTATGTACAATACAGTACGTTCCACATTCCTGGGTTTCCTAGGTTTTCCTGATATTTTATCAGTACTGAGAATATAATATAAGACTAACTAAATTTATTTATTTATTCATATAATAATACTAGTAGTCGTCGTAGTTCTACTACTACTTCAAACACAAAAAAAAAAAAAAAAAAAAAAAAAGAAAAAGGTGGGTACGTACTACTTTAATCTAATCACAGTTGTAATACAATACCCTACTCACCTATATATAAACAGTAAAAGAAAGAAAGACTCTTACGGAGTACCTATCCTATTTCTTTACACATAATCTTCCCTGTTGTAAAAGGAATTAAACCAGTACTTACACTTCTACTCATACTCTTACTACACCTCTCTCCCCTCGTAAGCGATCAATGTGTGGATAGACTCTCACTGTCAGAAATTAGATATAGTATATACTATACAGTATTGAGTCGAGCTCACTGACCTGACCCTCTTTACCCGTCCTCTGTATACCCTTTAAATCAATGATTCTATAAACTATAAAATTGGTATTTTGATATCCTGGGGGAATCCTTTGCTTTAGTAGGTAAGGTACTGAATGACCCTCGAAATTCAGTCTTCAGACAGGGGGACGATGAGAAAGTGAGGATCTTCTACGCTGGTAAAAAAAACGCTCTTTGTTAGGAGCGGGAGTTAACGTTAGGAGTTGTGCTGGAAACTAACTTCTAAAATATCAAGCACTAGTGGAACTTAGTGGATTGTAGAAGGGTATGTAATACCTAGGTACGTAAATTCATTTCTCATAATTTCGTTACTTTAACAACCACCCACATAGGTAAGGTATCTCCTCTATACACAATATCCCCTCCCTAACCGTCACACGACAGACATCCACAACCCCGAAGAATCGCCTGTCCCCTTTCTTCATCTCGGGTATCCATCCATCTACATCAATAAATCTACACACCCTTCCCACCAAACTCCCTAACCATAGCCTCCTTAACAATACTCCCACACAACTTAGCCGTCGGATTCGTGGCCACAGCCAACGCTTTCGAGACTTCATTCCCATACCGTCCGCCCCACATAAAGTCCCTCGCAGCCGCTTCCTCGAACTCGATGACTCCCCACCCTTGTTCCGCGATCCCATCACTTTTCTCACCCACTTCCCCTTTCACTTCTTCGGATTGGGAAGCGAATATTAATT
The DNA here is from genome assembly GCA_900536425.1 of Hymenoscyphus linearis. Taxonomy (NCBI): domain Eukaryota; kingdom Fungi; phylum Ascomycota; class Leotiomycetes; order Helotiales; family Helotiaceae; genus Hymenoscyphus; species Hymenoscyphus linearis. Next base: position 147,393 of record UNPR01000027.1, on the reverse strand, counting down.
CGGCTCCGGGGAGAGAAAGAAGTTTTGCAGTGCGGAAATATATGGCGCCTCGTTGTGTATACACTAACGATAAAGTTTTCGCAGCCGTTGGTGAGATGGGGGAGTAAGGCGGTGGGGTAAGGAGTTGTATCGCGGTCCTCAAATCATTCAATAATATCCTCGCTACACCACTTAATTCCATAACATCATTCGAATCACAAAGTCTCTCTCCCTCTTCCCTTCCTTCTCCTCCTTGAACCAAAACTCCGTCACCATACACCCTTCTCAAAGCCTGCGCCCGGTTATTCCTCGCACTTGCATACTTAGGCTCCTCTTCAATCAACGATGTCAAAGCCGAGATGGCGTCCTGGTATTGTTGGATTGCGCTTGGGGAATCTGGGGAAGTGGGTTGTAGACCGGCGAGTTGGAGTTCGGTGCTACGCAGTGGGTGGATGATGGATGATTCCCGCGTTGTGAGGGTTTGGTAGTGGGGTTGGGAGGTGATGTGGGGGTCTTTGGGGAGGGAGGAGGAGAGGAGGAGAGGGGTTGGAGAGGATTCTGGGTCGGCGATTTTGGAGAGGATGGAGAGGTCGTGGGGGGTTAGGGAGGGATTGGAGGTGGTGGTTGTCATGATGGTGTGTATTCTTTCTTTCTTTCTTTCTTTCTTTCTTCTGTTTGGATGGTGGTTTTTGGACTTGATTGATTGATTGAGGATGAGAGGAAGATAGTCCTTAAAGACAATCAAGAGAAGAGGATGAGAGTAATAGCAAGGGATAATTGAGAGAGTTGTGGTTGAATAGGTAGGAAAAGAATTCTTCAAAAACGAAACCGGACTAATGAATACATAGACCTACCTCAGCCTCGGCATTACCCAACTTACTCATGCGGAATCCACGGGGATTTCAAAAAGCAGTTCACCCATCCATCATCTCCAAAAATCTGAGGTGGGAGACGAAGAAGTACCTCCTTTTTGTGTGGTGAAACACGGCCGTGGATAGCCGACGTCAGCCGCAACCTGAAATTCCGCTACTCCTACACCGCGGGGTGGCTTTCGCTTATCTCAGAGCGAATCATGGGCCTCATATCAGCCCAAACACTTGCCGATTCCGTCAGTCAGCAAAACCGAGAGCTGGGTATCAGCTGTTATTTGGGGGTATACTCGGTCGACGAGACAATACCCTTGTGGTTGAAACTTGCTTGTCAGTGCTTGCATAAAGTAATTCGACCGATATTTCCGTGGTTGGCAAGCGGCTGTAGCTATTTAGTTGGTGTGGTACTACACTTTCAACCTTCCTCTCCTCTCTCATACTCTTTTTTTTCTCTTCAAGATCACAACTTGTCTTTGAGATCAAGAGATCCTTTTTCTTCGTACTTGCTACACAAGAAACAAAGCAAAGCATCTCAAGTCGAGACTTTACAAAGTTCTTATTTGTTGAGATCCGAGTTTACTTTGCTCTATCCTCCTCAATCTCTACATTGCCTGCTATCATCATCACCAACCATGGCACCCTCAGCAATAACACCACCACCAGTTCTCTCCCCAACCACCCTCACATTCCCAACCACAAACCAAACAAATGGAGCCGTAGATGGAACCCCCAATTTCCACGGATACGACCATATAACCTGGTACGTAGGAAACGCCAAACAAGCAGCCTCCTACTACACCACACGTCTGGGTTTCTACACAATAGCCTACAAAGGTCTAGAAACGGGCTCACGCTACATCGCCTCCCACGTCGTAGCAAATGGCGACATAAGAATGGTCCTCATGTCCCCAGTCCGCTCTTACACCTGTCTCTCAGAAGACGAGCCAATCTCAGATGAGGATCGTACATTACTAAAAGAAATGTACGAACACATGGAAAAACACGGCGACGCAGTAAAAGACGTAGCCTTCGAAGTAGACAACGTCGCAGGAGTCTACCACAACGCCGTCACCGCAGGCGCCGTCTCCGTTCAACCCCCTCGCACCATCTCAGATGAACACGGTAGCGTAACAACAGCAATAATCCGCACCTACGGCGACACAACCCACACTCTAATCTCAAGAGACACCTACACCGGCCCCTTCCTCCCCACCTACATCTCCCGCGCTTCCAACCGCGATCCCCTGGAATCCCTCCTCCCCCCCATCCCCCTCGAAGCAATCGACCACTGCGTCGGAAACCAAGACTGGGGAGCGATGGAAAGCGCATGTGCATACTACGAAAAATGTCTCTCCTTCCACCGTTTCTGGTCCGTGGACGATGCACAAATCTCGACGGAATTCAGCGCGTTAAATTCCATCGTCATGGCGTCTCCAAATAACGTCGTGAAAATGCCTATCAATGAACCAGCTCCCGGAAAAAAGAAGTCCCAAATCGAAGAATATGTATCTTTCTACTCCGGCGCAGGAGTCCAACACATCGCTCTACGTACCCCCTCAATCATCACCTCAGTAACAAACCTCCGAGCCAGAGGCGTAGAATTCATCACCGTCCCAAAAACATATTACGAAACCATGCGTCTCCGTTTAAAAACCGATAAGCGAACCTGGAAACTAGCAGAAGATATGGCCATCCTCGAAAAACTCAATATCCTCATCGATTTCGATGAAGGCGGGTATTTACTGCAACTCTTTACGAAACCCTTGATGGATCGTCCGACGGTGTTTTTGGAGATCATTCAGAGGAATGGTTTTGATGGGTTTGGAGCGGGGAATTTTAAGAGTCTTTTTGAGGCTATTGAGAGGGAGCAGGCGGAGAGAGGGAATTTGTAGGGGAACCGAACCCCTTTGTGGGATGTGATGTGATGTGATGTGACGTTGGAGAGGGACTGACTGTTGAGATATTGGGTTGGATTGTGAATAAAAATCTGGGTGGATGGATGGATGGTTGGTGTGAAAAGTCACCAAATACATAACACAAACACATAGACCAGACCAGTCCAGTCCAGACAGGGTCTAAGGTCTAAGGTCCAGAGGGCAGGGCGGATGTTTTTATCAGCATATTTGCGGGCGGGCGTTCATTCTTTCCTTTTCTCGCATATTTTTCTCTTCTTGTTCATCTTGTTCATCTCTTTTCAGCATGGCATTGGCATTTAAGGGTGGTCGTGTACTGTGTATTTCTATACACACTTATGACTGATAAAGACGATAAGACCTGGGTGGTCTTTGAGCTTCAAGCTCTGATTGATGGAGGAATAGTCGGGTCTACATATCCAGATCCAGGTCTCCCAGAGGAGAGAAAAGAGATCATGTATATACAGTAGTCTCATAGCTCATGTACCATGGTCCAGTCCATAATTACCATAAATACCATCTCGCTCAGGCGAAGTACAGGAACAGTGAGATGCATATGGTGGTCATCGCTCTACATGCAAAACTAGCTAGCTAGACCTCACATTGGACCAAAAAGACTTCGAACAAATGATCTCAAGTATCAGAGTTATTGCAAGTAAGATCATGTACATACAATAGTCCCATCCCATAGCTCCCTCCTCCAGAGAACAATAAAAAAAATCACCATTACAGTAACCCTTTCCTTTCGTTCATGTACCCATGGTCTATAATTATCCATAAATACCACTCTTATCTCGCTCAGATGAAGTACAGGAACAGTGAGATGCATATGGTCATCGCTCTACATACAACAACCACCACCTAGCTAGACTTCACACAAAAAAGCATCGAACAATGGATTTCGAGTATCAGAGTTTATTGCAAGTAATTCATTATCAGAATTCATATTGATTCCACTAAACTAAACTTAAACAATCCGAGTTGATGTTCAGAACTTCTCGCATAACATCCCCCTAATGTGGTGTACGCGAGGTCATGCAACAACCACATCTCCATCCCTTGCCCACCAAGCTGTCACAACGTGCAGCACAAGTAGCACCTCATCCCACCGTAACACAACATATATCTGCCAGCAATGACAGCCAGCAGAACATCATTATTATTAATTATACCTATACAACTCATCACTCACTCAGTCCAACCCAAAAAAAACATGAGTAAGTAATTTTTAGTTTTACTATCAAGGATCTAAGGAAACATCTGGTATCGCGCGTATGACTCCATTTCAAAAAACCAGCCACGTATTGGCTTTGTAGGATTCAGTGAGCAAAAATATATGCTCCGCAAAATCAATTGTGTACATCAGCAAGAGCCCGTCTAAGTGACTGTACAATTCTTGCAAGCCATGCCAATGATATTAAACACAATGAAGAAAAAACTCTCACTCGCGGCGCATCATCAAGGCGTGAAGCAAATCCGCGGAAGTGGGAGGGGGTATTTTATGCGGACTTTTCGTGTTGTGTAGAGACACGTTGAAGGGAGACAACTATGAACCTGGTTAGCATAAAGGTCATGACGTGGCGGGTCTATGCGACGCGACTTACCAAAATCCTCAAGGGATCGTTGCTTTTGATTCTTCTTGGGTGATTTTCCGTGCATAAGGTTGTCAAACCCAACGCTATCTTGGAGAAGATAGTAAACACCTCCCATGATACAGAAGATACCGAATGAGAAGATCCAAATACGGACGACAGCGACAATGGATGTTTGACGGCCACCAAGGAACCAACCGAAGAGGGTGAAGAATGTTGCGACGATATCGACGACCAAAATAGCACCAGACAATTGCCAAGATGGAATGGAAGACCAGAAAGGACCATTGGCACGGGTGATGAAAATGAGCCAATTCTCAGTGAGGGAGATTTCGAGGAAAAGAACAGCATCCATGACACCAAAGTTCTGTACAATACCCGCATCCTCACCACGAGCAATCATGGTGGTAAGAGTGATCCAAGTACCAACGGCAAGAACGATACCGAGAAGAACCGACATACCCCAAAGCTTTGGAAGATTCCACTTGACTGGAGACTTGGAGAATGGAGCATTGTCATAGGCAATGGCCAAGGTGGCAACATCAGCGAAGATGGCAATGAAAACAACCAACTCAATGTTGAGAGATCGGTTCAAGATGGCGATCCAGAGACCAAGGAAGATTTCCAAATGAAGTGACAAGGCGATACGGTAGACAACATAAGCGTACATGCGGTGGAAGATCTGTCTAGAGGTCTTGAGAGCGTCAATAATAGCACCGAGACCTGGGGCCAAGAAGACGATATCAGCAGCGGAACGAGCAGCATCAGATGCACCCTCAACAGCAATACCAGTATCGGCCTTCTTGAGAGATGGGGCATCGTTAACACCGTCACCAGTCATGGCAACAAGGTATCCACGCTGTTGGAGAATCTCTACGACATTGTACTTGTGTTGAGGAAAGACCTCAGCGAAACCATCAGCAGCCTCGACGAAATCATAAACTTCAGAACCTGGCATATCACCACCACCACCGAGACCAAGTCGCTCTGCGTTGTAAACATTTGTACCGAGACCAAGTTGACGAGAAGTCTCACGAGCGATACCTACAGCATCACCAGTCAACATCTTGATTGAGAGACCGAGAGTCTTGGCTTCGTTGATAGTACGGGCAGTGTCGTGACGAGGAGGATCAGAGCAAGGCATGATACCAAGGATTTCCCATGATCCCTCACCACGCTTACGAGCAACACCGAGAGAACGGAAACCACGAGTAGCGAATTCAGCGACCTTGTTCTTGTATGCCTGGTCAATCTCCTCTGGGATAGGATGATCTTCCTCGACAGTCTTCAACACGAAAAGTGGTGCACCCTTAACACAGATAATGCGTTCTCCTTGTGGGGATTCGACAACAGCTTGAACCTTCTTGGAAACAGGATCGAAAGGATGGAATTCAATAACCTTGTACTTGGATAGGACGGTCTTGGCACGAGGATAGTATCGAAGAGCCTTCAAGAAAGCCTTGTCAATGGCATCAATACCCTTCTTCTTGCGGGAAGCAGCGAGACAGGCAGTCAACATGAGATCATCTGGTTCAACACCTGGAACGGTGAAAGGTTCAGCGAGAGACAGCTTATTCTTGGTCAATGTACCGGTCTTGTCAGAGCAGAGGATTTCGACACCAGCTAGAGATTCAATAGCAGAAAGTTTTTGGACAATGGCCTTCTTCTTGGCGAGGTAGGCAGCACCGACGGCCATAGTGGTAGTGACGACAGCTGGGAGACCGACTGGGACACCGATGATAGTGATAGCAAGAGTATATCCGAGAATTTCGACAATTGGGTTGGAACGGTAGAATGATGAGACCCACACAATCAACAGGGTGAAGATGACCAAGATCAAAAGCACTGTTCCAATACCATTGAGGACTTCGGTGAAATGTCCGGTACCACTGGAAGCCTGGTTGACGAGAGCAGCGGCACGACCGACGAAAGTGTTGTCACCAGTAGCAGTGATGACCATGAAGGCCTCACCACGCTTGACACCAGAGGAAGCATAACATGAATCACCCTTGTGTTTATCGACTGCGAGGGATTCTCCGGTGATAGCAGATTGATCGACTTGGAGGAAAGCATCGTCGGTAACAATGCGACCATCAGCCGGAATAATTGTACCCTGCAAAAGGTAAAATGGTTAGAACTACTCTCGCTATTTGCGCGCGGTGTAGATGGGTAATCTTACTTCTTCAATTTGGAGAATATCACCAGGAACGACTTCGGGAGCTTCAACCTCGAAAAGACGACCGTCACGAAGAACAACGGCCTTCAAAGCGAGTGTCTTTTTTAACTCATCGACAATCGAACCGGCCTGGAATTCTTGAATAAAACCAACAGCGGCATTAAGCAACAACAAAGCGCAAATGACTCCGAAATCGACCCAATCTTCGAGACCCGCGGCGAGAACAGCAGCAGCCTATCACGGAACACAATAGTCAGCATGGGTCATTGAATGGAAGGTGGATTTTGTGCGTCTTGGCGGTGGGCGGTGGAAGCCAGCATTCCAGAACCCGACATGCAGCCGGACCCTCGGTCAGTCGCAGCAAAACAAACAGCGCAAGCCAGTAACGGCTGCCGCCTTGCGCTTGCGAACATCTGATTGATGAAAGAAAGGGTTTGGGAGAGGTCGGAAAAAGAGACCGGGATTGATTGATTGCAACAACATACCTCCATAACGAATTGAATTGGACCAATAAAGTACCCGAGAAACTTGAGAATCAAGTTCTCCTTCTCCTCCTTCATTTGATTCATGCCGTACTTCTTTCGTCTTGCTGTGACTTCCGATTCCGTTAGACCAATACGAGTATCGGTTTGTAACTGATCTTCGGGAACCACACGTCCAGTGTTCACGTTGGTCGTGTCTCCCTCCTCTTCCTCTTCGGCGTGTCCATCCTGAGATTCAAGTTCATCAATCAATGCATCCATATCTTCGTCCTCCTCCTCCTCGTCGTCAATAGGTTTTCGTGAGTATGCATCGTGATGGTCGTGGTCGTCTTTTTCGTCAAAGGTACCTGATTCAATGTTTGTATTCAGGTGATTGTGATTATTATCGGAGGAATTACTGGAATGGGTGCCTGTCGCACCGTGGATGTCGGCCATCTGAGCGGTGGAGACAGAAGCTCTGCTTCCAACTCCTGGGAAGAAATATGGAAGGATTAAGTAGAGGGTGGTGCAATTGAGTCGAGACTGATTAAAGAAACGATGGCAATGCTGTGAAGAGGAGAATAGAAGTCGCAAAGCGAATCCAGAAGACGAGGGACGCCGACGACGAGAAAAAGGTGTCGATGTGGAGAGGAGAGAGGGAGGAGCTTGGGCGACGAGGACCTGAGGTATTTACATGAGTTGGGTGGTGACTTGGGGGTGACTGGCACAGACAGTTGCGACCGGGTGGCTCTAGCGTGGGGCTAGCGAGGAAATGGGTGTGGGAGGAGCTGGAAGGTGCAGACGGTGGAGGGAAGTGGAGAGGGTTGTCGACGGGAGGCAGCACTGGGGGGTGACTGAGCTTGAGACTGGCAGGGGGAAATGAGGGTTTTTTTTCTTGGTAGGGAGGCAGGGAGACAGGGCTGGCTGGGCAAGGAAGGCGTTGAAGAAGCTTGGCTATGGGGGAGATTGGGGGGGGGGAGCAGCTGCACTGGTGGCTGCAACTCCACTGACGGAGGCGAGGCAGGCGCTGAAGGGCTTGTTTTTGTAGTGAAGGCTTTTAGTGGGCAACCAGTCCACTACCTATAGGCCACTACCTATAGGCCACTCACTACCTATAGGTACCTAGGTAGGTACCTAGTCTAGTACCTATAATGGCAGGAGACTAAGTAACTGTCAGTACTGCAGGTGTAGGTACTATGTAGGTAGACGACGTGCCCAAGGCTTCCTCTAATATATGATCTCAGAGCTAGAGATTCGTTCTTCTAATCTTTCCTCTCTCGGCAAATCATTCCCTTTCTTGTCTTGTCTATGACTTCATACATCTCAGCCCTTGCCCTAACAATTTAATACTTGACTCCATTAATTCCCTAGGGCTACTCTGCCTCTCCCTCCAACGCCTTGCTTATGCGAAGGGTTGCTCACGATAGGCCATTCAATTGCCAGCCAGCCAGCATGTTCATGACCGAAGTACTGCACTCTGCACACTCAGCAGATTCCGGTACGAGTACTCAGTACTCCTACTCCTACTCGGTACTCCTACCAAGACGGCTAACGGTAACAGCGGATGATACTTGTACCATATATTCTGTATGATGCTGTGCAAACCACAACCTGCCAATGACAACAGCTGCCCTAAGTAATATTTTTAACATGCCACGCGCCTCTACTCACACACCCACGTCTAATCCGTGCCACACAGTCTTCGTTCCCCTCGCCCACTGGGTGACTGGGTGACTGGGTGACTGGGCAGACCGCACAGTCCCAACGACAAAGAACGCTCTGAACAGGGTCATCCAAAATATACCGCAAATGCAATTCCCCAAAGCCTCAATAGGAGCAGCGACTCCGGAAAGCCGATCCCTCCAACCATGCAATCCAGGCGAGGCCCTTTTCCGGGGAAACATTTGGCACCCAACCTGGAGGCGATCACGAGAAAAAGTTTTCTTCAACCGCAAACAATTTGCTTGCTATGAAAACATCTCAAAAATAAATGCAGTAACGGTAAATAAAAACAAGGCTAAATCCCAACATTCCAGCGATGTTTATGAGGATCTGGACTTGGCTATAAGTACACTGCATTGCAGCGATTGACATTTATGATTGGTCAATCTTGGGACCATCATCAGGACCCGTCTTCCCTGCAGGTCATCAGATCGTCTAACTGAATGCGGTAAAGAGCTATGACAAGGTTTATCAACCGCTTATTTAGTGGACACGCCATTGCTCGGCACTGATTGACCCAACGGTGCCAGGTGTGGAGTCAGAATTGTGGCATTTCAAATCATTGCTGGACCATTCAAGAAAATATCCGTCTTGTCCAAATAATGAGGCATATTATTTGTACAATTCTTGGTCTTCAACACATGACGCATTCTGCAAGAAAAGGCCGTAATTCTCCGACGGCTTCCTCTTACAGTATGCCTAAGTCGAGGATATCAAGAGACAAATCAGAGACTTCTCATTCTTCAAAAAGACACCACTGGGCATGATCAAAAAATCGAAGTTCAGACCCATCATGACCATGACTATACAAACCTAAAAGAGTAGGAGAGAAAGATGCACCCCCTTGCAACAAACGATCCATTCAGGCACCAAAATCCCCCGGAACCAGGTCCCAGAGACCAGGTACTATACAGCACAAAAAAACTCCGCAAGCCAAGCCCAACCACAACTGAATCCGTGATCTTTGTGATCCTCAGCTCCTCTCTCGGCATGCATAAATGAATCTTGGATTTCTGACGAAATCAAAGTATTAAATGAGTTTCAAAAATAGCCATGGGGATTTTCTTCTCGTCTGTTTTCTTAACCCACGGATATTCTTTGGACTTGTCTGAGGGGGAAGGGGGACTCAAGGGAAGGGATCAACATCCATGGTCCATGGATGAGAGCCCGGTTGAAGCTTCGAAGCTCCGTTCCATCCCTACTGTGTGGTTCATCGGATCGGTGGTCGAGGGGAGATGAGATGAGATGAGATGAGATGAGATGAAACGTGGGGAGTAGACATTTATGATTGACATCATAGGTTATTTCGTTTCGATAATTCCGATATGGAGTCTGGAGTCCACAGTAAAGAGCCTCATTCTCATTCTCAGACTTGAATTTTCAAACTTCATGTCGAGTCTGATACGTTAATTGAGGCTCAAGTACCGACCTGGTATCGGCATTTGACTTCCGTGTTTTACATCATACCTATCTATCCGTACCCGACGACACAACTTTTTTCCGTTAGAGGGAAGCGGAAACATCGATGGCATCCTGCAGTTACTCATACCAATAACGCTTCGTATGTATATAATCGGAACATCTAGCCATAATCCCGTCTTGGGATTTCTTGGAAGATTCTAGGAATATACAACACTGAACAGATCACTGGACCCGACATAACCTAGGTACGCTCTTTCCTTTCCATCCTCTTACATCTACGTCCCACAAACCCTCTCAACATCTCACCCAACAGCAAAGCCTCGATATAGTGCCCAGACACGCCATGCCCAGACACGCCACCACTTCTTCAAGTGTCCTACCCAAAGTTCGTCGTCTCGATCTATGTCTCACCCTTTCCGCAACCCAAGATCTTGGGAATCACGAAAATATATTTGTTTTTTTCTATAGAAAGAAATGGTGGAAGATGCGAACCGGAAGAGGCTGATCTGATGTGATGTCGGACGGAAGACGAGGCTGGGCTGGGCTGAGCTGATACTGATGCTGGCTGACTGATATGCACCAAGACGGGACAAGAAGGGTTGGCGAGAATACCTCGTAGGTAGGCTTATATCTATGGTTTATTTTTGTGTGTTGATATGCAGAAGATCGTCAGGAGGGAAGGTACGTAGGTGTGTGTTGAGTAGATCTAGATCTGGATCTTCGGGATCTTGGTTTGGTTGGGATTTATCTGTTCTTGTTCATTTGGACGTTCTTACCTTCTAAAAGTCTTCTAGAAGGACTTAAGGAAGGTAGGTAGGTACGAGTAAGGAAATCTAAGGGATGGGATGGTCTCTCGGGTCGTTCTTTCTATCTATCGTTGTCGTGTTAGCTTCCTTCCTTCCTTCCTTCCTTCCTTCCTTCCTTCCTTCCTTCCTTCCTTCCTTCCTCTCTATCATCTTTCCTATTCCTTCTCCATTTCCATTTCCATCCCATCCCATCTCTCTCCAAACCACCTACACTCACTCACTCACTCACTATGCTCTATTCAAACACCTCCCCTAAACCCCTCTACCCAACCCATCGCACTCACAATCCTCCCCTCAAACCCTCCAGTCCCACTAAATACTGCACCTAGTATCTAGCGTCTATACAGTGTTTCCATCCATCCATTATTCTTACCTAGGTACATTCCTTCTAGAACACATCCATCATTCTTCTAGAACAAGTTTCTCTTAGGTAGCTTTCTCTTCACCGGTATCTATCAGACTGACACAGACTATTACTCACCGCTACCTAGACTCATGACAGGTTCTTATTTTTCGGAGGGTGGTTAGTGGTGGGTGGTGAGTGGGTGGTGAGTGGGTGGGTGGTACTGGTTCCTGCATTTCGCATTTCGTATTTCATAGTGGCTTTTGAGGGACGGGTTTGAGACTTGGTGGTGCGATTCAGGGAGGTTTGGGGGTGGAAGTTGATGGTGGGTGGTTATGAAACTTTTGGGGGAGTGGATGGGGGGATGGGAGAGGGGGGTGTGGATGTTTACTTTTAAACTGTCTGTTGGATTGGATTGTATGGTGATTTGATAGGAGATTAGTTAGTATTAAGTGTTTACTTTTACATCTTACATCTTACATTTTACTCTTGCTATTAGTAGTAATAGTGACAATATCCCCCCTAAAAAATCACCATTATCTACTAATTCCCCTAAAGAAACACTAACCAACTACCTACCTACCTTTTCAGCTACTAGCCCAGCCTAGCTGTCCTAAATCTGAATGTAAATACGTAAATAAATATACATACACCTCCATCATTTTCAAAAATCATAATTCTCTAAGCCCCAGTTTACTAATTCCTACTAGCTACTACTAACACCTTAAACTCCACCCCACCCCACTTCCAGAGTCCAAAGAAAAGTTCGATCGTAGGTAATCGTAATTTTCCTCTCATCGGGCTTTTGTTCGGGCTCTTATATAAGTTACAAGTAGTCTAGTAGATGATTGATTATATATGTGAAGGAGGAAGTTGGATGTTGGAAGTTGGATGGATGGATGGATAGCTTTACTAGATATAGAAGTATAATCTTTTAAGTAAAAGTAAATGTAAAAGTCAAAGTCAAAGTAAAAATACAGTAAGAATTTAAGAAAGAGAGAAAGAAAGAGAGAAAGAGAGAGAGAGAGAGAGATAGGGGTCATGATATTCTGAAATGTACTGTAGATGGGAAATGTAGATGTAACTCCCCTTACTCCCGCGAATCGAATCGAAACGAATCAAATCGAAATGTAAGATACTTACATATATACTGTAGTAACAAGACAAGGCGATACTTCTACTGTAAACAAGACCTTTAACACCACCAACTCTACTCTCCTCTACTCTCCTCTACTCTCCTTATACCACATCCCCAGAAAAACCCCCATTTCCTCATCACTTTTCCCTCTTCCATCTAGTAAGTTTTCACATTACATCGGCATAATCACCCCCTTCAACAACATAACAAGAAGAAACAAGAAACAACAAAAACAACTAAACCAACATATGTATCGCTAACCCTTAGGCTTAGGTTGTTAGTCATTACCCTTCGACATAACGTACGGGGGGTATGGTATCCTAAGATCCTAAGAGAAAGATTATACGTACAGTACGTCCTTTGATGGATTTAAGGAAGGGGATGGAAAGCGTGGTATGATGTGTGTTATGATGACTTGGTGAGTAATATGAGGGGATTGAGGGGATTGGGGGACTTGTGTTTATTTGTGAAGAAATGAATTGGTAGAATTAAATAAGACGATGGTATGTCGAAAAACGGTAGTACTGTACGTTTAAAATCGATAGTAGAAAATTCGAATTCGAATTCGGGATTGCCTCTGTTTCTGTGTCTACGTATACAACGTATTATATATCTACAATGAGAGATCTTGCCATGTAAAGGTCTCTAGCTACAATTGTATTTTCACAAACCGCCTAGGGATGAAAGTCGTTATGAAAGGTAATATAAATAGAATCTCTCTTCTTCGTTTGTATATATTGCTACTGGAAATCCCGTTCGCTGCGATGAGATGCGATGCGATGGGGTTGGTCTAGTGATGTATAGGCAGGCGTAGTCTTCCGCCTTTTTGGGGTTTTGTTGGTATATGATGTTTTGAGTGTGTTCTTGTTGGGACTTTCTAAGATTTAATATGTATTTGTATTTGTATTTCTATTGAGAAGCGAAAGTGTCGTCGTAGAATGGGGGGATAGATCAAAGTTTAATTGATCAAGATAATATGTTGTAATATAGGTCTATGAATGAATGAGTCTAAAAGTTCTTTTTTGTTAGTTCACTACTTTTTCTACTACTGCCAGGTTTTCTTATAATTATTATTCTCTAGATGAGACATTTAGGAAATTAGATGGTTCTTTGATGTGGGAAGAAGACTATTCGCTTTGGTATATATGGCAAGAAGCGATAGGGGAAAGCTGGTAAGACATGATATGTGTAGGGGTTTACAAGAAAGGAAGAGAAAGGAGGGAATGTCAGAATTCTTCATGTCTTGAGAATGAAGATATGAATCGCAAGCACCTGAAATGGGGAATAGAATGAGAGTAAGTATTCATGGAATTATAGATTTCGCCTAAATCGGCTCTTGGACGGGGTTATCGAATGCTTTGATAGCCCTGCGCGTTTTTGAGGAAAGAGTTCCTATTTTACTGACCTTGAAGGATTACATCTATATATATATATATATATATATAATTATATATATCGTTATAGTTCCTGATCAAGAAAGCGAACATATAGATTAAACTCCCCATCTACTACTTACAAGGATATCTCGAACAGTTCTCTATCTAAACAAAACAAATCATCTCGCGATACATCAAACATTATCATAAAAAAAGATTCCTCGCGGCCTCTAAAATGGGTGGATATATCATAACTGTATAGCATCTTCATGAAGTAAGGTCGCCGCCTTCCTCTTCTTATCTTTACGTTGTTTCAAACCTAATATCAACATAACAACCGCAATAGCCAACGAAGGAATCCCAAGTCCAACAGTGATTCCAATCGTAATTTTATCCGCTTTTGGAATTCCATCTCCTCCCCCATTCGATGTATCTTCAGTAGTTGAAGGCGACGGAGTGACCCAAGAGGTAGAAAACATGTTAACGATAACAGTACCCGATGGACCAGTGGGAGCTACGGTATTCCTCGATACGGGAGGGGTTGAAGACGTGCTTTCTAAGTCGACAAAAGATTCAGCACTGAAAAGGCACCGAAAATTGCGAGAAGCGCAAAGATCGTTGAACAGGATGCCGACGTACCGGCAGAACCAGAACCAGAACCAGAACCAGAAGAAACTCGAGGATTCGGGGGAGCCGTCGCAGTGACAACATTAATATTCGTTTGCGTCGGTAAAACACCACCTCCTCCTCCACCTCCACCCTGAGTCGTTGTTTGAACCGCGGCATTCGCTGGACCAACTGCCGCCGCGCAGTATCCGGAATATATTGATACGGCGGTTTTCACATCTGCGCTATTGCTGCATTGTTTTAGGACACAGGAGGTGAGATATGCGTCTGCGGAACTGGCTAGGTTCGCGTTGCATATACATTCGTCGTAGATGGGGAATATTCCACACCCGAGAGTTTGTCCAATAGAATTCCCTGATTCATCGAGCCAGACGCATCCTTTGACACAATCGCGCGCGACGATGTAATATGATTGCGCGGTTACGGAGTATGTCTTTGGGAGGCCTTGAGCGCGGAGGCCGAGAGAAAGTACCATCCAGAGAAAGATGTGTTGAAGGTACATTTGAGCCTCGTAGAGAAGTTGTATTGTGAAATTTGTAAGAAAAGAGGACGACGGGACAAGAGAAGGAAGAGGGAAAATACTAAGGGAAATTCAATATATTGGAAAAGATGTGACCCCGTTTCATTGGAAGGGGGCTGAGGCTTGGTACATGTATACTTTCGGGCGTTACACAGTACTAGGCTTAGAGAAACCTGGCGAATGGGATTACAAGTTGCACGAAAAAGGAAGACTAGGGCGTTAAGAGGGCTGAGAACTCGTGACTCGTGAAATGGGTGCCTATTTTAAGATTACTACCTTAACCAACATCTTGGAAGGATCGTTTTCAACTCGGTTAAATCCATTTGCTTTTGCGTTTTATATACCTTCTTCAATCACTTAAGCACAATGATATGGAGACAGAAATAATATGTTACGGCGACTCATACAGTCAGGGACCCTGGTCGCGAAAGCCTCAAAACATGATTCTATAATTATGAAGCTGAACTCCAGGTTCTAAACGAAATTTCCACCAATAGAATTCGACCTCCAACACACGGGAAGAGAATCAGAAGTGATCAATCTAACGACCTTTTACACTCCAAACCCCACGATATATTACTTTTTATACAGTCCGATTTCCTGGGAAAGACATATATAGCTGATATTAGACTTAGCATTTTGGAGTTCATATAATTGACTGCAGATACACTCATCACACGTTATTTACAGAGGTCTTTGGACCATGAGAACTAAATATGACATCCAAAGACCACGAACGTTGAGGATTGATCTGGGGTTAAGCGCTTGATCTCTGCCCAGCTCTATCCCAAGTTCGCTTTCAGGTAAATTCGAAATTGATAAATGACTTTCTTCTCCAGTTGAAAAGTGTCTTCCTATTAAGAAGTGGGTAAAAATTCAGATTCAGTATATCATACAAGTTTCGCAACCTAGATAACTTAAGTCAAAAGCTCAAGGAGTCGTGCTTAGTCGTCTAAAATGAAATAGAGACTCGTGGGGTATATATACTTGGGGAGGACTCGACAGAATTGATAGGGCTAAATAAGGGCTCAGTCTTTAATTAACAAATCGTTATCTGGAAAACTTGGAGTACAGGAATCAAATTTGTATGGAAAGTTGTCGTATTACAACGTATCTTACAACTGTCAATCTGCTACTCATAAGGATATTATGAACAAGTCGCACGAAAACACGAACTTTATCGTCGATATCCACAGATCATTACTTTCGAAGAATTATAAAGGGACCGTTAATGGAATACCTTCGCATGCGAAATTATCCTTGACGAAGAATGGATCGTGAAGGTTCCACAGCCAACTTGTATCATCTCCCCATATGGTCTCGTCAATACAAGAGGGACGATTTATTAGCCGCTTCAAGTTCTAACGTGTAATATGTAAGTATGCACGAACTCAGAAGGTGGTCCTAAACAATATGCGAAATATGAACATTGAACGACAGTAACTTTAATTTCGGCAGCAGGATTTGCAAATGAGAAACTTCAAGTAGTATAAATACCTGAATGCGCTTTATATGCAAACAAGTCTTTTGCAAGATTTTCAATTGCCCTGCATTGTCAAGCATACCGCTTCACTGGGCTAGAGCAGAACTAATACAAAGCGAAGCCTTCCTTTGGGGCTCAGAAATATTTGATCGTGCATATGCTCGCAATTGATCGAGGGTGAATGAGTGAATTTACACGCGACTTGAATTCTACTTGCATGCATGCTTTGAACCCAAAGCTTTTGAAATAGCCACCTCAATGGTAATTGTCACGTGCTAGTGCTATTGAAACCACCCGCGCAAACAAGTAACATGGCGCAAAGTGCGCATCACCTGGAAGCTGGCGCAATAATGTAGGCGCATTTGCATTTTGAGAGAGCCTCCCAAGAAGTTCGCTATCAAATATCAATTGAAATATCAATTGAAATATCAATTGATTGAACTATTTTGCAATGCATGCGCAATAATATCCTACATCGCAGAAAAGAAACAGAGATCTTGAACTCCGAAATGCATCGCGATAAACTCGATCCTACAATGCGTTGTCGTAAATCATAATAATGGAGGGAATGCGCAATTTGCGCAAACATAATTCTGGCACTCTGCAATTCACGTATGGTAGAAAGGTTTGGCGTGAATGCCTTACTCTAGGGGTGGTGGTGCTTACATAATCGAGGTAATCCCCAAATTCTCAATTGTTGTTAACCCCGAAGACAAAAAGTTTTGTTAACCCCGATCTTCAACTTTCAAAACTTTTGAAAGTACATTCTCACATGCCGCCCTAAGGCCCTGCAGGGGTGTTGCAAAACCAGCGTCCATGCCAAGCACCCAAGCGAACCACTCACAGCCCCGCACGTGACGTGCTCAAAAGTTTTGTTGCATGTCGCAATTGCCCTCATCATTTGGACCAAAAACCTTCCAGCTACTTTTTGAAGCACCCCGCCATTCTTTTCCGGGGATATTTTTTGGTATTGGGACAGATTGGTATATTTCCTCGAGGATATCTGAAGGGTAGAACGATTGATATGGTGGTGTTGTTGTGAAGTGATCTTCTAATCTTTTTCGTTGAGGATTTTGATGATTTGGCGAAGTTTAAGAATTGAAGAAATTGAAGAAACTCGGGGATGACTAAGCAGGCATTCACTGGCGGGTGGCGCCACGTGGGTGCGGGGTGCGCATAGTGGTCCGTGCATGCACTTGAACCCTCGACTGCGCTGCATTTGGAATTGAATTCACACTGATTGATTGATGGTGGCTTTCAATTGTACAAGTGCCTTGCCTACACAAAGCCCTCCAAAATGACAGCAACAACCATTCCCTCTTTCCCCACCACACACTGAACTTACGGCGACACTCCTCATCACAACAACCACAGATGAGGATAATGAAAACCATTGCGCGAAGAAGAATACAAGAGAATAATTAGGTCTTCTGGATTCTCTACAGCTTGACACCAAAATGATTGCTTCACAAGTCAATATAATATCACACTAGTCCTTGACAAATTGCCAAGTCCCGTGCTGTATTTAATACCTCTACGAACCAATGCAAGACTTGGTCTTTGTCTCAATGCGCAAGCCAACCAACATTCCCTTCTTCAACAAAATCATCGACGGTTTATAGAGAGCCATTGCAGGAGTATCCATCTTATAACCCGATTAGCAAAATTTCTTTGACACTTGAACGTAACCAACTTACCAGCACCATTCTGTAGATAATAATAAACTTTTAATACCTAGTCAAAGGAGTTACATTCTTACCAGTACCAGGACCCACGTAGAAAGTACAAACAGCAGAGAAAGCTTTCTACTACCTACGCCACACATTTCCGCCAACCCCCAATTTATTTTCATAAACGCAAGGCTTGGAGTTACATTCACAAGAAGCCAAGAAAAGGTGTTCGTTCCACTTACTCGCTATTTTGTATTTTGTATCTTATACTGTACTGTACCCCAACTATCTATCGTTGATTTAGATTTTACTTTCGAAGTTTCATAAATGTTCGTTCTTAGACCCTTTTGACCTTGTGTTCAAAAGTTCTTAATTGATTTAGTAAAAGTTGGAAAGTAGATGACATAGTATCTTTAATTCAGAAGTTTTGTGTCTGGATTGGATATTTAGGACACCGGTAGATTTCCTATTCCGCAGGTTTCTTTGGAGTAGAAGAGGATGTTAAAAGATAGAAAAGGTAGTTAATATATCCAGTCAAATTTCAATAGATGGTTGAGGTGAAAAGTTAGAATTGATGGTGTGTGTTGAAATTTTCGTAGGGTGTAATGTGCTTTAGTAATTGATGCGTGATTTTATATTCCATCTATTTGGTATACACTCTAAGAATTTAGAGACGAGAATTCGAGTAGGAAGGGGCTGTTACAGAGTCTAGATCAACACGATGGCAGGAAGAGATCTTTTCGGGATTTGGGTATCTCTTAACATCACGATCTAAAAACAACGAACACTCTTCCTCTCCTCAAGCCATTACGCCTTCCAACTCAAAACACCCCACAACGCCTCACCAAAACCCCATGAGGTAAACAAACAGTAAGATCTTACAATGCATCCACCAATCATCAAGAAATCCCAAGAACGCACACAAACCAACATAGTTACATATCGAAAAAAGCTTAGCACTCCCATTTCTCATCATACCCAAGATGTCCCCAAGAATAATGATGTATCCCTTCCTTGGTCGCAAAATAAAGACTCTTCATCCGATCCTCTGTATCCCTAGCTAGCCTCAAACACCGAATATGATCACCACCAAAGTTGATACTCGGGCGAACGTATGGATCGGTGTGTAATGCGTTCCTCAATACGTGTCCGCCGTGGAGGGAGAATAGTTGGATTGCGGGGTGTTGTTCGTCCCATTCCTGGAGATGTTAAGTTAATTCAGTTTCGCTTCAAAGCTGAGAATTAAACGGTTGCTGAGAGATTCAAGAGCGAGAAAGAAAGAAACGAGTTTGGGGACATATGAGGAAGGATTTGAGATGATGGATTATTGCTTGGGAGAGCGACTTACCTGGGATGCTGCAACGATACCAGAAACGGTGTCGACGTCAAATCCACAGCGAAGAGTAGCAGTATTGAAATAATCCGGGTACTCCAAAACCGGCCTCGTAGCATATCGATTTACCTTACCCAGCCGTTGAAGTCGATTCTGAGGCTTCGGTGGACTAAGCTTGATGTTGTCTTTTGCACGGAAACGCAAGTCATACTGGCACAAACTGGAGTTGAGGCCTGCAACTATAATTCTATGCATATCAAGCTGCTTGATATGTGCGATGGAACTTGGGTGGTGGATGTAATCTAGGTTTTCCTCGAAGGTATGGGGAACCCGCAGGTCGTTGATTTGTAGTAAGCCTGCCCGTCCACCGGAGAGAAGTACAGTGGGGGTTTCGGAAAGAAATTGTAGTGCGAATATATCTTTTGGGCAGCTATCAGGGAGTTTTCCGGTGCGAGAATCTTTTGGGGGAGTTATCCAAGATGGGCTGAGGTTTTTGTCGATGGAGAGTATTCCGTGAGAAGTGCCGCAGGCAAAGTACACTGCAAAAGAGAAGTAAATTAGCGTTTTAAGGCATGGAATTCTATTCAGATGTGGGCGAGACAAAGAAATAAGGGAACATTAAATTAAAGCTTGGAAGAGAAAGGTAAACATTCTTACTTGAAGGGTTGTTATTAGCGGATACCGAAGAGAATACATTCGTGTATCTTCCACGACTGTTTCCTGGGCCCGCCAGTAACATGGGTTGCAGATCTAAGCCTTGTTAGTTTTTAGCTTTCAAGAACATTATATTGGAAGTGCCATTACTTTCAGCTTGTTCCCCCTCACGGAGTTTCATAGGAAGTACAACGACGCCAATCAGACTGTTGTCGGTCAATTCAGTTACTAGATAGCGAGAGCACTCCTCATTGGAGCTCATTGAAGACGGTGTCCCATGGTGGCCGTAGCGATCAACCAAACCTCCTGAGTGGAAGTTATATCCCGAGGTTTGGTCCCGCCAATAGCTGCGCACTATGCCGTTATTGTGGGCTACCAAGGATTAGTTGAAAAGACCAACTTGAAGTTTGGACAACACAATATTTATTATTATTTCCATATATATAAACAGAAGAAAATAGGTAATCAAGTAGACCAGCTTTACTCTTCTTGCCACTATTCGCAAACTCTTTGCTATGCTGATTGGGGTGGGCTAGGTGTAGCTAATCCACTGTATTGTTTGTTTAGAAGAAAATGTCGATTTACATACCTATTCGACACTCCACCATTGCTGAACCTGACATGATCACGTCTGCTCGATAATCTACATCGAATATGGCATCCTCAAGTTCAAATGTACGATCAACACCATAAAAGCTTCTGGAGGGCTTTAAGCCAGCGGCAACAATCTCAGAAACTTTAAGACGATTTCCAAGACCTAGCTCTCGTGCAAGAAAGCCACCAGAGATGGAGGTCTCGATGACCTTGGCTCTTCGAGATTTTGTGGAAGCATCTGTTAAGGAGCTATGCTCGTCTCTCATTTTTCGTCTCTTAATGTCATGAGAACTGAAGGCTTTGTTGGCAGGGGCTCCTTTCTGTGCTTTGAAGTATCTGTTCTTTTCCTTGTCTGGTTGGTCATTGTCAGATTATTTGCATGTACTGAGGGGTCATAGTACTGACCAAAGTAATAGCCTGGGATATCTTGCATTTTGATAGTCAGAAGTGCCTGATTGGCGAGCTACTATGAGCTACCGTGGGTAATGAATCTCCTAAACTTTTGCCAGCGCTTGTCTCGAATGGGAAATGAGCACCTTTAACAAAGAGACTGGGAATATTTTGGCTTTATGGGGCTTCACTCGAGTATGGGGCTTGAATTGGGAAAATGTTTTGGGAGTTGAGGTTCATGGATGTCTTTGAGAGGTGTGTACAGTTCTTGCGATACTTTTTTGCTCACGCCACACCCCTGCTCACCCCTGCTCACCAGTTGACTTCAAGGTTCTTTGCAACTCAATTTCACCCCACCAAGCAGTGGGGCACAACTTCCAAGTTGAACCGCCAAACCAGAACCCCTCTTTCGTTCCTTCATCTACGTTTCTCAATTCCTATTCAATTCAGCTAATTCTCCAAAAATCGCAATCATGGTCTACACACTCACAGTTCACCTGTACGCAAACGACAAGCCCGAGTCCATTGACCGGCTCAAGGCAAAGCTCGTAGAAGCTGCACGGATCTACCGTAAAGACAAGGAGACCATTGACTGGTTGGTTATGCAAGATGTCCACGATCCAAGAGCTTTCACAATTGTTGAGCGATTCGAAAACGAAGCAGTTCGTGTTCCTCAACTCTTACTGTCATACTGAGAGAATTCTGCTGACATTGCTTTTTCCACAGAGCCAGAAATACCACCTCGAGAACCCATACTGGTTGACCTTTGATCCCTATGTTATTCCACTCCTCGACCGACCCATGGATCTCCGCAGGCACGAGGAATTGGATACTAGCAAAGATGTGGAGGTTCCAGTCTAAGCTGAGGGTACTCTTGGGCCGAGTATATACCGTGGTGGTAGACGCTTACAATATGGAGCGTTTTCAGATGACAGAGGGGAAGCAACGAGAACCCCATTGCTCTTAGCTATCTCTATAATGGACTTTGACAAAAATGTACAATGCCAGGCTCAATGACTGTGAGAGACTATGGCACAGTTGTACAGCAAGCCAAAACGTATATCAAACAGGATCCGGGAGTTTTTTGCCTACGTATTCATGGGGTCCTTCAAGGCAATTTTTGTTCTTGTTGAGGGTTTGTGATGTTGACAAGAAAAGCAGTAGTTTATCACCAACTGTCTTGAATCATCGTATATCCCAATAATTTTTCCAATATACTCCACACAAGGTCAAATCGATTGAAAGGGTTGTCAACAATCCGGATTATTGATTGGAATTCTTCTATATAATTCGCTTTGATTGCCTAGGAAGCAACGCTACAGCATGAACAAGCTAATAATTGAGGGGCAAACAACTAAAATTAAGAGCCAAGGCAAGGCTCAGTGCGCATTCTTCTGCTTCCGCAAACAAGAACTACCGTATTAATTAGAATTTAAGATAACATTCTACAAATAAAAAGCTCGTCCAGAGGCAATATAGAACTAAATCTTATCCTAAATTTAGTATACTATAAAATACTTAGTCCCACTTTTTTCGAGGTGGTTGGGTTAACCAGCCTCCTCAACTGTATGTTTTACCCCTAACCACGTCTAACCTGTCTAGTCTTTAAGCCTATTCTACATCTAAGACTTAGTACATTTTTATATAGAGAATAGGACGAGGAATGGGCCTTAAATCATTCTAAGTGGTGGTTATAGGGTGGTTGGGAGGGATGGCGGGGTAAATAGGCGGGTTAAATATAGGAATAGCCTTAATTTTGATAAAATTTATATACGAGATTTTTATATACTAACTTTAAATCTAACTTTTACGAGTATAATTCTTTAATTCTAAGCGATTTAGAGCATGTGCTAGTATTGATATAAGTGCTAGAAAACTAATATAAAATCATGGGATTTGGATCCTAGCTATCTGATTGGCTAACCTATTAAGATATTACTATTTTGAGAAATTATTACCATATCGCATATAAACTTTTATCTTACTCATAAATGTTATCTTATATTCTAATTAATACGGTATTAGAATCTTTGAATTATTACCTACCTAGGTAGTAATGGGATTCTGATTGCGAACCCCCTTAAACATCGCTTCTCATTCTTGACTCTTTTATACATTTTTTAATATTAGCAATTTACTGGAGTAGACATCTTCTAATGATGCCTCCTCAGCTCCACTATAGGTACTTATTCAGCCTTGCTCAGCCTTGTGGTGGACTGTGCGTCGAAGTCAAGATAGTGGCTGGTGAGCTGGAGCGCTTTATAATCGAGTACCTACAACCTGGAGCCCACCACCAGCTACTCCAGACCCTGGGGTGCGAGATTATTAGTTCCCTTTTGAACGCCATTCAAGTCAATATCTGCGTAGTGACAGTGCCTTTTCATATTTGACAATTGACAAGCACCACGCCCACACCCACGCATCCGACATGGTGCTGATATTGCCATCATGGATGGACGCGACAAGTATGTACCAAACTGGACGCGACGCGCTGCAGGGAAATGTCGTATACTAAATATATATTTTGACAGACGCACCGAAGTCATAGACTTGACCCAGAGCGACGAAGAAATTCCCCGGGCTCAACTACGAAATCAAGCCAAAATGAACGATGGCTTCCCTAAATACTACCCTCCCATCTTGCCGCCAGGATATAGCAGATCGAGGCCTGTGGTTAACAGCGGACCTATAACTTCTTTCTTATCTCCTCGTCCATCGCCTTCACCTTCAATTCAGAACAGTGCGCCCATTAGGATGAATGCCAGGAATTCTACCAACTATCCTGCGCATTCACTGTCTCGTCCGTTGTCTCAATCTCCCATACCACCTCCTCCTGCGAAAAGACAAAAGACTGGAATTGGCAGACACAGTCAAGCCCCCATTGAAATCACAGACGATGAGGCACAGCCGCAGGCCATGGATGAGGTCTCAGCGAGACCACCAGTACGGCCACAAGAAAAGGAAGGCATTCGCAGAGTCTTGCAATACCAGATATTTCCTCACATACATGCACGGATAGCCGAATATCAGAACCGACTTCGCAAAATTGATGGAGCAGAAATTGGCCAGTTGGTTGGTGATTCTTCATGCGCACTTCTTATTTCTTACGCTGACTTGTATAGACTGCTGCAGAAGTGGTCCAAAGAAGCGATTTTATGGACGACTTCATTGAGAATGGTTATCAACTCTCAGCTGGATATGAGGAAATTTTAGCAAATGCAGCTCGCGTTATAGTGGATAGACACGCTTCTGGTCGCATAGCCAGCTATCACCTTCAATCTGCATCCTCAGACGAGTCTGAAGGTTTTGTATTTGAGAGCGAACGTCCTGCAGTACGAGAGCCTCAAACCAGTCGAGTCCGTGAATATTCCTCTTCACCCGCCACTTCATTTAGTGCAGATGGTCGCCCAGAAACGATGGTAGAAAGACGGAAGAGACCAAGGAGGCCAACCCAATCAGTAGTGAAAACCGAACACCCTAGAAAGAAAACTAGGCAACCATCAGCAAGAGCCATTTCGGGAGAAGATATTACACGTCCATATATAGGCGTGCTAGACAGACAGCGGATGTCACCAGGTGCTGATCATTTTGATTTTCTTCCAGAGGAAATTCTATTTATTTGCGCAACAATCCAGTCACCAGATGATCGAGTTCTTGCTTTAACAGATTCTACGAAGCTGCTTACAACCTTGCTGGCTGGCAAGGATAGCTCAAAAATTATTTCCCTCGTCCATCAAAAGGTTCAAGTCCCTGGTCCAGAGCTTGGTCGTACCCTGCTTCGATGCAGGGACAAGGCTGCAATTACATTATTTCTAGAGGATGCGGCAAACGATCGACACATATCTTCTGATATTCCTCTCAAGGTAGTTCGTCGACGAAGACCTTGTGATTCTACCTACTCTTTAACAAAACTTCTGAGATCCCGAGAGATTTTGGGTATCTCACCACTCCCTACTGCTAGCGGGCGACCGATGTTCAAAACTGAGGCTTCAAGTTGTCTTGAAGATTCATTAGCACCTTCCATTGAATGGTTCGATTGTTGCGGCGATATAGCGACTATTAGTTGGACCAGCGACGACGCATTCATATGCGGCGCAACGGCGCATTCGGACAATTCAAATATGCAGTATAACAAACCAGGGAACTTGCTCCTTGGCTCCCTACCAAAAGGCGAACTGAGATCGATCCCGAATCATCGAATTCTCAGGCCTATTGTCGAACCAGATGTGAATAATGCTAGTGCAAATGCGAATGCGTCTAGCTGGATGCGGGAGACGCAAGACCCTTGGTTGTACACATCTGTTGTGTCTACCTCCTACAGCGAGGCCCTCGGCCTCACTTTTACTGCAAGCTTTGATAAATGTGTTAAGGTTTGGAGGGTGGCTGAAGGTGGCAGTGAAATAAAACTACTTGGAACATGGGATCACGATAACAAGGTCAATTTTGTTGTTACTTCAAATCATCCTTACGAACCACGAGTGGCAACTGCCGCGGATGTGTCGAACGATGCTATCCGCGTATATGTTGTTAATGAGGCGGATGTCACTTTCTCGCGATACGATACATACAGCGGTGAGAGAGCCCAGGAGCAATCACAGGAAATCCAAAGGCGGGATACTTGGGCATACTTTCCTGCAACAATGCAGTGGGGAAGATATCCTCAGATGTGGAACCTACTGCTTGTTGGGTACTCGCCTCGCAGTACCACCGACGACGAGACGGAAATTCCCCTGGAGAAAAGAAACACTGGAGAGCTGTGTCTTTGGGATGTTGCTGATGGTGGAAAAAGAATACCCATTCCATCAGCTAGACTAGCAAATGTCTTCGAGGTTCTGTGGCATCCTACTCAACCATGTTTCCTTGCTGCGACTTCTCCTGGAGGCGCCTACGACCCTCTAACCAGAACGCAAATCCGTATATTCGTAAAGAGGCAGGGCTTTGAAGAACACCAATTCATACAAATCAAAACTTTAGACTGTTCCGCTTCTGATATTAATGAGCTGACCATTATGTAAGTTTTTCGACTAAGGCAATAGCATAATGCTGACAAGAAGACTAGGCCAAATTCCCCTAATTTCAGTTATGTCACCGCAAGTTGTACAGATGGCAATGTTTATGTCTGGGATACAGCTCTTGGCGACAAGCCTATTCACGTCTTAAACCACGGAGGTGTGTATCACCTACGGCTATGAGATAGACAAAAGGTTACTAATTTAGGAATAGAATCCCTTGATAATCCAACGCCTGATCAACCTCGAGAAGAAGCTGATAACGGTGTCAAGTTTGCAGCTTGGGGCTATAGTACAAACCGTTTCTACACTGGCTCAACGGATGGCAAAGTGAAATGTTGGAATGTGAGAGCAACTTCAGAAAGAGTGTTTCTCCGAAATGTTTTAGAAGTCTCAGGTGGTATAACAGTTGGGGCATTTTCTAAGGATTACTCCAAGCTCTTAATAGGTGATGCGACGGGCAAAGTTCACTTGATTTCGTATGATGATAGCGATCTTGCCTCAGGAAATACGCCCTTAAGCCAATCGATTTCCAGACGACCTAAGGCTATAATTCAACATGAAGAGAATGACGAATTAACGAGTAATAATATGTCTTGTCAAAATGAGGAACTGTCTGGAACAGCGTTCTTAAAACATGGACAGCTTGTCATGCATCCTGATCCATGTGTTGGCGTGGTTCAAGGGCCAATGTATCATCAGACTAGGTTCTTTTGTCTAGACGCTCATCTTGACAATGATGGTATGAAGCCTCTCAAAGCGGAGTTCGCGGATAATCAGATGTGCAATTTGCTTGCTTTAAGACCCCGTGGAAACAGGGTAGAGGACTTTATTGAACCTGGAACTGTTACGGGAAGTGAGATTGAGGGACATGCTATGAATGTTCTTCTGGAAAAGTGGATGGAGAGGGAGGGGGTGGACTTGACGTGGGATTATGGTCTAGAGAAAGAGGAAAATCCCAGATTTAGGCTCTTTTCATCCCCCCCACCGTAATAATAGCGCGGTTGTGAATATTCCAGGTGGTTTAAAGAGGGACAAAAGGGGTATGAAAGAGTCCCAATAGCATGAAAGCAAGCTAGAGGGGATTGTACATATGTACTTGCTCTTACTTGTTAAGAGTTGTTATTAAGAGGGAACGAAATAGGGGAGATACGCTAAGACTGCTTTAGCTAGTCTAAAGCTCTTGTTTGCGCATATAATTAAACCAGAATTGCAATATCTAGGTTTTTAAAACGTTGAATTCTCATATTTAGAGTGTTTTAAAGGCGCGATAAAACGTCTTTAGGGCTTTTAAAGGACTTTTAAAGTGTTTTCAACTTCTCATTTTAATTTTTTAATCGCGAAAAAAATTATCGCAACACTTAGCCTATAGACCTAGACAGATGTAATAGAGGATAAGGTTTTTAAGACTAGAATTACGACCTCTAATGCGATCGCGATAGCGATAGTTTCGCCCATTTCTAGACTACTTAAGTTTACATCTAATTGCATTAACTTTCAGCGCAATGTGTTTCCGTTAGGCAGTTAGACCACTAAATGCACACCCTCCATGTCGCATTACCAACTGTGCGGCACAGCGCATTAAATGCGAACCAACCAAATAATTGACCAACATCTTCTACTACGACCTAAAAATTAAGCCTACAGTCAACCAACAAAGCTATTGTAAAGACGGTAGACGTCATTGGATTACTACCCAGTTCTTAGCACTTTGAATGTCGCTGCCCCAGTTTTCAGCGGACCTCGCGAGCCCATCAAATTTAGCGAATCATAGACTCGGATCTAGGCTTAGACCAAGTGAACTACATTATATATATATACGTGGCATAGACCAGCTTTAGCTATTGTCCTAGACCCCTTGCAATATATACTTGAAATCTTAGATAACTAGAGCCAGCTTCTACTAGTTAAATGCGTGCGAAAGTAAGTGGCGATTAGAGCAACTAGAAGGATAGGATTCTTATTACGTTCTAGATTCGCTCTTACGCTATAGATATGCAGATAAAATAGTTATAGAATAAACTTTATACTCTATAGAACGCCTATTAATTAGTACCTCGTAAGAAAACTGTTCTGAATAAGTGTAGACTTTATAGTACTAGCAAGTATTCTCTTTTCCTTTTCCCGATTAAAAAACGTTAAAATATACTAGAAAAAGAAATAATAAAGCTTTATTATAAGTTATAATAAAGAAAATGTTACTATTATTATTTACTTATAGCGCCATAGTAAATATATAGAGAAATATATTAACTAAAGGCGTTGAGAGAAAGTTTAGCTTAAGTACTAGTATAGATTATTCTCTTAGATTTCGTCTATTTCCCCGCGTAACTCTATACTTAGTAGTCTATTCCTCCATTCTATGTCATGTTTCCTAATTGAATTAAAAAAAACCGGATTAATTATTTCATGATCCTTGGATCTAGGCATAAAGGGTAATAGGCAATAGTGGGTAGACAGAGCGTTTTATTTAGGGACATGACAACATGAAATGCCTTCTTGGGTTTGTAACACCGTAGAATTAGGGACTCTAACATGCTCTAGGACGTCATCTTTATCCACCTGCGTTTTTGGATTTCTGTGTTAGGATACTATGTATGATAGTTTTACTGTCTGCTATATACACGCTTACGAAGCTCTAAGCTTAGTATGTCCTTGTAGCCTTGGGGGGCACTCAGGTCATATTCCTGACTCTCTAACACCCCACCCACCCTAGGTAGCAGCAGGACATCCTAAACTGAAAACTCTACAGGTACCAGCTAGCCAAGCTACTTAAAATTCGGCTGCCACATCCTTTCACGCCTCCCTCTTGCTTCCTCTCGTCTATCTATTCATTCATCGCTTCTCCAGTCTATTCCCTTCCATTTCTGCAGTATCCGTTACGTCACTTTTTGATTCCCTATTAATAAGCGAAACCAACCTAACCCCAGACCAGTATGTATCCCTACAGATGTACTGTGCATTACTAATTCTGTACGCACCCTAGTGCAGATACAAACGTTAGTCAACCCTATATTCACAAAGCCATGGCTCAAATTGGGAAGAGGAAAGAGTGAAGATGCATTTTTTAAGTCATACATAGACGGTAGTTTTAGATATAACCGTCAACTAGCATAACTACACCAATCTTCTTCTGAAATGTTAGATCTGTATACTCACTCCCTCTTATTAGTCTTATATATTCATCACTTCCCCCAATCCAGTCCATTCCCTTCCACTTCTTCGATTTTCTCCAGATCACTCATTACTTCCCTATCAATCACCCAGCCCAGCCCAACCAAATCTAGCCTAACTCCAGACTCTCAAGTATCTACAAAGATGTGCTGTACAATGTAAATACTATATACACCCTTGAAGTTTGGCGATTGGGATGACACTCGCAATCTATCACTCAAGGCCCAGAAGAAGAAAACAGAAATCGGTTCTTCGAGTCATACGTAGCGCTGTAGCGTAGTCCTAGGTACAGTACAAATGCAAATATATTAATTAACTAGTTAATTAAGTTAATCACGCCAATGTTCCGCTGAAATATTAATCCGTAGATCTATCTACTCACTTCCTCTTATCAATCCCAGAAATCCACCACTACCGGTAACCCCTGTTCATTCCCTTTCTACACTTCTCGTCAAGTCACTTATTAGTTCCCAATATATATCAATCAGCTAACTCAGCCTGAACCTAGACATGTATCCTAACTGAAGTATATACATATCAGATACTGCAAAGTTGCGTACCCTAGATACAAACGTTTGTCAAATATCCTTTCATAGACTATTACTCAAGGCTTAGGAGAAAGAAGAAATGTATGCCTTGAGAGCTATAGACGGTAGTCCTAAATACAAATACGAATCTATAATCTAAATAGTCAACTAAGCTAACTAACCCAATCTTACAATGTGATATCAGATTCATCCACTCCCTCCCATCATTCATCCTTGACGTTCATCACTTCCCCTATCCATTTCTACTACTTTCCATCTTCTCACATCTTATTACTCCCCTCTTGATCGATAGAGCTAGACTAATTCAAGACAGACATGTATCCTCATAGATGTGCTGTACTGTGCATTCCAAATACCGTACGCACCACATATACAGACATCAGTTAAATATACATTCTAAAAACCAAGTCTTCTCCTTCAAAGTAGGAAGGGAAGTATCCTATTATTACATGCGTACAATGTAGATAGACTGGTAGTCCAGCCCTCATCCTCCACTTCTCCCATCCATTCCATTCACACACTTCACATCTTTTGTTATCAAACCCTCAACTTCTCAAGATTTACAAATCAGATACACACATCAGACATACTTTTGATGGGACTGGCAGTTATTCCATGCTAGATTTTGGGACAGACACTAAGAATCTAGTCATTCCACCTTCTGCTACTTATCGCTAACTCACTCATTTTTATACATCACTTCCTCATCCCCAAAACATTTCTACGACTGTACTTTCCCACACTTCAGTGCCCTAGTAATCAGCAATACCGACGACCTTCACACATCAGATACCCAAATTCGCAAACCCAGGATGTCAGTCAATCATCCCATGCATACCAGACCTCGTGTCAAGTGGGATGCGAAGACTCAACACCTGTACGCGGTGCATCCTACGAACCTTTAGCTAGGGCTTGCCCTAGCTAGAGAGCTAAGATTAAGTCATCACCACAGACACACACACAATTCACTACGCACGATTTCAAATACCGCGATCCAGCCTCTTTAGCCACGACTACCTTTCCTCACCTCCTGCCACCGACGCAACTCAGTCTCTCCTAAATCTATCGATTATCAGCCCTCCTCTTCGAAAAACAAGCCCTTGCCACGCTAGGCCTCTATACCTTTATATCTGTGAATATAGATACCCTAAACGACACACGACACCGGGAGGGAGGTAGAAGGGCGGGTATATCTATATAGGGGGGTACGGGGACACTTTCAAAGAGCAGGGGGGTGACTGGTTTTCAAAGTTGATATTAGGGGACACAAGGAAGTGAAGGGGGGGGGAGGGAAGGGGGGGTACAAAGGGTTTTTAGATTTTAGATTTCTCGAGGGTTTTTAAATTGTCCTTTTGTACGTAGGTCGAACCGAGAATTATAGATACTTTAGGGCTGTCTAGGCATTAGAACCCTAGGTCTACGAGTACTCCTACCACATTCTCTCGAAACACTCGGCCTGTCACCCTAAATAGAGTGGGAGACTAGGCATTGTAGGTCAAGGTGTATTGCCTTGTTCAGTCTTTGACATAAAATGCTTTCTCCGGTTACAGTTAGTACTCTAGGGGGTCTTTTTAGCCACCTGCGTTTTTGGCCCTTAAGAGAAGGATACCTACTATATATAATTTCCGTAGCTTAGCACGCCCTTATACCCTTCGGGAGGTCACAGGGGATAAGTAGGCCAAGCTGCTTATCTTCGTCCGGCGCAAAAATACTACTACTACTACTACTACTACTACTACCTCGTGTCAAGTACTCAGTAGCAAGATGGGCACTCAATATGTTGACCTAATTAGTCTAGTGCTGACATAGGATACTACTGTCAAGTCAACACCTAAGGAATAACATACATCACATCAACGAATCAAAACAAACAAGGCACGGCATTAATTATATAAAAGGAAATGTGTATTCTGTTCTGTACGTAGAAAAACGTAACTAGGTAACGCAAGTGTGTGTATCTCAAAGCCCCTAAATACATCTCTCTCTCGTTCATGAGAAAGAAGAAAACGTCTTTAAAAGAGCAGGTCCAGCAAAAGTAACTAGACCAGGTAGACAATCAACTAGTTCCTGTTCCAGATCCCATCCACAGGAAAACGTCTTGTCCACCAATGCACACTCTGTACCCCATCCATCCATCAACTTCCCCCAACCCCCCTATACAGTGACCCATCCCCAAACATGTGTGTATCTGTACCAGGAAGAAAAAAATGAATAGAGAATTTGAGAATTGAGAACTTGAGAAAATTGCCACAAATGTGCGGATTGAATATGACCATCCATCCATCCCAACCACCCATCCACCCAACCCTCTCCATATCCCCCTCCCCACCCTCAACGTAAAGAAGTCCATGTACGAGCAGAGAGATTATTGATCGTCCTCCAAATCAAAAAAGAAAAGAAAAGAGAAACGCCCAAACACCACAGCCATGCAACCAGCTAGCCAGCGAAGAAGAAAGCCCGAAGATAGCAAGAGCAAGAGCAAGCCACAATGGTTATGGCCCCTAGAAAAATGCCCGTCGAGAAGAACATCAGGCTATCGGCCAGAAGAAGAAGAATCGAAAGAAGAAAAAGAAAAAATGCTTTTAGTAGTCCATACAGATCCCATTCATCCACCCACCCATCCATACATCTATTCCTTAATCGCTCCCACATGTTGAAACCTTGCGAGAAAGATCGAGTTTGTGTATCAAGTCGTGACGGAGGCAATCAACGTCTGGGAGCTTGACCAGGAAAAGAGTAACCACCACCTGTAGTAAAACCCGGCATGCCAGACATACCCATCCCCGGAAAGGCGCCAAAAGGTGGAATAGCAGGCATACTAGTCGGACCCTCATTACCACCACCATTATTACCAAAGTGATTCTTCCCACCATCCCGTCCATTACTTCCATTGCCACGTCGTCTCACACGTCCAAACTCATCCTCATCCTGTTCACGAGTAGATTTGGGTCCCTTGTTACCACCAAGATCAGTCTGCATCCGACGACTGATAGCCTTCGACGAAACACCCTGGCCAATCTCGATATCAGGTTCCTCGACCACCATGCCGGACTCGATAGGTTTACCACCACTACCACCATACTCGGCGTTCAACATCCATTTGCGATCTGCGTCAGTAAGTTTGGCGATTGGGATGACACTAACGCCCGTTGTGTAATCGCTGCAATCACGTGGTCCGAAACCCACGCCCCATCTAGTCTATTCCGAGTTAGCAAAAAGGCGCAGACGAACGGCGTTGGAGTGAAAGGTACGTACTCTTAATTGTGAATCCGGGGTTCGGTTCTTCTCCATTTCATCCTTGGCATTTACGGCATCTTGTCGACTGACCATCTTGACAAAGGCATGTCTCTTATCTTTGTTTACAATGCAAGTCTGAACCTGGCCAAAGCTATCGAAAATTCTTCTCAATTCGTGATCGGGCATTCTGGCAAAAATTAGTATGATTGCATGTTGGAGTTTGAATAGCAAACTTACGTGACACCACCGACAAACAGGGTACGACTGAGAACTGGGAAAATGTTAGAAATGATTGGACTTCAATTGACACGGATATTTACTATACCTTTGATGTTTCCCTTGGGCATGGTAGGATCATGGCCAACCCATTTAGCACCTCCCGTGGAAGTTTGTGGGGGACTGGGACTATGACGGCGTGGTGGACTACGTTGACGATACTCGTTACCACGGCCCCGACCACCGCCACGATTCCGACCAGGGGAGTCTTGATCTCTATCATGCTCGAAACGGTTCTCTTCACGGCGATGCGTGGCGGGAGAGCCATGTGCATTCCATCCGCGAGGAGGAGATCGTGATCGAGAACGTTGACGAAATCGTCCATGTTGTGGTGATCTCACAACCTCTCTCTCATGATAGCCATTGCCATTACGGTCACGTGATTCACCCCAGCCATTCTGGTTCTGTGCGTTGAGTGGATTTTGATTTTGATTTTGTGGAGGATACTGAGCAGGCGAAGCTATAGCACCAACTCCTTGTCCCATTGCAGCCATAATACCAGCAATCTTATCAGGCGTCAATCCTTGATCTGCCAGCGCCTTAATGATTATGAGCTGCTGTTGCATGGCTGGATCAAGACCTGTTGGGGGAATTACTGGCGGAGCAGCCGCGTACGGATTTGATAAATTACTGGCAAAGTTCTGTACAGCTGGGCCTTGAGACTGAGATGCATAGGGAGCCGCTTGAACAGGAACATTTACAGGCGGAGGGGCGGATGCATATTGATGAAGATTCATAGAACCTGTACTCTGAATCTGGGGAACAGGATTGCCTTGTGGCGCCATGTTGTATATATTATCCATGGGCTTTGGTTGTGGTACTGGAGCTGGTGCGGGCGCAGCAGCAGCAGCAGCAGCAGCAGCAGCAGCAGCAGCAGCGTTATTTTGGCGAGCCAAGTTGGCAAGAGCTTCTAATATAGAAGAATTCTGAGGAACTACAGACGCAGCAGGTGGTGCGGCGTTTTGCTGAATATATGCTGGTGGGCTTCCTGGAGGCGTGGTGGAGAGGGCTACGTAGAAGAGAGAAATATTAGATACCAAGTCAGTTTAGGTGGAGCCTTCAGATTGCCTTACTTTGAACTGATGATGGGGCATTCAATTTGTCCTTAAATTGTGTGAGCATCTCAATGGGGAAGGTTTGGCCCTTCTCCCATATTTCTATCAATTTTCTGATCTTGTCCTACAAGGCGCAAATAAAGAGTAAGTGGGAATTCATATGGAGAGAGAGAAAGAAAGAAATTAAGTCGTATCAAGCCAAGTCTCAGCTGGTAGACAGCACAAGATGAAGCATGAAGCCAGAAAAGTCAAGCAAGTCTAGATAGCCAGTATGAAGACTGTGTTTTGTTGAATCGTTTATGAGCGTACCTTTTGATCATCAGGAGCAGAATGGATTATATCATTCATCAAAGCTGGGAGAAGTTCCTTTACTCTGTTAACACCAGCGGCAAATGTGCCATCCTGAGCGTCATTGTTTATGGGCTGTCCGGCATTTTTGGCCTGCTCCGTCCATTTGCGGGTTACAGAATCTACGACGTAGAGCACACCAAGCTTGTGGGTTCCAGGGGCCTTTCTAAAGTGAGTGTAGAGTTTTTGGATGAGGACTGATTCGGACTGTAGATGAAGGATGTTAGCGATGCTCAGACACACGTTGAAAATTCAAATTCAGATCGGTTGGTTGAGCTTACCTGTACGTTGGAAGTGCACAGTGTGGTGATGCCTTGAATTCGAGATCCAGATACTCCAGGTGGTTTCAGAGAAAGCATGCCTTGTAAGGCTGTTTCCAGGTCTGCTACGGCAGAAGACATGTTGAAGGTGATGGACTAGCCAACGCGATCGGTTCAATCAACACAGCAGGTATTGGAGCGTAATGCGACCGCGCTTGGGTCTATATTCTATGCCCCGCTCTTCACCAAGGTTCCAGGGCACGATGCTACGATGGAAGACGTTGGGAAGAAGTACGATCTAGGGCGACTTGAACTACTGTGGTCAGAATACGATGGCTGAGCCCTGAGCCGTGAGCTGTTTTGCCCCAGACAAAAAAACAGAGTGGACGTCGCAGCAGTTGGCAGCGCAGCGCAGCTTCGCAGTACGAGCAAAAAGCAGTGGTAGTAGCAGATGCGGATGCAGAGACCACTACAGAGAGAGAACGATGGCCGACTTTTATTCGTGATACTTGCACTCGCAGATTCTTGATGGTCGTGGAGGATGATGGCAGAGAGATAGAGGTGGTGCGTTTCGTGACAAAGATTGAGGAGAAGGTGCCGACTAGGCAAGGGTGGCTGTTATAAATCCTGGGCACTGACGAACCCCACGTGACCGTCGGCGAAAGGTGGTGTCGGTGGAAGCTGTCACCAACAGGAACTGGAATGGTTCAGGTAAGATTACAGTAATAATACCATTAAAGGGTGAATGTTGAATAGGTAGGGACTTGTCAGACGCTAAGTGGCAGTGATTGGAATTCTCTAAGAAAAAGAGGTTGGAGTTTACAAATAGGGGGGTTGTGTGTGGTATTGAAGGTGTCTGATTTCTTTATGGGACTGCCTTGCCATAGCGATGCTATGTGGCACTGAATGAAATGGCTTTCCTTTCTCTTTTTCAAAGGTAATTTAGGTGATTACTTAATTAGGTAATATTATTCTTTTACTCTTCCTATAATCCCCCCAATATTCACAGACTTATAATTATTACCCTTTCTCAAAACTCTGCAATACTGAGATTAGGTATCATTGACCTTATTTTACTCTGGCTCTCCTTGCTCACTCGGCCTGTGATAGAACGAGACGGAAGTGTAAAATTGCCTGCAAGGATTTCCGCAAAATAGCAACAAAGTTTATAGCCACGACCTTGATATTTCATAATTTCAATAAGCTAGTGAATTCACTCCAGCAGAAAAGGGTTCTGCCCTTTCCTAATTCCTCTTGGAAATTGCAAAACCAAGAGTTTCCCCAATTCTCGAATCAATACTCGGTAAAAGCGGCATCCGAAGCTTGGCATAAACTGCCGGTAGGCTAGTCTTCCTTTTTCTTGTCAAACCCGCGACCGACCACCCCCCCAGCTCAGGATTTTGAGAGTCAACGTCCTCTAGAGCTGACCGAATCCCCAGTCGGTCCTAGATCTCCCCCAAGGACTTTCTCCCCCCCTCCTCCCCCCTTTACCCCCCGACCCCAAGCGGCACCAACTTATAAGTTTTGCTGCCGCCGCCCGCCTTGTGGCCCTCTCTTCCAGCTTCGCGCTGCCAAACGCTCTCTGCTTGTCCCGTTACGGCTATCTGAACGGTAACCACCTACACAAGACACTCACACACCACTTCACCTGGCCGAAGCGTTGTACACCCTTACACCTGCTGCGATCAATCAAATACAATCGAACCTCGCTGGTACTCTCAATTTACCCCGATCCCCATTACCACCCACACAACTACTGCGTTCTAGCTACGACAATGACCCAATGTCATCTCTCTGCATCGAGCGCTCTGGTTAACCTCTACCCCTAATAATTCAATTCCGATCCTCGATTTTGTCGCCCAGTTGCGATCACACACTTCGAGTCCTTTCTTTGGAACACGACATTCTTTTCGAGCAGCGATAACACTCGTCTGCATCATTTCCAACCATGGCTACAGCTCCTATGTCTGCAGATTCTAGACTGTCTTTTGCAAAGGTTTGTCACTGGTGCCCAAACAACCCCGCCTACTTGGTAAGATCTTGGACTGACATTGTCTTCTACAGGTAGCTGCATCTGCAGCAAAGGACAATATAGCGCCCAGATCATTTGCCAAAGTGGCAGCCTCTGGACCATCTCGAGCTTCGAAAAAGGAGAACCTTGCGATGGGAGATTCAAATGAGAAGAAGCCGGAAGATGGTCTTCTTCAAACTAGCGGATCTGAGAAGCAACCATCTATACGAACAGAAGGTGATGCGAATTTCAACGCCGCACCTGCACCTACGTCGGAGACGAATCTGGCCAATGCAATAAAAGCTTTACATGTCGATGGGGAGCGCAACTCGCCAATGCCCAGCCTGGTTGTAAATGGCTCCGGTACTGCGCCTGTAATTGCTGGAAAGAGACCAGAAGCTGGGGAAGGCTTTTCTGAAGACCCTTTCCAACGTACGGATTCTGGATCTGAGCTGGGAACGAAACCTCCGAGTTTAGATGGAAAGAGCATCACGTCTGGAACTACATTTGCATTGGACGAAAAGGAGTCATTGAGACCTGATGATAGTGCAAGCGTGAAAGCTGCAGAGGACGACGATACTTTCTCCGGAAGGGGCTCTATAGTTGCAGGATCTAGGATTGGATCCGAGGCAGCTGGTCGCGCATATCGTGCACAATTCTATGAGGCACCAGATAGGCGTATGCAACCAATGCCAGAACGTCAAAGCCAGGGGATGACTACACCACAGAGTGGGTCGTCAGGACAGCAAACAACAGATGATGGGAAGGTTATCAAGCCACTTGTTGGCCTAACCGGTGGTCCTGATGCCTTCAACCTCTTTTATCGTCAAACACCTGACGAAAAGTTGTTGGAGGCTCTAGAATCGCCCAAGGATCGCATTTTTCTTCTTCGACTAGAACAAGATTTGCAAAAGTTTGTTACAGACTCAAAGTAAGATGCAATGTTTTGACAGTACACTTGAATTCAACGCTAACAAAAATCTTAGAGAGCCTTTCATTGATCTACCACCATGCAATTCATTTTGTCGGATGTTGACTCATAAATTGGCGGACTATTATCATATGACCCATCAAGTTGATGCGGTAGCTGGTGCAGTCAGAATTTTCCGCACTCCTTTCTGTAGGTTGCCTCCTCCATTGACCACGATATCAAATCCTCCTACAACGGGAAATACGCCACCACCAACTGTTCCAACTATGAAGATTATGCGAAGAGGGGGCGAAGGTGATACTGGACTCAGCCCTTCGAAGGCTACGTCGGAGACTGGAAGTGATGGTAAAGACAAGGCTTTATCAGCTAAAGAAAAGTAAGCATTTGGGATGATGACCTGCATATGTTGTACACTTCTGACTATTAATAGGCTGTCGAGGGAAGAACGAGAAGCGGCTTATGCTAGAGCGCGAGAGCGCATATTTGGAACAGATGGAAAGACTGGAGATGCCACACCTGGTAAGTAATACTGTATTCTTGATACAGAGGGCCTTGCTAACCCAAAGAAGAAACAGAAGAAGGCAATGAGATGTCAAGATCCAGCTCCGTTTCCACTAAGGATAGGTCTGGGCAAGGTAAAAGAACGAAAACCACAAAACAAAGAAGAGACGATTCCGAGAGCTTCGACGTTAGATCTCAGTATACTCCATTCTTTCCTCAGCCTCAGATGTCCGCATGGGCCCCAACCCAGCATTATTCACCAATGGTCCCTCAAGTATTCAATGGGGCAGGCCAAAGTGTTTACCAACACCCACTTCCTCAGCAATTCTCCGCCCCAGTTCAACAGTTCAACCCCGCCCCCATCAACAATGGCAATATGCAAGGGTACAATACTATGCAACAGGTAATTTGTTGTGGTCTTGTTTTGCTGGATATTTTACTAACATTGCGCAGCCATACCCACAACCCAATCAGGGCAGATTTCAGCCACATAGTGCTCCAATCACTGCGTATGGGTCTCCAGTTCAATCACCTCCAGTTCCTCCTCAACAATGGCAACAACCTCAGGCCCAACAGCCCGTCTATCAACCTTCATATCAGCCTCGACCTCCTATGAATGCTGGGCCTCCAGGCTCCATTCCATACGCCTTTGGTCAATTGCCAACAACCGTGAACCCAGCTGACCCTAAAAGTCAACATCCAATTCCTGGGAGCTTCAATCGACATGCCTTCAATCCAAAGACACAGTCCTTTGTACCTGGAAATCCAGGGATTCCTGCAACTCAACCTATGTCTCAACACGGATCCCCTCATCATGGCTCACCACACCATGGTTCTCCACACCTGTCTTATAATGTCTATACACCTCCTCAACAATACGGAAACGGAATGGGCTACAACATGGCTAGACAGGGCTCAAACAATTCTCTGCCATCATATCATGCATCCCCGCACATGGCTCATCGACCTATGATGCACCAAGGCATGCAACCAAATATACCTCAAGCTCTACCTCAGGTGATGCCGCATGGAATGATGCAGGGGATGCCACCGAATATGCCTCAAGGGATGCCACCACAGGGTATTCCAGGGGGACAGAATGGACAGGTAGGACATCACTTACCCAACTACGGCAACTCCTCGACGCTTCCTCCGAAGCCCCAAACTGGAGTTTAATGTTTTATGGTTATGTGGTCAGCAACAAGAACAAGATTGGCGTATATGGGTATGGTAGCATTGTGATGGAGTTGGTGGAAATTGCGAAGCATCATGGTGCAGGGTTTATAACAAAACATTGAAAGCTGATAGACCGTGAATACTACAGAAGTCCCAAAAAACGGAATTATCTTGTATCTCTCATTCATAAAAATAAGGGGTTTCGTTCATTCCATACAAAGTGAAAATTGTCATCTCATCTCATTCCACTATTTTGAAAAATGAAATGGATTCTATTTGCCCACCGTAAACGCCATCCATTACTTTTTCCATTTCCTGTACAAATGAAATGCACAGCCAAAA
This sequence comes from Hymenoscyphus linearis, assembly GCA_900536425.1. Taxonomy (NCBI): domain Eukaryota; kingdom Fungi; phylum Ascomycota; class Leotiomycetes; order Helotiales; family Helotiaceae; genus Hymenoscyphus; species Hymenoscyphus linearis. Next base: position 107,457 of record UNPR01000027.1, on the reverse strand, counting down.
TAATTCGTGTGGAGAAAGCTTGAAAAGATTTTTTGATGTGAAATTACTCTGCGGGTTCTCTTGGTTCTCTTTGCTGTCCTCCACCTCCACCTCCACGTCCACCACCTCTACCTCCACGTTTACCCCCTCTTTGACCACCACGTTCTCCCTTCTCGCCTCCCTCACCGCCTCCGGTTGCAGCAAGAGCATCCGAACCACCCATGGTGAGCACGGAGGTTGCTAATCGTTGAGACAAGTCGATCTGTGTTCGAATGGTATTCGCCAAGTAAGAAACGACAAGAACGTCCTGGATATGGTTGTTGAAGTCGCGCTCGATATCTTCGGGGTCGACCTTGGGTGCTAGGGAAAGGGCGTTCATGAGGAATTGACCCAGGGCATTTGATGGCTCTCTCTCTTCGTCCAGGACGGAACTGACATACTCGGCTACGCGGTCCAAGAGGTCGATGGCCTGATCGACAGCTCGCTCCAGTCCCTCGATATCGGTGACTACTGGTGCGGCACGGTTATCAGCGTCTTTTGCGCCGGAGATCAGTTCGAGACCGCTTTTCTCGGCTTCGCTGTAGCGGATGTCGTATGGCACGGGGATGAAGAGACAGCTCTCTGCTGCGCGCTCGGCGTTTACGCCGACGGGGGCGGAGATGTATGCCTTTGCCTCAATTCCCTTTCCTGCGTCTGTGGAGACGGTAAGGTGGATGGCGGGGTGGGGGAAAGTTCCTGTCTCCGGGCTTGCGAAGAAGTTCTGGATTAAGGCGCTGAAGCTGTTCAGGTCGAGAGACGTGGTGTACCATCCCAACAACACTTCTCGAGGGTTGGCTTTGAGTTGGAGAGCCAACATGTTTTTCTGGTATTCGACGTCGACTTCGACTTGGTCCTCGTTCTCGGTGTGGGGGATTGCGAAGCAGTTTCGTACTTCGGCTTCCATGCCATCTTCTGAGCGGACACCCAAGAGGGCTCCGATTACCCGTGTGGACTGGGTGTCGCGGATGTCTCGTCGGATGGCATGGTCGAGGATTGAGAATACTGCCTGTAGATCCAATAGTCAGAATAAGGTCTGAGGGATGGAGGGAGAGACAAACTTGTGGTTGAATTATGACATTTACGGGGGCGGTGGTAGGTTGCACGCCGATAACTGCGGGCGCAAGAGGGCGCGCAAGATGGATGAAGGAGGAGGTTTCGACCGCCATGCTGGGCTAGATGTGTCTGGGTCGAGCCTGAAGAGAGGAAGTGGTGAGAGGGGTTCGTAAAGTAGAGGTCGACGACGGCGGTTCGCGATCGAAAATAGGTACCGACGGTCCTTTGACGTTCGTCTGGTTGATTTTGGCTTTGGTGGGATTTGTGGGCAGGCCCCCACACTTGGATACTTGAAGGGAAAAGTTTTGTGAAAGACGACTAAATTTTTACTGGGGACGGGATTTTATCTAGCAGAAGAAATTACGGAAATAGGCTTGTTAGAGAGCTCTTGGGGAATGTTTGGTCGAGACAAAGATATTGATTCTCTCCCTCATTTTCTTCTGAGGGGCAGAGTCGGGAGATCCGAAGATATCCCGCGAGCTAGAAAGTAGCAGTAGAGGTAGGTAATATAAATCTCGCTGTTGTAACTCTCTATTATTCTTATAAGTCTCTTGAATCTCTGAAACAACTCTTAAAATATCGATTTTTATTGTTGCAAAGTATTCACTTTAGTACTGTGAATTGTAGAATAATGAACTCAAAGCATAGAAAGTACACATTGCTGCTTTTATCGCCTATCGTGAGGCTGAGGCTGGCCTTCAAAAATTCCAAGGTTCACGAGCAAGCACACGAACCTCTCCTCGAGCCTTCAATAACCACCCTGGTCAACAATCTACCACGAGCTCTTCAGAGCCTCAAAAGGATCAATTGAGTTCATCACACTCTCAGAACCCCAAGTACCTGGTTCACCACCCCAGATCAGCGCATTGGCGCAAAAAACCGCAAGTATCTAACCCGTAACCATGGGCTTCACAACCGGCTTCGTAAGAAAATCTCACAAATTCCTCCGCATCCTACCTTCACCAACTAACACACATTCCAGACCGGCGGTGTCACTCTCACCCTCAGTATCGCCTACCTAACAGTTCTGGCCCACGAACGAAACCGCTCCTCCCAAGCTCTAGCCCTGCGCTCCCAATCGCGGGTCCTCACATCTCTGCTAGAACCCACACCCTTACCGCCGCCGCAGTCCCGCGCGGACCTCGCGAGAGAGGAAAGGAGTACGCTGCTTGAGGCTGCTAAAGACCGGTGGAATTACGAGGTTGAGAATGCGGTGCGGTGGGTGCAGAGGACAGATTGGGTAGATGTGAGGGAGAAGGCGGAGGACACTGTTTCGAGAGTTCTTGGGCTGGGACTTGAGAGGTCAAGGGAAGGAGTAGAGGCGGGCGAAAGTAGGATTGTGGAGGCTGTGAGGGAGGGACGGGATAAGGCATTTTCTGAAGCGAAAAAGGACGTCTCTGTTGCTGGAGAGAAAGCTGCTGAGTTAAAGAGTTCGGCACTCGCTACGAGTAGTAGAGCGAAGGCTGAGGCGAAATCCGGGCCAAAAGATGCTGCTGAGTCGATTAAACGAAGTGGTGGGACCGTGGATGCGGCGAGGGAGGCTCTGAGAGATGCTGTTGGGGCCGGGATTGAGAAGGGGAAAGAGGTTTTGGGATTGACGCAGGCTGTTGTTAGTGTAAAAAATGACAAGGACGCTGTGGAGAAGGCATTACGGGAGAGGTATGAGAAGGGTGATGTGCTGAACAAGAGTGTGGAGGAGGTGCTTGAGGAGAGGTATAAGCCGATTGATACGAGGGACAATACGGTTCTGAGGGGCGTGTAGGCTGGGTTTGTATACAGAATACTTAATCTTCTTGTACTTTTATCTCACCTCCCCGACTTTTCCCTCCGGTGGTTGCCTTTTTCTTCTGCATCTGTTTATATGTTCAAACATCACTCAGTCATTCGTATGGTTATGTTCAACTAGAGCGAGTTTTGGATTTGATCTGATCAGGAGAAATACAAATTCTATAAATGATCCTTATGCTCACCGTGGATTCCGTTGTTTGGTTTCGAGTCGAGAAATAGGTGTGGACTCAAGTACTAGTATGGAAGGTATGAAGGTTTACTGGATAGGTGTCGATGAACTAGTGTCCATTATCCTCAGGATTGATTCTGATGATGAATACACCCAAATCACCTCAATAATAGTCCTTTTTCTTTTGTACAAATTCATTACATTCAAACTTGGCCTTATAAGGCATAACTATACAAGTACTCGTAATAGTAATCCTGACGTCTATTACCTTCTCCAAATTCTTGTAGCCGCCACACTAACTAGATTTGTGTACATCACCACCATCACCACCATGTCATTGATCAACACCCTCTTTAAAAAATGGAACCTGAAAGCAAACAACGATACTCCCCGATTGAGTATGTATGCTGGCAAGGATGTTGAAGAGAGCCTTGAGGTGATGGTAGACAAAGGGTGAGCAGGGAAGAAACTGGAGAAAATAAGGGTTTAAGACTTAAATAGCCGAGGATTGGGAGGGACTAAGATTGTAACGATTTGTTTTGTCTCTATGATTTTTTTTGCCCTTCAGATGTCGTCATTGTAATGTTTCCTAAACTTAGTGTTCTCTCTTTCCTAGGTAACTCGTTGATTGAAATTCGCTCTAGCGAGGTAATAAGGTTAGGTAGTTTAAGGACTTTCTTTCGCTTGTGGATTTTTCATGCCCACTGAACTATTGTTCTCAATAGGTACTTGGAATAATAGAACTAGGTATTATTCTAAACTATCTAGGTGGAATCTATGACTCTGCAATAAGAAGGAAGAAGGTACCTATTGCCTCTTGGGATATTTCAACTTGTTAGGCCTTTGTGTTGCATTCACATAAATGACTAATACCTAGTACTGTAGCAGTACTCTTTTGCTAAATCTTTAATCTAACAGTTTGTGAGTTTTTGCAACATTCAATTGACAACAGACTTAGTAATAAAATACTTGAACGAAATTACCACAAAAGGTAATAGGTGCTCTCCTTCAATCGGAAAATTGCGAACTATAGAGACATTTAAAACTAACTCTTTTGACTTTCTACATTTCTTCAGATATTTCTGTACTCAACGTTTCTAGATTGATGGACGACTATATATTATTTTTACCCAACAACCTCCCTGATGTAACCTCTGTCACAAGCTCCCAATGTAAGATGCGAAATCGCCGACGACCGGAACCAAATACCTGCAATAGCCGTTCTCGAGCCGTTGAACTAAGAAAGCGGCAGCACTAAGTTTTTAGGTACAGATTATGTCGGTACGCGGCTACACTGCATATCTCGCCTCGGGTTACTTGTACTAAATGTTGATGCCCTCATGATCGAGGGATTTAGTTCCAATCTAGACGTTTTCTCAACACAGAAGCTCTAGATGACTACACGTCAACTTTGCAACAGTAATTACGTAGTATGGAAAATTGTTGAGCGCCGCTTTTGGTAGTGGAGCTTTATCCGGGTTTTCGGTGATGTGGTGTTCGGGTGTGGCTGGTGTGCATGTGTTGAGCCCGGCCCACCAAGGCCCTCAAGCCTCGCTTCCATGAATATTTCTCCCGCGGCTGTCCCTCACCCTCTTCCTCTCCCTCTGAACAACATCGCAAATTGCATCTTCCCCCATCAACAACAATGGCATCCTCACTTCGTCTCGGAGCCTCAGCTCTGAGATCATCTCTCAATGCTCCGGCATTCACAGCCAGAAAAGCCGCGTTCAATGGCATGCGCTGCTACTCTTCCTCAAAAACACAGGTATGCGGCATTGATAGCGCTCCCCGAACGAGCTTATTCTAATAATTCCCTAGACTTTGAAGGAACGATTCGCCGAACAGCTGCCAGAGAAGATTGATCAGATCAAAACACTTCGCAAGTAAGTTTCCCGGAGGGTGGAGGTCAAAACAGGGCGAGCGGGAACTAACAGTCCCAGGAACCACGGATCAAAGGTCATCGGCGAAGTTACCCTCGACCAAGTATACGGTGGTGCTCGTGGTATCAAGTCATTGGTCTGGGAAGGATCTGTTCTCGATTCCGAGGAGGGTATTCGATTCAGAGGAAAGACAATCCCAGAATGCCAGGAGCTTCTTCCAAAAGCACCGGGGGGAAAGGAACCCCTCCCAGAAGGTACCCACAATCCCCGAAGAAATACAGCCGCGGCTTTTCTAATCCACCACAGGTCTTTTCTGGCTTCTCCTCACCGGTGAGGTTCCAAGTGAACAACAAGTTCGTGATCTCTCCGCAGAGTGGGCTGCCCGTTCCGATGTTCCAAAATTCGTCGAGGAACTTATCGACCGATGCCCAAGCGACCTCCACCCAATGGCTCAATTCTCCATTGCCGTCAATGCTCTCGAGCATGAGTCTGCTTTCGCCAAAGCCTATGCTAAGGGAATGAAGAAGACCGAATACTGGGGACACACCTTTGAGGACTCAATGGACTTGATTGCCAAACTTCCAACTATTGCCGCAAGAATTTACCAAAATGTATTCAAGGGTGGTAAGGTTGCCCCAGTCCAAAAGGATAAGGATTACAGTTTCAACTTCGCCAACCAACTTGGTTTTGGAGACAACAAGGACTTCGTTGAGTTGATGAGACTTTACCTCACTATTCACACTGACCACGAGGGTGGTAACGTCAGTGCACACACTACCCACTTGGTCGGATCTGCCCTCAGTTCCCCCATGTTGTCCCTTGCCGCTGGATTGAACGGTCTTGCTGGACCACTTCACGGTCTTGCCAACCAGGAGGTCTTGAACTGGCTCACCAAGATGAAGGCCGCTATTGGAGATGATCTTAGCGACGAGGCTATCAAGAACTACCTCTGGTCAACCTTGAAGGCTGGCCAAGTCGTCCCAGGTTACGGACATGCTGTTCTCCGAAAGACTGATCCTCGTTACATGGCACAGAGAACATTTGCCGAGTCGCATCTCCCAGAAGACCCAATGTTCAAGTTGGTTAGCCAGGTTTACAAGATTGCCCCAGGTGTTCTCACTGAGCACGGAAAGACCAAGAACCCATACCGTAAGCATTTCCCGCTGAGCAAAAACGAGAATGATTGCAATGCTAACTTCCCTCTCTAGCTAACGTTGATGCCCACTCTGGTGTCCTTCTTCAATACTACGGCTTGACCGAGGCCAACTACTACACCGTTCTCTTTGGTGTCTCAAGAGCCATTGGTGTCCTTCCTCAACTTATCATTGACCGTGCCGTTGGAGCCCCAATTGAGAGACCCAAGTCCTTCTCTACCGACAAATGGGCCGAGATCGTTTCCCAGTTGTAATTGTGATGATATATATAGCTGGTTGGCTAACCGGCGAAACGGAGGGATGCTTGTAAGATCTTACGAAAAAGGGACGGATAGACGAGATCTCTTGTTCTTGGGGCGTGCACTGTTCACTGTATTTTACTTTCAGCGTTCTGGTGCTTCAACTGCAACTATTCCCAAAATTATCAAAATCTTTTAATGACAGAAAAATCTCCTCTAAAAGTTTTGGAAGTACTCGTACTTGTCGCATAATTTGAGTACCTAGGTATTGTGATATATGTATTGTGATATAGGTACTACCGAGTCCTTGACCAAATGTTTCTATTTTAGGGGGTTATTCATTATTGGTAGGTAGATCACCGGCATATCATTCATTGTTTTACGGAGGCCGTGATGTTCAACTTAGTCAACTTAGTTGAAAATTTAGACTTAAGTGGATACGATGATTTTCCAAGAACCTTCGAAAAGGGGATCAACAGTGGAGAGGGCACGAACCAACACGAACCTTGAAGTTGGGTCCAGCAAATCCCGATCGTTCGTTGAGCTTGGCGAGGTCAACCCGTCAGCCTCACAGCTCAACAAGCGTACACCGCGGTACACCGTACTTCGAAGTAAGAAAGAAACTTTGCAACCTTGCTGCAACTATTTCTTCTCTCAATTGCTCTTTGCAAAGGAAAAAAATACCTCCAATTTCATCCAATTTTTTCTCGTGAGTAGCTCTTTCGCAATATTCAAAATTCTCTCTGCCTTGTTATTACAAGAATTCTCAACGTATTACGTCGTTGCTGTGTGGCACTAGCTAATCCCTGTCTGTATGAATAGCTCTGCTGACCCAAGAAAGGCAATTCTCCCCCCCTTATCATCTCCCCCAGTCCTTCGGTCTCCGAAATTCAAACATCCTCTTCCAACAACTCCATTCTCAACTTCTTCGGTTCATTCCACACTTCTTCCAATAACCCAAGTCCTCCTCCCTTCCTTGCGACGAAGCAACTCTACTCCCTTGGTCAGGGCCCCTTTATAAACAATCCATACCACGATGTCCGCCGTTGTTGCAAAGAAGATGCCCGAGAAGAAGCCCGTCAACTTCGGTAACTTGCTCCTTGGAGCTAGTCTGAATATGTTCGAGGTTACTACTCTTGGTCAGCCATTGGAGGTTGTCAAGACGACAATGGCTGCCAACAGAGGTGACAGCTTTGCTGGAGCTCTTACCAAAATCTGGGGTCGAGGTGGTGTTCTAGGCTGTAAGTATTTCATCTGCAGATGATTCAATCCCTTCTACTTTTTCAACGCATCATCAATAGGGGATCGAGGTGGCTAACGAGTATCTCGCGCGCGCACAGTTTACCAAGGTCTTATCCCATGGGCCTGGATCGAAGCTTCCACCAAAGGCGCTGTCCTCCTCTTTGTCGCATCTGAAGCCGAATACCACGCTCGAACCTTTGGCGCTGGCGACTTCACGGCTGGAATCATGGGTGGTGTCACTGGTGGTGTCGCACAAGCATATGCAACCATGGGATTCTGCACCTGCATGAAGACGGTCGAAATCACCAAACACAAGATTGCGGCCTCGGGTGTCAAGCCCCCTGGTACATTCGCAACCTTCATGGACATCTACCGCAAGGAGGGAGTTCGTGGTATCAACAAAGGCGTTAACGCTGTCGCCATTCGACAAATGACCAATTGGGGATCCAGATTTGGACTCAGTCGATTGGCAGAACAGGGGATTCGCAAGGCGACGGGTAAGGAAGAGGGTGCTAAGCTAGCCGCTTGGGAGAAGATTTTGGCCAGTGGCTTGGGTGGTGGACTCTCGGCCTGGAACCAGCCGATTGAGGTTATTCGGGTGGAGATGCAGAGCAAGACTGTGGATCCCAACCGTCCAGCGAAGATGACGGTGGGTAACACGCTCAACTACATCTACACCAACAATGGGCTTAAGGGTTTGTATCGTGGCGTTGTTCCTCGGATTGGGTTGGGCGTTTGGCAAACTATTTGCATGGTTGCAATGGGTGATATGTAAGTTTGCGCTTTTTGTTTTTTGCTCGTTGAGCATGTTCTCCACTTTTCCCCACCCACCCGACGACGATCCCGCGACTTGGTACTGTAGTCAAGGCGAGAGTTAAGCTAATTTTTGTGTTCAACCTACAGGGCTAAGACTTACGTCGAGAAGATTACTGGTGAAACGGTCACGGCTAAGCATTAAATGGCGTTTTTTGGTTTGATTGGGATGTAAAGATTTTTTTTACACACTGTTACGAACACAGGTTTCGTTGGGATGGAAGGGATGGAACGGAATTATGAGAATGATAATTCTTTCTTTGTGCGCAGATAGAGAGAGCGAGTGAGGGATACCCTGTGCTTTTGCTTCTTTTGCTATTTGTTTCTCGTTTCGCCCTCTTTTTTTTTATTACGAATTACTACTTTATTAGAGAGATTTTTTTCTTCTTTCTCAAGATGTTGGTGTTTGAGAGGGTGGGCAGTAAGACACAGAAAGAAAGAGAGAGGAAGAGGAGTGGCTACCTATGATGAGATATATAATTGAAAAGAAAAGTTCCTTTTTCTTGATCTTAATCTTTTTGATTTGCTTTTTTTGAATGGTGAATCCTGCCTAGTGATGCTTTTTGGTTTTAAGCGACGGTGTGGAATATGTATACCATTCGTCTGCAAGTCTTCTCTTACCCAGGATCAAACTCCCTGGATGATGTTGGCTGGATAACAGACATGTTGTTTTGATATGCAAATGTGACTCATGGGATCTTGGACGAGAATGAAAATACATCGCATAGCGGAGAAGATTGTTAGTATTTCACGATGTAGATACAAATATATCACCACCTCCTGCTTGGAATTGGAAATGGAATCCTATAAATTAAAATATGACATCGACAATGGGCGTAGCTGAAATCGCCGAGAGACTGGAGACTCGACAACGATATTTACTCGGGAAAGGTCCTGTTAGTATAGAGATATCTATCGATAGCCAGCGTCTGAAAAAACTACTGAGCTATGTAAGTATATTCTGGTTATACTCAATTGGGCTAGAGTAGGTGCTACTACTCTAAATAACTCTACTCATTTCAGACGCTGTCGGTATCTAAAGGGATATTAACAAGGTACTTTTGTAAGCAAGTAAATATGTAAGATTTACTTTTGATAGTGGTTCAATTGCTAAGGTTTCTAAGGGAGTATGAGCGTTCGAGTATTGAGTACTTGAACGGAGTGGGTCTATAAATAACGTGACCAAATGGGAATACACGAGTGGAATATATCATGGCTAGCATTGCTATTAGTAAAGACTATGGGTAGCCTTATTTCCAAGGCGGGGGTCGACCCACTATTACCATTCACCTAGCACCCAATGCAATTTATCTTTTGAATTAAGACGTTTGCTGTCAACCAACAAGTATAAAGCACGGGAAACATAGCTCTTTAGCCGTGGCCTACTGGTAAGGGCGCCAGTCAGTGTCAGTGATCTTGTTGGCCAGCCATAAAGAAACCCAGGTAATGCTGTGTTTGACCCGAGCGGTGGTGCAACCATTTGGTTGTACTCCCAGGATCTTTTTGCTATTTTATTTTGTGGGATTTCGATTTTATTTAATTCTAGTTCTTTTCTTTTTTTTTTTTTTTTTTGGGCTGTAAGCAAGGCAAGATTAAGCGAGCGATGGGAGCGACCTTTCTAACTTGAGCCTGTACTTGTTGATTCACTGTTCTTTGATACAGCCTCTCCACTACTTTGGAGGAAATGTATATCACTACCGTTGGCACAGACACATGAGCTTTGGCATCCTTTAATACGTTGAATATTCTTAGCTAGCTTATGCTACTCCGAAATATTGCCCTAGCCTAATAAAGCTCTTTGTCTATTGTTCGACCTTACCTGGCAAGATCTCATAACGCAAGATTGCAGAATCATCTAGATACCTTCCAACCAAAATCAACCAATCCTTTGTATCTTAAGCAGAAACTCTTGTGCTCTTTTGAAAAGGGACACAAGGCTCGGCTACTCTGAATTTCAATACACCTCTCTACGGGATTGGAGTTTGATGAAACGGGAGCATTTATTAGATTCCAATAAGTTGACTTGTAACATTGTGCTGTATTAATTGCACCTGATGATGCTTCTAGCTCTTAACAATTAAGAACTGCAACACTTCCGTCATCATATTACAAAAAAGGCTGTCCTGCGACCACTGTAAAGACTACTCCTCTCTACTTTGAGATCTCTCAGCCTTTCGGCTCCAACCTTTCGCGTAACTTTGCTAGCGCTGCAATGAAACCCATCCTCAAAGATATATATCCTTTACTTCTTACAGCAATACACGAGACCACGGGATATCCCCGAATCACAAGTCGCAGGATAACCTCCATCAACTGGATCCTCGTCACGAAGTAGATCGCAGTCTCTGTTGATACTGAATTGAGCATCTTGGTGATCGGTATATCCGCCAGCACAGCAGAATACGTAGCCGTTTTTACAGGTTGTACGGGGTGGGAGGGATTGTCCTTTAGACTCGCACCATCTTTGTTCGCAGGATACGAGCATAGCGGAGGAGGTTAGGATAAGGATGGTGGTTGAGAACTTCATGTTGATAATTGGTAGTCTGGGAAATGGCTGGAGGAGGAAGGATGTGTAACTGGTTGATTTGAGGGAATTTGTAGACCTTGATAGCTATTTTATATATGAAGATACCTAGACTTGATAAACAAGGATAGCTGGCTAATCCTGTTACAGAATAGAGTCAAGGGAGCATATATATAAAACGAAGATACGAGACATACGAGGAAGACAAGTATTTCAAAGTATCTTTAATTACAGTACTTCGGTACCAAGCAAAGGATACAGGTGTGATATTCCCATCTCCCCAAGACATATATGCGACCCTACGTGATGCTCACCAGCAGCCCAGCACTAGCAACCCATCCTCAAGCCCACCCTGAACAGAGATATACATCTTTACTTCTTGCAACAACTAACGCGACCTTTCCCACACCTAACACCATGGCCAGCACCCTCCCAGTCCAGTTGAATAATATCATCGCAATCTCTGTTTATGCTGAACTCAGTGGTTTGATCGTTTAGCTGACAGCAGAATACATCGCCGCCGACGCAAGTTGAGTCTGATGGAAGAGGAGAACCGCTGGAATGGCACCATCTTTGAGCGCAGGATACGAGTGTAGCGTAGAAGGTCAGGACAAAAATGGTGGATGAGAACTTCATGGCTGACTATTTGTTGAGTACCCTCCGGTAGTTTTGATGGCGTATAAAGGTGGGAGGGGAAAATGTGCAAAGACGGTGTATGATTTGATTTGAGATAATGTGGAAAAACTGTGTATGATTATAATTGGTAGAATACTAGATCTAGGTGGATAGATATCTTATAGGGGCAAGTAGGTCTTACATAGACTAGGTAACCAAGGATAGCTGGCTAATTCTGACACAAGTATATGTGTACGCTTGGAATTTTAGGTTCGTCGTAACTACCTTTAGTCTTCAAACTTGTGTAAAGTTACTCACGACAGGTTCATCTTTCCTCGGTTGCCTTTTGATACGAATAAGCTTTAAAAAGGGCATGTTTTAGAGAATTATTACTCAAATAGGAAATCGCCAACCTTGAGGAGGAGACATGTACATAAAATAATGATGCGAGACAAACGCGAGTCAAGCTTGAGAAACGTAACTATTCAGAACATACATTTTTTATCAAATCACTTCTGTGCCCAGTAAAGATAGTGTAACCCATATCCTTTTCCATCTACTAGAGATATAACCATATGACCCCACGGACGCTACCCAGTCAGTAACCCATCCTAAAAATATATGTCTACCCCTTTTTACAGCAATAAACCCGGCCTATGGGATTATCCGTGCAATCGATACTATAGACAGACTCATATTTGGTTACCTCGAAAAGCTGTTTACATTCTCTGTTAACGCTGAATGCATCGTCATGTCCGAAAGTATCGCAGCAGAATACCCAGCCGTCGCAAGTTGTGCCTGTTGGAAGAGCGTGTCCCTTGTTCTCGCACCATAACTTATTGCATGATGCTCTTGTAGCATAGGCGATTATGACGAAGATGGAGATGGTGGGTGAGAATTTCATGGTGGTGATTTGAAGAGGAGTTGAAGAAGAGCTGGAGGAAAGTTGGAGGAAAGTTGTGATAAGATGTAGAATTGATCGATCAGTGTGAGTGCTTACTGATGACTTCGGGGTTGATTTTCAAGAGATGATGCTCTAGATAAGTGTAATTTATAGGGAGATACTCAAACTAGGAACCAAGGATAGCTACCGAATTTCAATACGAAAATAAATAGCAGATATCATATATGAAACGAGTTCCAATATGAGATAACTGCGAAGAATACAACTACCGACACCCTCGATAACTTGTTCATTTGCAAGATTGAAGGGCTTCGTCAATGCTGCCTTCCTCTATACCGGTAGGTGGTTTTATTATACTTTACTTCGTAAAGTTTTCAGTCCGAAGTTGGGCATGGTTTTAAGCCTTGACAGCCGTATTAACCTTGAAATATTGCATTCGCCTGAACTAGTAAATTCCAAGTTTCAGAAACAATGCCTGAACCCGACCGTAAGCGAGGTTCTGGTATCGTGACAGGGATACCACTGTGGTTTTGACCAATTATGTTGATGAAAAATGTTCGGAAAAGACCGATGAAACAGGCCAGTAGCATACAAATGACAAATACGAGTATGTCGTAATGGATTATGTGGTAGTTTAGACTTATTCGGCTTTTGTGTTATGGCTAAAGGTGCAAAATATGGAGGACCGCCATAAGAAGGCGAGGGAATTAATACCAGCAATCGGTATTAGGTGTAAGTTCAAGCAGAGATGTACGCGTAGAGATTCGATCGTGCAAAGTCTTGCACAAAGACTACTATCTAAGTAAACCAGAGGCTTGAAACTAAACTGCGGGCTCTCCGTACTGCATCCCAGAACACTCAAGAACAGGAGGTGCGATCACGTATCAGAAGATTTTACTTAAGAAGAGAGGCGTTCTCATGTACAATACTTAGAAGCCTCCACTGATCATGTTATGCTTTTGGAAGATTCTTTGGGGGAGGAATATGTAAGTGGGAGTTCGACAATAGCTCTTATTTCAACGGCAAATCCTCAGGGCTCTTGCATCCTCGTCTTCGTCTTCCTATCTAAGTTATCCTTGCGTACAGAAATATGCTTCACGGAAACGTCTGAGTTTGTGATAGGGAGACCAATCGCACTTAAGCAGTAGGTGAAGTGCCGTGCTACACACTTCCAGGTTATCCATACTGTGGTTTAGTTACTATGAGCTCTGGGAATCGTGTGGATACTGGTTAAATACTCATACTTTTGTTTTACCAGATTCTGATAGATGTACTTGATGAAGGGTGTTTCTGCTTTTGCTATCAGCTTTACCTGGTTGCTAGTCTTGAAGAGAAAATTCGGCAACAAATATTTTCTTCAGCAGTGAATTGTTAAGAGTAGTTCAACTTGTCAGATTAAACTTTATATATATAGTCCCTCGATAAATTTCAGAGGCAATCTATATCTTTCTCAAGTTTACTGACATCGTGGCAACTCTCCAAGTGTATTGCGAATCAAACTGCCCCAGACCATCTTTGGTCTATCGTGTGTACAAGATCTAGCGTAAACTATCTCCCTTCAAGGTCTTCGATGATCATCTTTAGTGGCCTCTTGATGAGTCTCTTCTTCGATAGTAGTGGATGAAGCGAATGGAATTCTCATCCAAGCTCTTACTCGTTTTCTTCTTTCTCGTCTTCCCTTCAATGAGGACAGCGACTTCTTAGCCTTCGCTTAAATATATTGACAATATCACAGTCTCCATGCCACTTGAATATCAACTGGGGCAGGTTCAGAAGTGTGCAGAGAAGAAAGTAGCACTATAGAGCGGGAGAATATGTGACCATAGTGACAAGACACATTGTCTCCAATAAACTACAGTTGTTCTAACCCCCTTGAGAAATTGACATCCCAACAACGCAATTGTTCATGGTTGTTGTAGTTGTTGGTTTGGCTACTAAAAGTCAAGGATATAGGTGCAAATAAAGTGGTATTGTATTCCTATATCTAAGGAGTTAATAGAGTGTGGGCTACAAGTCCTACTTATATCCGTAGGTCACATGACATGCCCCCTGATTCCCTCCTACTGTACAAACAAAGCCTGTACAAGCCAAATAGTAAACGTAAAATAAGTACAAATGAACGCAAATACAAAACAAGTAATAATCAACAAGTGATTATCGCAACAGCAGTGATCAAGTTGGCTTTCTCAACTCTTATATAATACCCAAGGCTTATAGAGTAGATATATTTCACTAAGGGAAAGTACTTCTTTCTGAACCCCTTGGTGATATCATAGTATTCTAGTCAATAAGTCAGAAAACCATAAGTTAGGTAGCTAAGAATACTCTCTGAAGAGAAAGTCTCGACCATATCTCAAAAGAGTAGAAAACCCATGTCGCGGTCAAGAACCAAGTGAAGAAGTCGGTCAGGCTAGCAAAGTGAAGGGGAAAATACTTAAGAAAGATTTTAGGAGGGGATAAATTATAGAAAAGAAACAGAGGAAGCTCATCAAGAATCCCGCTCGCCGAGGGGTAGTCCAAACCACAGAATCGGTCTAACAACTTGAACAAGCGGCCAAAACACAGAAGAGGGTACTGTGCGTCACAGTTCTTGTAGGGAGGAATTTTCTACTTTAAATCGAATGTATGGGTTGAGTTCGACGACAACCTGACTTTCGACAATAAAGGTTCTTAGTTGAGTAGCAACGCGATTCTCTAGTAGCCATTTCCGATGGTTGCTAGAGAACACCAGGCAAGTTCCTGAGTAATGACATTGGATTCAAAAGCTCGTCGCTATGGCTGTGAGTTCGTCTGTTTCATTCTGCATATTGATGTACGTTGAATGTTGAATTCAACCAGGTCTGGGGAAGTTTTTGTGTTATCTTAAACTTGCTAGATTATATACCGACTCTTGAAAAGTGGAACATCTTCCAACCAAACTGATAGGGTAACATATTTCTACATCGATAGAAAGTTGCTCATGTGATCGTGATTTGGATTAACCAACGAACCTGAATTAAACCCAACTTGAATCAGGCTTAGGTCATGATGTCAGGATTTTATGCAACTCTTTGCAACGGCTAAAGTTCCATAATTATACAAATTTTATGTTTCAATAGGAACTATACTAACTGAGTTGGGTGACAATATGTCTCTCATCTTACACGAGGCAACAAAAAAAGGGGAACGATCTCCCCTCGCTAAACCCGTGTCTTGTATCTCCCACCTCCCACCTCCCACTGCACAATGACAACATAGGACATTTGATACATACATGAATGCCATTCAGACTTTAGGTTGATTTAAGAACTTTAAGACCTTTTATTTAATCCGCTCATATACATAAAAGCAGCAAGAAATAGTGAAACGCAGTAACCGGATAAGAGATAGAGACTGGATAGAAGGTCATACTGCACATCACACCACACCCACCTCAAATCTCGCCACCTTAAGATCTCAAACCATCCACTGATTGACCTACTTCGCCTCCAGAAAAAACAAGTGACTCATAGAGGGTACCCCACAAGTCTCACTCCTCGTCTCTTTCCGCCACTTCATTAATAAACCAAGACAAGAAAGACCTTATTCAAATCCCGCTATTGCTCAGATGTACATGCGTGCGAATTTCGAAGAAGATTGGTCATGGGGTTTGAACATGTGAATATACCGTTCATGGATAAATATGGAGGATGGGTGTGAGACATCCTGTACGAGCGCTCCACACACACTTCCTATGATAGTCACGTATCTTACTGTACATGGTGGATTTAAAAGGACCATAGGACTTTAGTTCGTTGTAAAGTCTCAGAAAGCTGGATAAAACAAATTGCTTCTAGACCTCTTCAGAAACCAAAACAACGAGGGAGGATTGGGTTTTAAGTTTCAATTCAAATGCAGCTAACACAACAACACAACACAAACACGATATTGACCAGGTTGCATATGCACCCATAATGACCTTCCGAAATCCAGACTTTCTCCACACCTTCGCCCTTCCAAGATCTCAAGATCCACCTTCCACTCACGATCTCACTAGCCAAGCTTTCCCGCCAAACAGAAGCTTATACTTACCAAGGTCCCAAATATTAGGCTTCCACTACCGACTGAGTGTGCTCAGATTCCAGTAGACGCACAGTACAGCTATCAGTTCAAAAGTTTAAATTCTTGAGTCCCTGAGTGCAGGTTAAGCTTAGGAAACACTTTGACCTCGAAAGAATTGAGTCAAAATGCTCACTTTGGGGAAAATTCTACCAAGAAAACCCCTCACACTACTTACTATCACAGTTTCCCGTCCTCCTTCTGCTGCAGCTGGAGCTGGACCGTTGAACTTCAGATCGTTTATCTCGTTCTATTCGAGACTACGATTCATGGCCAACACACCATCAGAATCTCTTACTCAATCTGCCAAGATAACTTATCGACTACCCAACTATAGAGCCCCTCACAGAGAAGTTCTCCTTCGTACTACGTATTCGAGATCCATATATAAAACAGAATCGACATGCAAGTAACCCTATCATCCCCCCCTGTTCTTTCTTAATTGACACCAGTAATGGTCGTCATCCGATTCGTGGGGTGTCACAGAATGTCAAAAGAACATCCCACTCTTCGTCCACCACTCACAGCTGTCATATTTACCCACCAATTCGTAATGAGTACCGACCCGACCGGTATTGGACTGACGTCTGTCTGAAATCTGGTAACGGTTGGTTGGCGATGATGCATGTTTGATATTGAGATGAGATGTGATTGTCGGTAACCGTTTAATTTGATTGATTAATTGCCTACCAATCAATTTTAATCAATCATTAACCGTGAAAAAGAAAGCATGGTGGTGTCCCTCCAATTAATTTATTCCATATCACCTTTTTCTTTTTCAAATTTTTCTCTGTCCTATCATTTTCTCCAGCTACATACATCGTAATCACATTCATTCCCATCACCCCCTCAAATCTAAATCCAAATCCAAATCCAATACAAATCCAAGTCCCAAATATTCCTCCACAGACCCCGCACCAACCCAACTCAACGCAATCCAATCCAACTCTAACCAAAAACCAGGAACCAGTAGGACATACCGGTAGTACAGTACCTACCTACAGATACACCAGAAGCGGAAAAAAGGTTAAAAGAAATACTTTTCGCTACTCTCGTCCGTAAAAAAACAAAAAAACAAAAAAAAAGTAAAGTAAAGTAAAGTAAAGTAAACCAAAAACTTAATCTCAATCTCAACCTCCCACACCAATTTTTTCCCAAACTATGCATACCTTATTTCCCCTGTAGTTTACTGTACGTACCTAGTCTTCCCCCCTTTTAAGTTCCTCGGTAATGCTTCAGTGGCGTGTTAGAAACTTTTTTGCTTTTTGCTTTTTCTTTTTTCCTGTTCTGTCATAGTTTGGATCCCAGTTTTCCAGGTTCGAGTCTTTGATAACGTTGGGTTCATCTGATAGTTAGTTTCGCGTTCTCATCATAGCAAAAAAAAAAAAAAAAAGAAAGAAAAGAAGAAAGAAAGTTAGGTCGAGTTCAGTTCATCCCATCCCACACCATCCCAACACCCCACCCGACAACCATCATGTTTCAGCACAAAGTGAATTTTTCGAAGCGAGAATGCTGCGAGAAAGATGGGAGTTGGTGGCGTTGTTTGTCCCAAGGAGAAAAAAAAATCCAAGGGGTTTGTTACCGAGTAGCAGCCATATTACAAGAATCGACCCAACACAACCCGACCGAACGCCCAATTCCGAATCTAAACCCGAGATCTGTATCATTGGAACATCCAAATCCCGAGAATCATCTTACTGCGTCTGGGGAGCTGTGGCTGTGGCTGTGATCGTGGCTGTGATCGTGACGACCAGGAAGACCAAGAATATCTTTACCTCTTTCTTACCTCTACTCGAGTACAGCCAGATCTAAAAATGCGGTCAGAGGTATTCGTAAGAGTAAGATATCAATCAATACCTAGCTATCCAATCCAATCCAATCCAATCCAACACATCCCAATAATCCAAAGCTGACGACCCATCCAACCACCCCCCCCCAAAGAAAGTCGGGATAAACAGATGCTGCTCTCACCTTCTCACCTTCTCACCCACCAATGTAACCACCAACATCCATACCTAATCACGAGGGCAGTCCCGAAATTCCCTCTAGTGTGGTACCACACACCAGACCTGCCAACCAACATCGGTTACAGCGTCTGCAGGTTTTTTGGTTTTACGCAGCCACCATGTATTCTGCGTCTGGTCTGGGTTGTTGCTGTGCATTGATGTGGTGTGGTGTGGTGTGGTGTAGGGTTTACGTAGGTAGTACCGGTACTCCAGATGTGGTATAGGTATGGTGTCCGGGAGGGATGGTAGATTCTAGATACTGTCCAGGGTTTATGTATCCTAGAGTCTAGATGTGGTATGGGTATAGTATGGTATGGTATGGTGTCAGGGAGGGATGGTAAGATATCGTCCGGGGTCTAGGTCAAGGTTTGTTATGGTATGGTATGGAGGGGTAGTGCTTACGCTATGCTACCTACCGGTACTCTAACTTGGTATGGGTAATGGTAATGGTAATGGTATTGGGTAGGTAAGGATGTGATGTGATGGATGTGGAAGTATGGTTCCGGCACATGCACGCACATATACGAGGACTGTACAAGTACCGGCACTGTACTGTACTGTACTGTCTCTTGGGATGGATGGGTTTATGGTAGCATCCACACGCCACATACCCACGACCTACATTTACGGGGTGGAGGTATCTCCTCGTGTATGAATTCATCCGCCGATTTTAGTCCACTGTAAACTATTATAGCTACACGCAATAAAACCACAACAACGCATCTAAATACCTATTATAAGCATCGACGACAAGGTTAATTACCTAGTTTCTAAAGAGGCAGCTCGAATTGATTTCGTATTTTGGCGATATTCTTTGCCGCTGTTAAATCTAGTACAGTAGTAGGTGTCCGAACTGAAATCGGTGGATCAATCTGTAAGGAGGGTATGATGATGATGATGACAATGATGATCCCCGCCTAAACTTCGAATTCTTGAAATATCGGGATATGGATGGAATTCTCGTATCGTATTCTCGTAGGTATAATAGTAAATTAATATCAGTACAAGTACAAGTACCTACCCACCTCGTACACCCCACCAAAACACCATTGAAACAAAATAAAAAAGGTACGTACCCAAAATCCCACCTCCAATCATTAACCCCCATGGGCCAAAAAAGAAATTCTCTAACGTCCTACCGAAAAAAAAGAAAAGGAAAGACAAAGTGGAGACACAAAAAAGAAAGGTAACAAACATGAACCAAACAAATAAACGTGTTTCCCACGCCGGGTACGGTACGATGAGGTACGCAACCAAGTAAGCACCAAGCAAGCCCTTCATGTCATATCTAGCCAGCCGTTGAGATACTCGTATGGGAAAGGTACCTACCCTACTACCTATAAAGTAAAGTAAAAGTAAAGTAAAAATATGAGGTATCGAAAAGCCATTCATTGTAGGGTCCAGACCCCCCCTCCCCATGTAGTATACTTCGTAAGAAATAATGGTGGTGTGATGAACGGATAGATGGATGAATAGGATAGGATAGGATATTCATCCATAGGTACAGTACATGTTGGTTGCAGATGTACCTACCTATGTTGTGATACTATTACTAGAATGGCGATGGGATGGGGATGGGGATGGGGATGGGGGTGAGAGGTAGGTAGGTAGGTACTATGCGGTAATGCGAGAGGTAGGTAGGTAAGATACAGACAGGAAGTGGGAAAACCGGAAAAGCAATGCTGATTTGGTTGGTGATGGTGGTGTTGGGATGGTCATCAGGAGTACGTAGCGGACACTTTACTCCGTTACCTTACCTACCTTACTCCATCCGTCTTTTTACTCCGCAAACTAGATATTTATGGAAATCCATTTTACCTATGTTTATGCCATACCGATCGAAGATGTGTATAAAAGTATATTCATTCACAGATATATGAATACCTAGAACTGGAGCTCGCTAAAATGGGAAACGAAATCTACCTACCTACCTAGAAGAAGCACCCCCACGATCTGTACTCGTATAAAAGTATATTCATTCACGGATGTATGTATAAATAGAACAGAACCGGATCTCGCTCTTCTCAAATTCAACGAAATCTACCCACCTACCTAGGTAGAAAGAAGACCCCCCACGAAATAGAAACGAGAAATCCAAATCCAGATACCGAGGTCTTCGCAAAGAGGTAGGTATTTCCAATAATCTACTCGATCCGTACCGTACTCCCCCCACACCAACCAACACCAACCACCCACCCACCCCTTCATCCCTTCGGTATCTCCTTATCGATCAATGCTATCATATCACCTCCATCAAGAATTCCCGGAGAAAACTCATGGATGTATGTCAATAATATAACTAATCATTTGTAGAAGGTAGGTAGGGGTAGGTATCTAATCACAGACCATCCCATGTGGAAGATCATCATCTTATTCATCCAAAGAAGAATGATAATCCCCGTCTCCTAGTCTCTATCAGGACCATCCATCTCCATCAGGACCATCCATCACGGCACTGCTACCGTGCTGGTCCCTGCCAAAAACAACCTCAATGCCGCGAGCCATTGCAGCCAGCCAACCAACCAACAAATACTCCGCACCACCGCACTGTGCAAAAACACAACCAACACAACCCAACACAACCAACACAACCCATCCCATGAATTCCCATCGAACCATTTAAGATTAGGTCCAACGGAAGATACCTACCACCATTTCGTCAAGTCCGGTACTCGAGTAAATTCTATCAAGTTCGGTACTCGGTCTCGTACTTCGTACGGTTTTCCGCTGTACGGTAAAGTGACGAAATCATACCTTGGTCCATGGGGGGAAGGGGCCCCTTCGTACTGTAGAAGGAAGGGGTGCGATTGTTGGTCTGAGCTGAGATGTTGGTTGAATGTGGATGGATGATGGGGATTGATGATGGTACGAGCTTGGGTCTATCGGATTTTAACTTAGTAGTAGGGTACCGACAAAATCATAAAAAATAAAATAAAATGTGAGGTCAACGCCAACCTGACCTTGGGAGCAGTGAGCGAGCTGCTGCAAATGTTGGCCTGAGAGAAAATGAAGATAGATTATGGATTATGGATTCTGGATAGCGGATGTCGCCCCCAATATTTGGAGGCCGTTTCGTACCGTTACTTCGCTTACAAATTCAATTGACAGGTCAATTGTAGGGCTGGTTGGGATGGGAATGTGCTTGGGGTTGGGGGTTGGTTAGCGGATTGTTTTGCTGCATACAGAACGGAGTACCGAGTAAGTACAGCACGCACCCATTTATATCTCTCTCCATTCTCCATTCTCCATGATCCATCAGAGGAATGACGTCGAATCTTCTCCTCGAAAAAGTGTTGATCGGGTTGATACCATGGCGGTATCAACAGGTATCACCAGCCTCCACTACGAGTTACATCTTCCGTAGTTCGTACGGTAGTTGGTAGTACGAGTACCAGAACCAGACCCTAACATCTACCGCCCTAACCTTACCTTACCCACTACGTACCTACTTATCGTTCGTGCAACCCGTCGACCGAGCTGAATAAAATCAAATCTCTGGCTCAGGCTGGCGCGCCTCCAAGCCCAAGGCAGGGGTGGCCCAAAAGAAGGCCCGATGGTAGTTTTGGTGTATCCGAAGGGCTGGAATTCGTGGCGTCTCGCTTCGCGTCGCAATGAGACAGAAAAATGAAATATGAGGCGGAGAAAAAAGGCTTGTTGGAGACGTACAGGAATGCCACGAGGGAGTGACGAATTTTGGGCTTTGTGCAGATCGACGTCCCGTTATCGTACCATACCCAGCATACGTCGTTCTTTTTTTTTCTTTTTCTTTTTTTGTACTACGTAGTAACGTAAAAGTTGCTGTAACCGAAGGGAGTAGGGATGGGACGCCAGGACGGAGATGGATGGGGATTGGGATGGATGGATGGGGCTGCGGCTGGGGTTGGGGGTTGACGGGTCGGAGGAGGAGACGGGTGGCCCAGCTTTCTGGGTTCGTTAAGGTTAATCTGAACAGTACTCCGTACTCCGTACAGTGGTGTTTCAACTTTGAATAATTCCTCGCACGCCCACCACGCCCACCACGCCCAGCGAGCTATTGATCCAGATACAGTGTCATTAAAAGTACACCAAGGGGACAAGCTATGACTGCGAGAATTGGTAGGACATCGGAGCGAAGAGAGTGACCCCGCAACAACGATGACGAGGAGAATGCCCGCGATGGCAATAGCGTACGGAGTACTCCCTACGAACCCTACCCCCTCCCCCTCCCTACTTCGTACCTACCTGTCCTCAGGGTCCGTATTGCACAAATGCCACCCCCATCCTAGAAACAGCTAGCAGGCCCCTGATGTCCCCTGATGTCCCTCCCCTGAGTCCCCTATCGATATCGGTACGCGTAGCCTCCTCAAGCCAAAGCATCATCCGAACAGGTTACCGGGCCGCTTATTTTATGACCTGAGTCCCGGGGGGCTCTGAGAGACGAAATGCAACAATTTATATAATTAAACACGGATTTTCTTCATCCGTCCCGCCCAAAGGTCTATTTTGTGGTATTTAGTTAACCGCTGCCGCGGGCCACGAGGATTAATCCTCCTCTCCGCGCCTGGCACCCTCTGTTAGGAAGTTCTTTGGGGCATGGCTCGTGCAGGCGTGGGTGATCAGCGCAGTTTCCCACTTTCTGGAGCGCAGGAGGGAGAGACGGAGAGACGGAGACGGCCAGGACGAGGAATAGATGCAACGGCGTCAGGGGTCTCGAACAGGAATAGGCTTAGCCCGGAGAAAGCAGACGAACCGGCTTGAAGCCGCTGCACTGCTGCTGCAATGCAGAGGAAGAAAAAAAAAGGGTTCGAGTGTTTAGCAAACCAAACAGTCTAAACAGACCGATGTGCCCCTCACAGGGCCTCACTCCTTCTATTTTATTTGATCCTGAACTCCTCGAGGGGGATGGGGATGGAGACACGATGGAGACACGATGGAGACATATGCAAGGAATCCATGACTGACGAGTTTTATGGAGATATTATTGATGCTTGGTCTTGGTGGTTGCGTAGCTCTCCCGCAAAGCAAATCGAGATTGGATGGGGATTATTGATGGAGCAATGATCAATTGATCAAATAGCCGCGAGCGGGGATGATTCGATGGGAATAATAAGAAGAAGGGCCTGGCCTTGTGTCAATCTATTAGAGGCTGTGTGGAAGCGAGATGTTATGCACTGTACAGCCTGTACAGGTATTGTGCAGTGCAGTGCACTGCCAACAAGACCCGACTTGATGCTGACCCAGACACCGATGCAATGGGTGAGGGTTTGACCGTTACAATGCCTTCTGTTCTGTCGGGTCGTCCCTACAAATCTTAATTGTCAAAAGCTCTTGGACTCTTGGAGGGTGGGCGAGAGGATGAGCTGATGGCGGCGGATGTCAGAGAGGACGAGGTCGTCGACGAGACAGTACAGACAGTACAGACAGTACAGACAGTACAGACAGTACAAACAGTACAAACAGTACAGACTGTACAGTACGAGTGTAACCTCGGCGAGGTTAGGAAGACACACGGTACGGAGGAAGAGAACGTACGAGTATTGACTCCTTCAAATCTTTAAATTTGCTATCGTGGCCTTCCTATCTCGGGGATTGTAGGGTTAGCAGTAGATGAGATGCCCTGATGTTGACTCGGCAGAGAAATCTTGGTAGAGACAGTACCTGCGGATAGAGCTGTACTTGATTGGTAGAAAGTCCTTTGGGCACGCTTTCTCCGATCTCACCATCCCAGTTTCAATAGCCTTTCGGAGATGGTGGGAATGGAGTTCCTCCACTGTCTCTCCACCACCATGAGACAATGAGACAAGCTTGAGCTTTGAAAAGCTACTGCGGGCGGATTACCGCACCACTCGGGTCTCGGGCCCAGTTCCCAGTTCCCAGGCCCACTCCTAGGCGTCCAGTCTGCTGGTCAGTGGTTACCAGTAGCAGGGCTAGAGTGAGTAAGCTAGAGTAAACTAAGCAAATGAGCCGTTGGCGTTGGCGTTGTCGTTGGCGTTGGTTTGGTGTTGGAGCCCAGGACAGGGCCATGGGAAGGGCTGGAGCTGTACACTAACGACTGCTCAGAAGTTCAGCTTGGAGAAGCATCGTCCGAAGAATTGAAGAATGTGTGAGTGATTGAGAGAAGAGAATTCGCCAGTTACCTTTAGTTACCTATAGTCACCTATATTCTGCACCAAATGTGTAGGTACTCGTGTACTGTGTACTGTGTACTACGTACTGTGTATCATATTTGCGTAGACAGCGCTTCGTACATAGGTAGGATACCTGATGTAATACCTGATGTAAGGTTACTTACTGCTCTTAAGAGCGCCTGCATTCCTCTTGCCGCTTTCTCTAATCGCTTTCTCTAATCTGGGTGAGGCGCATTCTGTACTCGTACCACGCTCGCTGAGATGGGGTAAGGGCCATGCGCCGCTGGGCTGCCCAATAATCGGTTCTGCGTAGGGAATAGTCTGCGGTACTTGATGGTACCTAGGTAGTTGTAGAGCTAGACAAGCAATTAGGTAGTTCATCAACTACTGACTGCCGAGACGTAGGCACAAACTAGTCTCACTAGTCTCACTAGTCTCACTCGTGGCCATATACGCCTCATACCCCTCCCATTAATTGCCCAGGTAACTACCTAGGTAGAAGGGAAGGTCTGCAATGAGGCAATGAGGCCATACTCGTACAAGCCAGATTTCTGGATGATCAGGCATGAGTCTGGAGACGAAGAAAGAGGGGGTCGGCAGTAGCATGGTCTCGCTTCGCCTGCCGCCATATTTTTCCCAGGACTCGTTCATCCTCGTTACCAGGACCAGCCTTGCGACAGGGAACCCGGCCATGGGCCATGCCCCCCCATGCCCCCCCATGCCGGGAGACGAGTTTGGTCGAAAAAGATGGGCAGATGGGAACGCCAGGCCTTCCGATGCGTACCATGTCTCCGATCACCTTCCAATCACCAGGGCCCATTTAGAATTTAGACACCCAAGCTCGGCGGACCCTGGTGATGGGTCTGATGGCTTTCGGAGACTGCTCCCCTGGGTCGCTGATTCCTCCACGGTGGCCCAATCAGCACTGAATCCAAACGTGATGCGAGACCCCTAGGAGGGCAGCGTGGGAGAGGTAAAGCGGCAGATGATAGCTGGTGGTAGGGTGCTGCTGATGGGTGGTTGCTGGTTGCTGGTAGCTGGTACCACTGGCAATGTAGCTATCAGACTATGTAGCCATAGCTCGCCATAGGTCCTGTAGCCAGCTGTTGTGGCCACTCCAACTTGGAGCTAAAGGGCGATATATTGACTTGAAAGAACTGGACTAAGCGAGCCCAAATATCCGTGTATATACAACAAACTCGGCAAACATGTAGCAGAGTTTTTTGTATTATATACCTGCTAGGTCAAACTTGAGAGACTTGAGAGCCAAAATAACCTCCCCCTCAAACCCCTCAAACCTAGCCCCCAATATCAACCTCGGCCGCTTTATGCTTGGGTTCTGGTGGGTGTGCAGCCGGAGAAAGCGTTACATTTCTACCTTCCCAGTGACCCCCATCAGGATTAGCGTTCTGACCAGGTCATGAATGCCCCGGATCGCTTAGACGCACCTGAGGGTTCTTGGGTCCACCCACACCCACTCACACCCATCCTTCAGAGCCACCTGCACTTACTGCTGCAGCCATTTCTGCCCGCTACGCTAATGCTAATGCTAATGCTGGAGCTCATCCGGACTGGACTGCCTTCATCACCCACCCACCCGCCGTCCAGGGCCCATTGCATCGTATCTCTTTCTTCCTCCTCCCTCCTCCTCACTTCTTGCAACCAGACTGATGGTCTTTGAAAAGAGTCCAACAAGTTCAACCACCACCCGAGACTCTGCGACGGACTTTTGATCCGGAACAACGAGGAGGAAAACCCAAGAGAAAGAAGGATTTGCATCACCACTTTCCAACAGCGGCTCCGTACCCAACACAAAGGCTCCTGGAAGCGAGGGTTCAGCGAAAGTGATCAGTGTCGCAGTGCAGCCCCGTCCCAATTTTTAACTTCATTATTCTCATCCCATCCACCAACGCACTCGACCTCGACATTCATTCGCACTATTCTCACAAGTCATCAACATCACCACCACAATCGTTCATATCTTGGGCATCAATAGGCGTCGAAATTGTGAGCATCTCCCCGTCAACGTCCGTCCAGGTTGGGTTGGGTTGGTCTGCCAGAGGAGAAAGCAAGGACATCCCCTCCCGTCAGACGGGCTGTCGGGAACTCGAAGCTTTCCACCCGCCGCCAAAACTTTAACCACGAACAAAGCTAATTGTTGGGCCAGAAAAAAAATACTATCACCGCCACCAATAATTAATATCGCCATACAAAGACTTTTCGATTATTCGTACCCCATTTGACATATCGTCGACATGTCGGCTTTTAGAGAACCCAAAGAGTTCCCGCGGGCGAAGGATGCCATGGGCAATGACATACCAGATGCGAAGATGACGAGGACCACCAGCGATGGAAAGAAGCTTACTTACATGTTGAATGTCATCCAGCAGCCACAGCGTGCGAGAGCTTGCGGCTCTGGTGCCAAATGTAAGAATCAATTGTTGTCATATTTGTGTGGATCCTGCTAACTCAAGAAAGCTTCTGCGGATCGAAGACCAGTTGATCCTCCGCCAGTCGTCGAGCTTCGCATATTTGAGGGTGAGACCCAAAAGGATTTAGATGTGACTTTCTCCTACAGGGCCAACTTCTTCCTCTTTGCAACCTTGGAATCAGTTCGACCTATTGCACATGGTCGTATTCAGCCATCTCCATCCCAGACACCCGTACTAACTGGAATGCCCGTCTCGGGAATGGCTTACCTTGATCGTCCACTAGAAGCTGGATACTTTATTTTTCCTGATCTTTCAGTTCGTCATGAAGGCGAATATAGACTGAGCTTCAACTTGTATGAATCTGTTGACCCATCAGCAAATGGTGACACCTCGCCTGTGGATCGAAAGCCTCCCCAAGGCGCAGACATGGGAAGTGCATCATTTGACTGGCGTATGGAAGTAAAGTCCCATCAATTCCCTGTCTACAGTGCAAAGAAATTCCCAGGTCTATCTGAGAGTACTACACTCAGCCGAGTTGTAGCTGAGCAGGGTTGCCGAGTTCGAATTCGACGTGATGTTCGAATGAGAAGAAGGGAGAAGAATGCTCCCGAGGATTATGAGCATAATGAACCACAACATGATACATGGACGCGACCAGCTCAGAGCATGGAGGACCAGCAGGAAGTTTATTCTCGAGAGCGTTCCCGGTCTGATAATATCTCCCCCAAGTATGATCATGGCGAGAGCTACCCAAATCAACCTCCGTCACCACCATTGTCTGCTGGACATGTTCCAGCAAATGGCTATCTGGGAAATGTCGGTGGTGATATTGCTCGCGGCAATCATCCACATGCCCCTCAACAATTTACAGCACCGCAAACACCTCACTCCCAACCACCCACGATGCATTCACACCCATACCCACCTCCTCCTCCTGTTCATTATCATCAACAACAGCAACCTCAATATCAACAATATCGGGCACCACCACCACCACCACCTGCTCCAATTCACCCACAGCCATATTCTCAAGCATATGTCCCACCGCCTCCTGCATTCTCAGCCAGCCAATCAAGGGATGTTTATGAACGCGATCAACACAGGAGAGCATCGATGGGATACCAGCATCACCCTCCTCCACCACCTGCGCATCCACCAATTGAGAGCGGATTACCACGACGACAAAGCTATGCAGCATCTGTACCACCTCATGATCAACTTCCTCCAATTGCGCCTTTGCGCATTCCAAACCATAATGCACTTGATCACAATATGCATAATTCTCAGATCAGTCCTCCATTGTCCGCTAAACCTACTTCCTACATAACTCCGGACTACGACCAAACTCCTCGTACATTTCCTCAATACCAAGACCACCGTTCGCCACCGGAAGCCCTGACACTGAAACGGTCATACGACGACGTATTCAGCAATGCTCCTACACAGCAACCCCTTTACAACGGACGACGGCCTTCTGAACCCAATTATAATCATGAGGGTAGTTCTGAGAAACCTCCCATGATTTACAAGCGTGCCAATGGAATCTTCAAGAAGAAAGATGCCGAGGAAAAAGATTTCAGGGAATGCCATCCTGAGGAACAGAAGGCACTGTTTGAAGAGGAATACCGGAAGAACCGCGCTACCGTTGTTGTTCAACATCAGTAGTTTCTTCTCGGAGTGAAGGGTCCCTGGGGTTCACATCTGGCTTTTGGCGGTGCAGGCGTTGGGTTTGGGTTTGATAAGGAGGGTATTGGCGCTATACTTCTTTTTGTTTATACCACTTTTACTTTGGGATGGGAAATTGGCGTTGAAGGGGTGATGGTATTACCCTCCAGAGTTCCCTTGATGAGATGGGACTTTTGTTTTTCTCCTTTCTGCGAATTTATCTGCATTGGACGACAGACGAGATGATTTTTGAGGAGCTGGTTTTTTTGTTGTTTGGAGTGGAAGAATACCCCCGAAGTACACTTTTACACCCTCTTTAAGAGGGATATTTTCTCATTTTGCCCTGTGTTCTAGAACATAACATGCTGCGTTCTCGTTTCTTTTCCTTGTCAACATTTTTTCTTTTTTCAGGGAGGACTTTTTGTGTTAATTTAGGGATTCTTTTTTGGGAAAGGGAAAATTCTTGTTTCGTAGGGAATACTTGGGTGGATCATTGAGACTGGGATAACAGGCCAGCTCCTGGTTTTTATTTCACTGGAGGATTGAGAGATTGTTGGATTCTTGGATGGATGTTTTTGTTTTTGACGGGGGAAGAAGAAGAGGAAGAAAGAAAGAAAGATATGAAAGAAAGATATATATGAAATAAATAGCATATTCCTCCCCGCTACCTTGACTAGTTACCTTTGATTTTTTATCATTTGCATTGTGCAGTTAGTTTCTCTAAGTTCCTTGAAGGCAGGGTGTTTGCGTGAGTACTACGAGGTCTTTTACATAGTGTACATATTTATATTACTTTATGAAATATCCAACCGCTTTTTATGCAACACCTTTTTTCTTTCCCTTGCCACCCTCCAATCCTCCAATCTTCCGCTTCATAATTCATTAATTCATAAATTCTCAATTGAACCTCGCCACGCCACGCCACCTCGGTTCGGTCATTCCAGTCCAGCTTCTCGCCAATCCTCACCAATTTACTCCGTACCAAATTCTCGCCGTCCTGTCCTGGATCCTGGCGTCTTAACGCATATCCCGAAGCAGTGAAGCAGATAAATAGATAAATTACTATCTAGGTAAGGTGGTAATACCGTGGTAGGATCCACACAGGCCCCCACTCTTTCTCTTTTAAGGTTTATATCCGGATACCTGGGGATGGACGGGGGGAGGGGACAAGGGAGGGTAAGGATGGTAAGGATGGTAAGGATGGTAGGGATGTGGGGGCAAGTGAGAAGGTTTTTGGGAACTTTGGGAACTTGGATGGGAAATCGTCGTACGATGTTTTTTATTGGGTTTGGTTTGGGTTTGGATAATGTATTAATGGGATGCTGGGATGTTGGGGATGGGGGGGTTTTGAAGGGTTTTGTGGGGGTAAGGTACCTAGGTAGGTAAAGGTAAAAATACAGGGTAGGGGGGATGTAGGGTGGTAAAGGTAAAGTATGTGATGTGGATGGATTGTGGATGTGGTTGATGTGACGTAGGTTGTAGGGGAGAGAGTAGGGTTGTAGGGTAGTGGAGGGGAGGGGAGGGAAATATGGGAATTGGGAAACTGAATTTGGAATTTGGGGATTGGGAAGTGGGAAGTGGGTGGAATGTTTCGTTTCATGGATGGATGGGGTTTGGAGTAGAGGTCTTTGAATGGTTGGTTTGGGGTTTATTGCGGT
Source organism: Hymenoscyphus linearis (assembly GCA_900536425.1). Classification (NCBI taxonomy): domain Eukaryota; kingdom Fungi; phylum Ascomycota; class Leotiomycetes; order Helotiales; family Helotiaceae; genus Hymenoscyphus; species Hymenoscyphus linearis. The sequence goes on along the minus strand of UNPR01000027.1, from coordinate 77,113 downwards.
ATGGGAAGTATCTGAGAGTTTAGAGATAGATGGATGGTCCCCTGGGCCGGGAGAGGAGTTAGGGACTTTGGGATTTAGTCGGTATTGGGGAGGGAGGGGTGGGTTGTGGGAGGGGGGAAGGAGGTTGGTTTTGTAGAGACTAGACTAGATAAAGTAGATAAAGTAAGTAGGTAGATACCTAGGTAGGTAGATGAAAATGAGATAACTGAGATGAGGAGATGAGGAGTACATAGGTGTTCACCTGCTTACTCGGTAATTGAAGATTGTAGGGAAGTCGGGAAAAAATCGAGGTACAAAGTACGGAGTACCTAAATGAGAAGAATATCGAGGGGTGGAAAATCTTCAATTGATAAAGGTACGATGTTACTTGTAGGTTGATTTATTTTAGTACCTACCGTCGACGCGTCGCGCGAAACGAAATCTGTCTACGAAGTACGAAGTAAATTTAGATGTAGACTTAAATTTCCCAAGTCTCTCAAAGAGGATACTCTTGCGACAAATACCTACCTACCTAGATAAAATTGCCCGTGAAGAACCTTAAGCTGGCCCTGGGGAAAACAAAACAAAACAAAACAAAACAAAAAAAATTAAGGTTCGGGTATCGGGAATTTTTCTCCGATGACAGCGGGACATAGCGGACGCCGCAACCGAGAACCGATCAGTTGGACCGCGGGAAGGAGGTTCTGGAAAAGGGTTTGGCGGGTATGGAAGGGGGATCCTTGGGATGAAGGATTTAAGGTTGATCACTTTCTTTGTTTACTTGGAGATTAAATTTTACGATACTCCCACGCGCGGGTGGATGTTTGGGAGGATGGGAGTTTGGTGCAGGTGGATGGTGGATATGGTTGGGTGTTAGGTATGGTTGGTGTAAGGTAAGTCAAGCCGAGGGTAGTTGTTACCTAGAGGGTGATGGCGATTCACTGCATGTGTTTTGTTGAGATTGAGTACCTAGGTCGGTACGCAGGTGTTGGTTGGATGAGCGATTCTGTGCGCAAATTTGGGTTTTCTTGTAAGCAAATGACGGATGCTTGACTTGCTGCAAAGTTTTCTTTTGGGCTTTTTTTGGGATGGTGGGGTGGTTTGAACTTTGATATTTTGAGTATGATTCAGATGAAAATTTGCTTGCGGGACTTATTGAGACAAAACAATGCTATAGACTGTTCTATAGAACAATAGAACATTTTTTCACTTCTTTCCGTACCTACTCAAGTCTTTCAAGAAGCTAGTTTACAGTGTACTCAAGTACTGTGCGTCGTCCTCACAGAGCGACAGAGGCTGAATGAAGTGGCGCCTGCACCTGCACGCACATGTACCTGCCTCCATACAGGGGTTTTCGCGCTAATGCATGGTCTGTGCTCAAGCTGTTTGTTGACTTGTGACAGTCCAAATAAACAGCAACTCCAACACTCCGACACGACAACCTTGATCTTCACCGTTCCATTCGGTGACAACGACAACATGTCTACGTCTTCAAGAAGAAGAGTAAGTTCAAGAGTAAGTTCTCCCTGCGCCATTCTGACACCTATCCACCTATCGAAATACTCCCTCCCCGCTAAAGTCTAACACACATTCCAGAGTAGCTCACTTGCGGGTACCAAGAGGACCTACAGCAACCGCGAGTCCTGGCCCCTTCCAGAAAAAGCCCACGCCAGACCGCCACTCACCCACCGAAACAGCACCACCAACTATTCATCTAGAGATGTAGATGCAGAGGTCGTAACATCCCCCGGTCGCACCAGTAAATTCGTCGAAGGCAGTATGAACGATCGAGCTAGTCAAGCCCCACCAATCGACTATATAGATGGGGATGGCCAGTACTATTTAGATGAACACGGAAACCGCAAGATCATCACCCCGCGAAAGCTAATGCGACAAGCCAACGACGAATATGCCCACGGCAACGGTTCCCACTATGCAAATGGCTCCGAGGCAGATCGATCCGAGTCCTCTCGTCAATCGAGCATCTTCAAGTTTGGCAAGGCCATCGCGGCGAATCTTAATCCGAGCAATTGGAAGCTCTGGAGTAAGAATCAGCAACCTGCTATCTACGATGAGGAGGCAGAGCAACAGCGCATTCTGGACGAACGAGCGGTGAAGGCGAGGAGACTTTACAAGGAGTTGAAGGAGTCGGGACATTTTCCTCTTACGAATGCTACTTTGATGGCATTCCAGGATGAGGAAAATGCTGAGAGAGGTAGGCAACAGCATATCAAGCATGATTCGGGGGTCTCCTTCCAGGGAAAGACTATGATTGATCCGTATCGACGCCAATCTTCGGTGCCGGATAGGAGAGGTCGCTCACGTCGCAATTCGGCTGATATGCCAATGTCGGTGGAGCAGAAGAGGCTGGGAAAAGTCTACCTTGAACCAAATTACCCAGCTTTCAGTCGCGGACCGAGTCCAGCAGTTTCCAATTTCTCCGAGTCTCGTCGACGCGGTCCTTCTGTACAACGGTCTGTCTCTGGTCGTAGTACCAGCTCGGTTGGCCGTGCTCATTCAACCCAACCTGGCTTTCAACCCGAGTCGGTGAGAATGCACAGCGATACGAAGCGTGGATTCAAGAGAGCTTCATTCACCAACATCAAGAATGCTTTCAAGAAAGAAGAGAGTAACAATACTGGCACGGTAGCAGGTGGTACTACTACAGCACGAAGAATGCCATCTAAAGCAGATCTTCAGAAGCAACGAAAACTCGTCAATCGTGTCAGCGATCTTGAAGGAAAACTCCAAGCAGCACGTCGTCAATTGAACCAAGCTCTTGGCGAACCCCTTCCACTTGCACCTCCGATGCGAAGCATTGGAAAGAATAGTCGATTCGTACCTGGCAATCTTTCTACACTTCCATCAGAACGACTTTTGGCTGGTTACGTAGAGCCCGAGCAAAGCTACGAGAATTCAGACATTGGCAGAGCTCTCAGCGTCGACAGTGCACAACTTTCACCCGCCTCTCCCAACTCGATAAACTTTCCTTCTCAAGACACCATATTCCAAGATTCTCTCATGCAAAGTGTTGAGATCGACGACACACTTGAAAGCTATCCCGAGGCAGCATCAACACCCAAGCAAAGAAAGCCCTCTAATGTCACGCTCAAGGACGAACCAACCCCAACCCCCGCAAAGAAGACATCACCCAAGGGAAGAAAGACATCACCAAAGGCTCTTCGTAGACGAAAGAGCGCCTTTATTGGTCTCGCGGATGATGGTGGTCTTTATAAACCTGGAAAGGATAGTGCGTCTGAGACAGGATCTTCTGAGGCTCCAAGACGTGGTGGTTTGAGGAAGAAATCTGTTTCTGGTCCAATCAAGAGAGGACTTCGACTTGCTACGCAGAAGCCCCCCACTGCTACTGAACCTGCTAAGACAAGCGGCGTCATTGGAGGTCGAGTCGTCAAGAAGAGAGTTGCTAGTGGTAGACAATCTGTTTCTCCACCCCCTGATCTCCAATCACCACCTGCTTCTCCATCTCCCTCTAATCCCGCGGAAACTCATTACAAGGACGCCGACCCTGCTGCTAAGAGATCCTCTCTGAACCTTGCAGAGTACGCTGACGCAAACGACGATGGAGCCGAGGATGGAGGTTTGGCTACCCAAGGAGGAGATAATGTGAATGTTCCACCTATGCCTAGGCTACCAACGACGATTCGACTTGCGAATGGCGATGTTATCCGTCCTACTCCGGCGGTATATCAAACCCTTAGACGTAAGGAGGGATCTATCATGGAAGCCGAGAAGCAACAGGGTCTTACGAGAGCAGCGGAGAGTTTCGAGTGGCCAGCTGATGTTTTCTAAACGTTTGCGGACTAAGGGGAATGAGGAGTGGATCTTTTTGTGAATTTGGAGCATGGATGGGGAGTTCAGCGTGCATACATGCATTTGGAGTTCTTTTTTTTTTACTCTCTTTTAATCCTTCGCCTTTTTTTCGATTATCTGGCAGGCTCGTTGGGGGCCGGCCGGACTGGATGGAGTACATGTGGACATGTGGATTGGAGTTTGCTTCTACATTCTACATATGGAGTGGACATGGAAGGCGTTTCTTCTTCTTCTTCTTCTTTTTTTTTGTCTATATTTGGGGATGTGTATGCTTGCATTATCGTCATCGACATATGGAGGAGTGTTTGAGAGAGGGGAAGGAGAGATTGATACATATTTGATGAATCACGACGAAACTTTTTTGATGATGATGGGAATGAGAGAGAATGAGAGAGAACGAAATGGATTATGAGAGAGAGAGAGGTGGTTGAGGTTTAATTAATACAGATGCGGGGGAGCAAGTTAGATATGAAAATGAAAATGAAATTGCAAAATGAAGTTATCACACTATTTTGGGTTTGAGATGAAGTGAGTTAGTGGGCTTGATTGAGTCTTTGTTGGTTGGTGAGAAGGGGAGGGAGTGTTATGTGTTACTTTTGAGTGAGTGAGTGGGTGGGTGAGGAAGTAGTGTTTATGTGTGGGTAGGTAGGTTATTAAGCGAAGGGAGGGAAGTAATGTATGTGTGTTCTTACGGTCTAGAAATATATAAAGGCAACCCCCATCCCATCCTCGAGGCCAGGGTTTTTTGGCAAGGGGGTGAGGATGCCAGGGGCTTATTGTTAACTGGAATATTGAATAGCTATGAGATTTCTATCCTGGGATATTAGTGTAATTATCTGCGGGCATTGATTTTTCTGGGAAATCAGTCATGTGGTATTAGGTTGTGGTTTAGTAGTGTTAAAAAGATTGATTGGGTGGTGCTTTAGGAGTTTTTGATTTGTTGGGTGATTCTTTGGTCGTTTGATGTATGATGAAGATGTGGGTTGTATAGAAGGCTATATATAGTGTTGTGTCTTGCTGGGTACGCTTGTAAGTTGGAATGAAATATTGACTATTGTGATGTATGCGGATGGCTTTGTGTATTATTATAGAATTATTTTATAAAAGAAAAAATACTTATGAATATAGGTGTAGATAGAACATGCAAGAGGAGTTATCAATTTAGGTAAAGTTCTAAGGAACCTCCTCTTCATCCTGATCATTCACCACCCACCACATGGTAGGCCCCTTACGAAGATAAGTATCCAAACCATTCCTCTGAAGAAACTTATCAAGTAACACCGCAACCTTCTCATTATTCATATCCGCAAAAGGAACATGAGTATTCCCCTTCCCAACATCCGGTTGATCAGGCAAAATAATCACCTCCGCATTCCCACCAGCTTGATTAATAAGATCGGCCATAACATACGAAGCCGCAATCGACTGATTATACTGACTATTCCCAAGTCCCACCCTATGATCCCCCCAAACAAACTGTATCGCCTCCAGCTTCGCCAATTTCTTAAACGCCTCAGGAGAAACAAAGTATTGTCCCAACGCCGTCGTAACATTAACATTATCAGGTAACACCACCCCAGACGTCTCATAAAGCACAACCCCCTTAATATTCCCATCAATCGCCTTAGTAACCGTCATCAACGCCCTCAATCCGCCCCCAGAATGTGTCAAATAGACAATATCATGCCCCAATTTCCCGGAATCTGCAGCTTCGGCAGCGACTTGGGCGTGGAGTTCCACATTGGCATCGGTGTCGAATTCTTGATATCGGCTTCGTGTGGCTTGGTTTAGGGCTTCTTCGTTGGTGATGGGGAATTGGGAGTCGCTCCACCACCGGTGATCTTGGGCGAGGGTTACTGAACCGCCGTGCAGGTCGTAGGGGTTCGTGGGTCCGAAGTTCCACGAGTAGAAGGTTTTGCGGTTGCGGTAGGTGGGGGTGTAGTGCGTTTTTTCGCAGCCCCAGTTTGCGCGGCCGACGCCCTGGGTTGGAGGAGGGTGTTAGTTTCGCTTGTTTGATAGAGGTGAACAGACTGTCTTGAGAAGATATAGGATTCGAAAGTATACAAATAATCCTTCTACTAATCTCAAAGCAATAGACATACGAAAACCAAAAACAAAACCCCAACTTATAACATTTCACAAAACAAAGAAAGAGAGAGAGCCAGCCAGCAAGCCAGCCAGCCAGCCATCTAAACTCACCGGACCATCCCACAAATAAACCGCATAATCGCTCCTCAAAAACCGATCCTTAAACCCCTCCCCCCCATCCCACCGATTCTGCCAATGCTGCGTCGAAGAAGAATGCCACATAACCAGAGAGGTCTTTCGAAGATCCCAGGGGATAAAGTATTCCACATATCCATGTCCACATGAAAGCTTTTCGTTGGCATCATCGGGTGAGGTCAGAATTTTTCCTCCGATTGCGAAGCCGCCGGTGCTGTTGAGGAGGATTGGGGAGGGGATGTTTATTGTGAATGTTGTGGGATTGTTTTCGTCTTCGCAGGTTGATGGGTGGGCGAGGGGGAGGAGGAGGAGGAGAGTGGTGAGGGAGATCATTTTGGGGGGTGGGGGTGAGATGGCACCTTTTTTTTGTGTGGTTTTCTTTCTCTTTCGATGTCTGATGATGGGATGGGGGGTTTTGGGAGTTATTGGTATATTTATGGTTGCTGTTCTTTGGGGTTCATTGTATGGGTTGTTTTACATGGGGGTTTATTTATCTCGCTTGAAGGGACCGAGGGGGGGACTTGGCATCTGAGGAAGTTGTTTGTTCTAGTGGAACTTTCCAGCGAAATACCCGTCGAGCTCCTGGCTCCTGGCTTTAGACTCGTGCGCAAGTTGAGGGTCTATTTAGCCTAGTTAGCTTAAATCAAGTAAATTTATTAAGTTGTTGATTTGTTTATGTAATAAATTCTTGCTCTTCTTGCTTTGGCGTCTTTTCAAAAAATTGTTGATTGGTTATCTGGATGGATCTTGTTTTTTTGAATTGTCGAATCATGGATGATCAAAAGTTAAGCTCTACTATATGAAGAGTATGGAACCCTTTCGTGAAATATGTGTTCACCCAGGAGTTTGCTGTTTTTTATATCGAAGGATGTGAGAACTTCCAGGGCCATACCTTGAAGGCTCTTTTTCTTCCCGTTTACCGAAGTCTGCTGGGCAGCATTGCGGTAAGGGCTGAGAGGGTTATAATCAATGTAAATAAAGTGATTCAATCTTGAATACGATATCGAGCTAACTAAAATATGTATTGATGAATCTACTGGACGTCGAGCCAGATTGTATTTTGGTTTGTTTGCTCTCGCTTAAAATGCATCGGCTAAACGAAAGGGGAATGATCTGTTCTATGCTGGTTGTTACAAAGATTTTTTTGTATGACTATACGATTATGTGAGTACTTTTGTATCCATCTACTTTCTGAGGAATTGAACGAGGTAACGTATCCTCATAGTCCACAGTCATATACAATATCTGGGAAGGATGGGTGTATTAGAATGACCTTGTACGCGGGCTTTCATCGGAGTTAATATAAAGTGGGCACTCTTGGCATACCCTCTCAACCCCTCCTCCTGCCCCTCTTTGACCAGGATCGCCTCTCATGCGACTCCAACAGCTCTCTATCTTTACACAACACCAAGTTTACAAAATGCCACCAAATCAAGGATTGACGCACCTCAAAGAATACGATATCAAAGACAGCAACGTCGAATTGATCGGTACCGAAATCGATCACCAAGTCAAGTACAATTCTGCCCAAACAGAGCCCGCCTGGAACGATGGCAAAGTAGGAAAGCAAGCTGGTCTTCACATATGGCGCATCGAGAATTTCGAGGTTGTGGTATGGCCGCAGAATAAAGCTGGGGAGTTCTACGATGGTGATAGTTACATTATACTCCATTCCTACAAGGTCGGCGAGAAAGAGGGGAAGGAGAAACTTATACACGAGATATTCTTCTGGCTAGGAAGCAAAACCTCGCAGGACGAGGCAGGAACCGCGGCATACAAAACTGTCGAATTGGACGAATTTCTAAAGGGTGTGGCTACCCAGCATAGAGAAACGGAACAGGAGCTTTCGGACGATTTCCTTGCCCTATTCCCCCGAATCAAGATTCTATCTGGAGGTGTACGTTCTGGGTTTACACATGTCGAGGATGCCGAACCAAAAGAGATCACGACTCTACTTCGAGTATTCAGATACCCCAGCGCTGGACGTGCTCAATCCATCATGGTTCACGAGGTCGAACCAACGTGGCAGTCTCTTGACGAGGACGACGTTTTCATTTTGGATAAAGGGGATAAGATATGGGTATGGCAGGGCAAAAAGTGTAGCCCGATGGAAAAGGCAAAGGCTGCTCAGGTCGTCCACGATATGACGCTTGCAAAACATATAGATGTTGAAGTACTCACGCAGGACGAATCCAGATCCAGACTGGTAGTAAATCTGCTAGGAGGCGAAAACACTTCCCAGACTGAATTTCGCTCTCCCAGGCCTCTGTCTCATAAGGCAGATACTGGTTCAAATGCTCGTCCCCAGCGTTTGTTCCGTCTCAGTGATGCTTCAGGAAGGTTGTCATTTGATCTTGTCAAGGATCAAAAGCCTGTCCATGGAGCTGATTTTGATACTAAAGATGTCTTTATTTATGACACCGGTCGTACTATCTGGGTTTGGCGGGGACATGCTGCTAGTCAGCAGGAAAAGGCAATGTGGATTAATGTTGCACAGTCTTATGTCCGACAGCTTCAAGCTGGATCAGAAAGTGCCCCCATTGCCTCCGTCGTGGAAGGTTATGAAAGTCCGGCGTTTCTTAAGACCATTCAGGTTTAATTGGCTTTTATAATTAGCCAAAGGGATCAAAAGTTCTTGTTGGCTGTGTTTGGCCATGTAGTATAGACTAATGGTTACTTTTGGAGCTGTGTAGTCTACTGAGACTTCAAATGTGTTCCGACAATTCATAATAACAGCGCTGAGATGAAGCTGTCGGAAGTGCTTAGTGGCATTGGTGCTTAGGGAAGGAAGTTTTTCCCCGAGTGAAGCTCTTCTAGCATTAGATCCATATCTTTCAAATGCTCTTGGATAGCTGAGAATACTACCATAAAACTCTTCGAAGAATGTGAAACTAACTTGTTCTGTTCTTCTGTTCTTCTACCTTTTTCCATCAATACTTGCAATTATTTAGAAAACTACGGAGGGTTTGCCAGAGAAAAATGCTCATTCCTGTTACCTGGAATCTTCCTTTTTCTTCTCATTTGTGGAGACTCACGAGCTGTTTTGGCAGCCTTCGATGGCCGCGCGATTTCGAAGTGGATGCCTGTTCTACGCAATATTTTCTAGTCCTCTTCAAGCAATTTTGCGAAGGTAGCTGATTCTGGGTATATCATCGACAGGGGCTAAGATTGTAAACCTTGGTTTGGATGTGCAACTCAGAGGCACAGCTTCCCGTCCCTTGCAGAAGGGACCAATCCTCATAGTAAGATTACGCGAAGCTCAGAGTGGATATCAAAAGGCGGCAGTAAATAGACTACTTAATTTTCTACTTCTCTGGAATTATGTGAGGTTATAGTTGTTGAATCATGCCAATTAAGTTAATAACCATATGAATGTTATATTATAATTGAGACAAGTGTCCGAAGACAAGTGGTCCACCTAGATTTGCAGATCGACGTGATAGCTATATGTCACTGTTAATGTGCAATAGGACGACGGTTACGTAGGCGAGGTGTAAGCATGCATAATCATATACTATTAGGTACCCAATCGAGAAGGTGATAGGATTATTCATCGGTCATTATTGGATGACATCAATTGAACTCCCATATATATTTTCCAATATCCACTTCAAGTTTCTCGGTTCTGAGTCTTGGCTACATCCCATTATCAATCTCATCATGAAAGATCTCGCCAACCTCATCTCAGCATCCAGTCTAGTCATCTCTATCGGGAATGCTTTGCTGCTCAATCCACCGGGACCCGATATTAAACTCGGAACTGCGACCGCTGAGCTCATTGACTATTCCCGTACCAATGTGTGGGGGAACAACAGTGATCCTCGAGCATTCTTAATTTCAGTCTTCTACCCACTTGGAGTAAAACCTTGCTCTGGCGGCTACAGAACTAAATATGTCTCCAAAATCGTCAGCGATTTCGAAGATGGGTATTTCTTCGAACGGGGAATTCTTGGAACGCTCGATTACAACTCCCTCGAAAGCCAATTCTATGAAAACTGCTCTGGGAACGACGAAACGGACTACCCAGTCCTGATATTCTCGCCAGGATACTTCAGAACGCGGTTACTATACGGTGTCCTCGCTCAATCCGTTGCCAAGTTTGGATACATTGTTATTACAGTCGATCATCCTTATGATGCTGATATTGTCGTTATGCCTTCTGGACAAATCATCAGTGGGGTGGATGAAACAAATTTCTCGACTACGGAGGATTACCAGGGAGCTGTTGACACGAGGGTTGCTGATTTCAAATTCCTTCTTGATCAACTGGAAGATCCTAAACTCGCAAAGGCACTTCTTCCCACGGTACCTTGTCATCTAAATGTCTCGAAAGTGGGAATGTTTGGCCATTCAGCGGGAGGTGCGGCATCTGCGAACCTCATGATCACAGATGCTCGCGTTGCGGGAGGGATAAATTTGGATGGCAGTCTTTTCCCACCGGTTACTGAGGTTGGACTCGATCGACCATTCATGTTTATGGGTTCTGCGATTAATGGAGAGGATTCGCATTCTCGGTTCACAGACCGCTCTTGGAATGAGACGTGGCCGCTTTTGAGGGGGTTCAAATATGATATTACCTTGAATAATAGTCGGCATAGCACGTATGGGGATTTGACTTTCTTGCTTAAGTCTTTGGATCATGTTCCGGTGGGTAATGAGACACTTACTGTCGGTACGGTTGATGGGGGTGTTGCGATGGTGGATATAAGTACCGTTGTGGTGGACTTTTTTGATTGGGTTTTGAAGGGGAAGGAAAGAAGTAAGTTGTTGGAAGGGGATAATGAGGGGTTTTCTGACTTGATACCTGTGCCTTCTTAGGCTTTATTGATAATTGATAATGTCAGGTGACGAGGAAATTAGTGAAGAGCAATAAGTCGTACATAGCCAGAACAACTCAGAAGTTTTGAATAACATAATAAGTAGACTTTCTACATGTGTACTCGTGATTAAGGGAAAAGTGCCAAGCTTAGAGGTAGTAGTGTTCGCTCTATTCACTCGTCCTACTCACAAAGCAAGAAAAGCTGGCAAGCCACCACATCATGACGCAAAAAAAAAAAAGAACCAAAAAATGGCAAAAAATGGCAAAAAAACCTCCGGCCAGGTTCAATAACCAGACGAACTGAGTTTTTGATTTTTTTCTCCAGTGCCGGGCCCCTACCCTCGATATTACTTGTCTCGAAACAGGCTGATATTTATTAGACACCCTCCTGACTGGGCCAGGCGCCAGAATCCCAGTTTTGATGGTGAGGAAGGTGGTATTTTGGGATTTGTAGGAGTTTCGCTTATTTTGTGGGGGTTTTGAGGCTTTAGGAATTGTGCGACCAATCACATCACCGCTTGGTTACTAGGGGACGTGGCTTAGTAGGTCAAGGCTCAAAGCTGCGATCATAGTGATTGTTCGCTATACACGGGACAATTTCGGTGTCCTAAGAGGCTTGGTTGAAGCTTTTCGTCTCCAACCTTGATTCCATCAGCTACTAGGAGGCCTTATCCCCTCAGCTGCGGCCAGGACCTCCCTAGGTGGTCCGTGCGTCAGGTAGGAACACCAACTTCTCTACTACCCTTCTAGAGTGTAAACAACACTACTATTATCGATCTAATCCTATATTGTCTTACTACTATAGATTCTACGGATATAGCAACTCGCCGTCTAGATGTTACGCCCTTAAAAGAGGATAGTACAGACTATAAGCCTAAAAGAGTTATATTAGATACAATTGCTAAGGATAACCAACGAGAATCGGTACGACATCGAACAACCTTCGCCTATAATAAATACAACGTGTATTTATGTAAAGAAAGGCCTTGTTTCTATAGTTTTTATCAATTATAAAACATTTTTCAACCAAAACTCATTAAACGAGCGGTTCCTATTGGTCAACCTTAATTGCGCACGGGTCAGGGAGGTGCTGGCCGCAGCTGAGGGGATAGAAAATGAATACCTTGAGTTTGGAGCGCTTTAATGAACTTTTCTACGCCTGGAAGTACAAGCCTTTTCTGTGTCTACAAAAAAAGTGTACAAATCCATCTGAGTGTTAAAGACAAATGTCAGACTCAACCCCCCACATGAGTTGATGTCAGAGTTTTAGAACCTCATTTGTGGAGCTGGTGACCATCGGAAAACATCGTGCTGTAATCACTTTTCCTGCTTATCAAAGCTTCGTAGTTCTCTTATATGTGAAGAGAGTTGTACTTAAGTCGGAAGGTTGTGTTTAAAGTTTGGTTGTAGCTCGTGCCCTTTGAAGTATCATGTATATGTTTTCCGCTTTGGGGTGGTGTGTGGAAAACAACTTTAAGATCAAGAGCTTATGGTGAGTCGGTAGTCTTTTTATTACAAGCAGGCCATCTGATGAAGGTGAGTCCGATCCCGAAGAGACTGCCCCTTCGTTTTCATCAGAAACTCTTCGGCCAGTTAGGGCGTTACGTGGTAGATTACAAGATTAATCTTAAAGTGGGACATGAATGTAAACATTAAATTTAGGAGTATAAGATAGCTCAAATCGTAACAGGTTTTGATTCCGAAGTCTTTAGAGTACCTAGACTTCTTAATAAACCCCTTAAGGTAACTATATCTAATAATTCCACTTCCTTGCCGTAATTCGAGGGATTTCCTACCTCGGAATTGCAATCACTAGACCAGCTAGACCTTTACTTTACGTGGAGAAGGATACTAGATAAACGAACCCCATTTCTCTATAGCAAATCTATAAACCTTTCCTGTATGAAGCAACACAATAAGCTTAAAATATATTCCTTGACAATGTAGGGCCCTGATCCTACGACGGAAGGGTATTTGGCTGCGGTTGTAATGCCATAGCCATGTCTATATCGTAAGTCAGTTTAGAATCTTCGACGCAATAGTATTCCCACAAATAGGAATGAAACTTACTTTTAGTAAAACTCTCGCGATCGTTTTGCCAAACCCCGACCGTATAATGCTTGACCAGAAAAGGGATGTTAAGAACTAGAGGGTTATCGGCGAAAGACCTATTTGTTGTCAACCACTGACCACCACGATGAACATCATTGGGAAGAACGTCTAAGGCAATATCAGGGTTTCTATTGCCGGTCATAGCAAGTCTAGAGACCACCAAGTGTCCTCTCTAGTGCCGTTCCCTTTGGCCGTTCAGCAGGTCGCCAACATATTTGTTTTGCTCCGACCCGGCCTTCATAAACTGGTCCCGATACTATATGTTGAGTGTATGATCGAATTCAAAAACTGCCTCGTCATCGCGCCAGATTCTAAATTTATTGATAGGCCTGAAAGATTCGAAAGAAGGGAATTCGACCCCATCTAGAAGACGAGATTTGATGGAATAAACAGTATTAGCATAAAAAGTTCTTCCGTCATCCATCTTCACATTACTACATAGACCTCTACCCAAACGAAGCGAACCTTAGTCGACTTTTCTAGGAATAGCGCTCCAAGCTTATAACAGTATCTTTACTTATTCTCCTTTGGTCTGTACTTTCGATTCTTTAGTCTAGGGACTTCGTTAAGAAACTTAACTTCAACTTTACAGATGAGGTCGTACGGGCGTCTGTTTTTGACAAGGCAATCTTAGGAGCACCAACTAGTACATTTGTAGTGAGAGTAGTAGAGAATGGCCTCTTTGTTATAGACGGCACACTTTTAGGTGCTTAATAGATGTGCTTTAGTCTCTGCTTCTGGTGTGTATCTCTTTAGGTAGAAGTGATTCAAATTGAGGCTCCTATATCCTGTTGTAGTCTCTTCAGACTTTAACCGCCTTAAGAATATGTCGTCAGCTTTGGTTCCTATTAAAGGGCCATACAAAACAAAAGATACATAAGTAGAAGTGGGGACGTGTCTACAGACACTTAGCTATTCCTGGGAGCTTGAGAAAACCCTCACTTACCTCAGCTATTTGAGGACCTCCTTGAGGTTAGTCTTCCGTGTCCATGGCTTTCTACTCTATAGAGAGTTTAAGGCCTAGACTTTGAGGTTGTAATTTTGCTTTATTAGCCATTGTGTAGGTTTATTCAGATTACTGGCGTTAAATCTATGGGACTTTGTAGGGCGAGGGGGGGGGGGGGGGGGGGGGGGGGGGGGGGGGGGCGAATGTTTTTGAAGCCTGCCTCACGAAAGTATCGACGACAGAAAAGAGTATCCAATGTGGTGATGTATTCTCATAAATAGGATCCAAAGAGTCGCCTATGTTGATACTAGTGTGGAAGTAAATGTAAAGCTGGAACTAAGGTAACTCTGTACCCCAAACAGGAAAATAAATAATTAAAAATAAGAAGGAAAAGCTCAACCAAGAAGGTAGAATACTAAAGCCTTATACTGGTTCCTAGGAAGGTCTCAGAAGAACCTGGAGTCTATTTTTGGACAAACAGCTAATTCTTATAAAGCGAAAACAGCTGTCTCTCTGACAGCCAGAGGTAGATTTCTGTCAAGTCCTAAAGTTCGCTTAAATAATTTCCGAGCTCAAGCACGCCATTTAGGACAAGATATGAATTATACCTACTGTCAATTTGATTCTTGTAAAAAGTTTCACTTAGTGCGTGATCTGTGTGATCTAGGTCTACAGATGTATATGGTGATACTGTCTAGCATATTATCAACGTTTTTACAATCACAAAGCCAAACATAAACTTAGGGTACTGTTTGGATTGATTTTATTGTCTTCATTCTCATTATTGCCTGCAATATGCGAATATTACCTCCTTCTCCCCTCAATTGAGCTTTACCAGAAAGTTCATTCATCAATCATACAATCCCAAAGGCGTGATTACGTAACGGCCGCTTCCGACCCACACACCCACCAAATGAGTACATCTCATACATTCACTAGTCTTCCATCGGACTGTTCCGCCAACAAATTCTCACTTGGTGCTAAGATATCCAAAGACAATATCAGCAACCAAGGAAGTAACGTCCTCATAAGTCCTTTTATCAGGGTCTCCACCAACAGAAACGGTGCTTGCAAACAAAAGTGGTCCTCTCCAGTCTGCGTCTCTCCCACCAAAGTCCCAGCTAAGCGAATTGGCGAATTGGTTTAACTGTCCCCCATTCTCATCAGAGTTGCTATGGTACCAAAGCTCGATTGAGTGATTAACGCCGTTCGGGATATTTGTAACACTCAGAGGTTCGTAGTTTTGCGGGGAGTCATGGATATAGCGGGGTTGTAGAAAAATATCCAAGTTTGGTTCATCGTATCCATCCGCAGCAGTATTGCCCTCACGTCGCTCGCAGCCAAGCCAAATAAACTCCAATTCGCTTGCCTCTTCGTGAATCAGAACAGCAAGCTTGAAAGAAGTTTTGCCATTTGTGGCAGGACGAGGGTGCTTTAGAAGGAATCCTACAAGTTTGTTGCAGAATTCGACGTGGACAGTAGCGTTATTGACACAATTGGTAAGCGTACAGGGGCTTGACTCCATCTTTATTAGGGCTTTTTTGCTTGTTTTTGGTTGGCTTTGGTTGGCTTTTGTACGTAGGAGGGGTTTCTTGGGTCTGAATACTACAAAAATGATGTTAGATTGAGGGTTTGACCAGAAATAAGAGCTGTAACTTACAAAGAGGCTGCTGGGAAATGTTGTTGTTACCTGTTCAGAGTTGAGAAGCTCTGGAAGTTCAAATCAAGATAACATAGCGCCATTTCGGGATCACTTATTCCGACCAGACTAGTTTAATTAGGGCTAGGAGGTACTTGGCGCTCACTTATCCTATTCACTAGTTTCCGTTTATTAAAATCATTAGATTGCTATAAAGTTTATCGTATGATGTCGCTTAATTCACTGATAATTTCGGAAACCGCCGAAATCAGCTAACTTTGTGATAAAACAAACAAAACACAAGGTCGCGTAGGAAACAAAACATATAAATCTCACTCTGATCTTTTCGGAAATTGGCTTTAACAAAAGATCTGTCAGTTAAATGCTTAATATTAAACTTTACTTCCTTTATATTATTCTACAAAGAGCTTATATAAGCATGGTCAGGTTAACATATTTACGCCAGATGGCTATTTCTATTCACTAATATTGAATTTCTGTCTTAATAGAACGCTATTTCTGTCATACTCCTATATAAAAGTGTTTAGTTAAATAATTGAACTCAGAAGAATTGAAGATTGTTAGAACACTAATTTAGAGAATCTATCTTTATTGAACTTTTCCCTTTTTATACTATTATGTGGAACAGTTACTAGAGCTTACTTAATTAGAAAACATTACACAAAATAGTGATTCTTATAGATCAATTCAGTACTGATTCACTCTCATTAGTAGGGCTTGTTATTACGTAATCCATACAAAGTAACAAACACTAAGTGGAAGTAGTCTTAATCAATTTTCATCTGATATTTCCTATACCTTCGTCTGATGTCTCCTACTTCTATCTCAAGTCTCCTAAAACTTTTATCTAATTTCTTCTCTACTTTCGTCTAATGTCTCCTCTCCTTTATCTAACCTCTCCTATTAATTCATCTAATGTCTCTTATAACGTTATCTAGTTCTAACGCTGGTTTTGGCTTATGTCTTTTCTACCTTATCTGATCTCTCCTATGACTTTATCTGATTCTAGTCTACCTTCGTGTAATGTCTCCTATATCTTCTCTTCTAGGCTACTAAAGAGCCAATCAATTACTTAAGTTAAGTTAAGCCAAGTAGTAGTGAGTAGTGGATTCAACCACTTTAAGCAAGTTTTGTAAAAAACGCAACTAAAATACGAAATAGTTATTCTTAAAGGATAGCCTAATAGTTAGTGCGTCTTCCTATGGCGCTCTCGCTTGTAGTTGTTTAAGTATGTGTCTAGTTTAAGCAAGTGTCCGGTGTCACGGACTTTCTTTAGAACATTAAATTACTATATAAACCACACTAAAAAAGATGTACAAAAAAATATATATAGATATAACTAACCCACGTTAACTTACTAACTTACTTAAACCTACTAAAAACGTACAAAATCGCGATTCCCTTAGATTAAAGCTACTAAATCATTACTGTCCTAATTTAACGATTCCTTATAAAACAACTAAGGTAAAGCGGGGTCAATTCTCTCTCTTCCTACAATTATATCCGCCTTAATATTGCCGTCTTTTAGTTTATTCTTAGCTTTACGAAAGTTATCCAGCCTATTACTATATATCTAGCTGTCTAGCTGTCTAGCTGTCTACCTGTCTACCTGTCTACCTATCTGTCTTGATGGCTGACTGGCTGTCTACCTGTCTGGCTGACTCTCTACCTATCTACCTGCCTGTCTAGCTGGCTCTCTGCCTATCTACCTGCCTATCTGGCTGGCTTGCTGACTGCCTGTCTATCTGGCTGGCTGTCTACCTATCTACCTGCCTGTCTGGCTGGCTTGCTGACTGCCTGTCTATCTGGCTGGCTATCTACCTATCTACCTGGCTGTCTGGCTGTCTTGCTGGCTGTCTACCTATCTACCTACCTGTCTGGCTGGCTGACTGGCTATGTACCTGTCTACCTGTCTATCTGTCTGGCTCTCTACCTGGCTAGCTGCCTGCCTGCCTGCCTGGCTGTTAGTGACCTTAATAGAAGCTTTTACTAAGTGGTAGCTCAGGAGCAGCTTGAGTAGAGGCGGGGGCTGCGTCTAATAAGTCGTTGTACATATTTTTTGGTGTGGTTTACATAGTAATTTAATGTTCTGAAGAAAATCCGCGACAGCGAAAACTTACTTGAATCGGACACTTGCTTAAACTGACTATAAGCGAGAGCGCCGTAGGAAGACGTACTGACTATTAATGGTTCTATGTTTCTTATCCTTTTCTATAAAAAGACATTAGACATTAGCTTTTCAAGCTTATTATCGCCTTAAGAGTATTTTCTAAGATCCTATCCCTAGTCCTCGTTATATTATCAGCCCCTTGACTAAATAGTCTCTTACTAGAGGCGTTTATAGCTAGACTCTATAAACATTTACTAGCTAATATAGACTATATAGAAAGGCGAGAGCTATAGCCTTTAACTAGGTTAAGGGAGGAATATACAAAACGAATTAGGAAAGAGTTAATATATATAAATTGCGGAAAATTGGCTATACTGGTCCTAAAGTGGTTAGAAAGGAGCTAGGACAAAGACCTGCCATCTATTTATACATACCCCAGGACAAACATAACGCTACACGATTCTAGCTCTGTATCATTGCTTAATCAGAGCGAACAGTGACCCACTCGAGCGAACGAGCTTTAGCGAGTGAGCGACGTGGGTCACGTCGTGAGTGTAATTACTTTAGACAGAATGAAAGTGCTCTAAAAATAGATTATACACGTTGACTACGGAACGTGTCCGAGTGGCCAATCTGAACGGCGGCGGTGTAAGAGGAACTGGCAGAATTCTTAATTTGGCTATACTCGTACCCGAGTAAACACCAGCAGCCAGCCAGCCAGCCAGCCAGTCAGACACCTAAACAGCGAGAGAGCCAGCGAGAGAGCCAGCCAGCCAGACAGCTATACTCAGTCAGTCAGCCAGCGAGCGAGACAGCTAAACAGCGAGACAGCTATACAGCCAGCCATCTATACAGTCAGTCAGTTAGTCAGTCAGCTAGCCAGACAGCTAAACAGCGAGACAGCGAGACAGCCAGCGAGAGAGCCAGCCAGCCAGACAGCTAAACAGCGAGACGGCGAGACAGCGAGACAGGTACACAGCCAGATAGACAGCTATACAGCAAGACAGCTAAACAGGTACACAGCCAGCCAGCCAGCTAAACTACGAGCCAGCCAGCGAGCCAGCCAGCCAACAGCCAGCCAGTCAGACAGGTACAGAGGTATACAGGTACACAGCCAGATAGACAGCTATACAGCCAGACAGCTATACAGCGAAACAGCCAGCGCGAGAGCCAGCCAGCGAGAGAGCCAGCCAGCCAGCCAGCCAGCTAAACAGGTACACAGCCAGCCAGCCAGTCAGCCAGACAGCCAGACAGCTATACAGCTAGACAGCTAAACAGGTACACAGTCAGATAGACAGCTATACAGCCAGACAGCTAAACAGGTACACAGTCAGCCAGTCAGCCAGTCAGCCAGCCAGCCAGCTAGCTAGCGAGAGAGGTCCTGATTTTATACCTTTTTACTACTACTATAGGCGGGTTGAGTATACGTTTATACTAATGTTTATCCTAAAATATAGAATATACTAATATATTCCCTAGTGCTATTATTAAAAAAACTATATACTTAATAGCGCTTACGACTGTTCGCTCTAAAAATATATAAAAAGGAATAAATTTATGTTAACGTACCTAGTATAAACTCTTTTTAAACTTTAAGACCATTTACTCGAATTCCTAGAACTAGTAATATAATCGATACTACTTATAAGAATAGATGTTCTACTTTAATAATTTACTAATTCTTTGTTTTATAGGTAAATAATAGAGTAATACTTAACTTCGATAGAGAATATATAATAAAAGAGAGAGAGAGGATAGACCTTAGTATAAGGCTACTAAGCTAGAAGAGTAAAGTATTACTAAGTAAGTAATACTACGTAAATTAGGGGATCTTAGGAGCGAGGATTTAAATTTTATTCTATTGTTTTTATATTTATACTCTTCTACTATAGTTAGTTATAAGCTAAGCCTAGAATTCTATAAAGCTATTTATACTAGTAAGATTTTGTAGATAGAAAAACATATAGAAAAGAGAGGTAAGATAAAGTATTTTTATACTAGTTAAGGTTAATATATCTATTTTCTCTTAACTAACCTTAATTTAAATTTTATATGTATATAGGGAGGGCGGGAAATCTTTATAGACCTTTTATACTTATAAAGATAAATTGTTAGTAAGAAAATAGTGTTTTATATTATAATAGAAAAGATGTAATATAATAGTTAAGGTAGTTAGAATAAAGAAGATAGTAAAAAGGAAATAGTAATATAATTATAGCTATAGCGTGTAAATGTCTTTCTAGGAGTTTATAACTAGACATCGAGTATAAAAAAGACTCGAGGCGTTATAGATATAAATTAAAATTTATAATAGACGGCAATATATATTAATATTTTGATTTGGTCACAAAGTTAACGTTGACTTTGTTCAGCCCTTTTGCTTTTCTTGGACAATCTTGGAAGCACTAAATGTGAGATAGTACTAAATTGTCTTGTGACAGTTGAGAATCACCAGTGTGATATTGACCTGAGCGACAACTTTCAACAATCAAGGGTACAAAATCCATCGCTACTGTCTAAATGATTTCTATTGTATTCAATTGTTCAGGGAAAGCAAAATTATGACATGGGTTTACGAAATCAGGTCATGTGTTCGGCTAATCTCACTAACTCAGGGGCAAAACAAGAGGTAAACCTTAACTGTAATGGAACAAATGACCTGAAATTATTATGATATATGCAATTTCTGATATCTAATAGTCAGAGTTTAGCTTACCTATAAGAGCCAACATTGCGTCACATCAGAAAATCCATCGCTGTGGGTGACGAAGCTATTTTGGCGCCCCCCCCCCCGCCTGGCAACAATCCCCCTACTAGCCCCCACATCAAACAACCCCTATAGCGAACCTAGGAGCAACTCAGATGCCAATACAACTTAATACAACACACTCTCACGTACCCAGGATTGCATCCTAACATCTATCTCATCCACCTCTACCTCACGAGATATCCTTTAGGGTATCATCAGCTACGCCAACAGCCAATAGCCCAAGCAACGAGGGTAAGTCAAACAAAGCTCTTCCCGTGGGAAAGTCTTGAATCTAACAATGTGAGTTCGCAGACTCTATCCACCAAGATATACGAGCCACTCTCCCCTACCACGATGGCCCCCTCTGACAAGAAGAAGAAGCAGTCCGCGACATTCCCTCCATCCCCTTCCCCCAAGTGCGAGTTCTGCCTGAAGCCCAAGACTTCCATCAGTTGCCCCGAGTGCCAAGTAAAGTACTGCTCTTTAAAGTGTCTCGAACTCGACAATCCTGCCCACAAGCGCATCTGCCGCACTTTCCAGATCATGATCGAACGCTTGCATCCGCGTCCGGACCCGGTCGGAACCAAGAGCTACAAGCTGGCAGTCCTCACTTCACCCGATCAAGGTGGTATGACCTTTCTCTGGATCAAATGTGACCGCTATAACGAGGGAAAAAATGTCCGTGGTCAAAAGGCTAAGGACGAATGCCTCAACCTCGGAAATATGCTCAGACTTCGACATCTCGCGGATAATGAAGAATGTCTCGTCGAGACAGAGGATATTAGTTTCTCCGCTCCGGATGGACCGAAGAAATACTGTAGTGATCATATTACGCAGATCTTCTATCAAAAGGACCATCTTCGTAATGGTGCGCGACCCAACAAGTTCGTCCAGGACCTCGAGGTACCTGCTTCGTCGGGGGGAAAGCGTGACTGGAGAGGACCCATTTTGATCACAGGTGCCATTGTCATTAACAAGAAACGCAACTATTACTCCTGGGAAGATATCACTCCAAAATGCATCACCGCCGCAATTAAGTTTTTCAAAAAGAATGGGCCTTTTGTTCTAGAATAGATCTAGGTGGATATTTATGGTGGGTTTTTTGAGAATAGGTACCATTTCTGACAAGGTATGGTAAGAAATAAGCTATCCTTGGGTATCGTGTTCGTAGAACAAAGTGTGTTAGTGCAGCTACCAACTAAAACAGAATAGGATGAGCTATCTCTGCGGTATCTTGCCTATAGAACAAAATAAAAATGAATAGTAGTGCAGGAATATCTTGGATATCACAGGAAACGGAATCATGACAGAAACCAAGTGCTTAGATAGACTTGTTCCCTGGAATGCAATATTAATCATGCCCCTCAAGAATTACTCTTGTGAGTAAGCGACCGAAGCGAAATTTCCTCTAGTAGATTCGACTTTTTATTGTGATGTGCCCTGTTGGGTATAGTTGTTACCCGAACAGACTAAGAAGTGCACGAAGAACATGCACGCAATAAGTGGGTAAAGCCAGGCCTAGCACCAAATCTACTTCCAGGTGCCTGGAAAGTGGGCATAAAATACAGTAAATCTGTCTAAATAGACACGTCCATATCACATACATGTTTCAAACCCCTTATCGCTCAGATAGAGAAGATGATCTTCTCTCGAACCTAATATATCCCTACAGATAAACAATGGCTAAAGGGCAGTATCAAATGTAGGAATTACATCTAGAAACAACCACCCTCCATCTCAAAAGCACCCCACAAGTCAAACCCATCAACACCATATCCACAACCACCTCCCCTCCCAAGAAGCCAACCAAAGCTTTCAAAGAGAGAAAGGGATAAAGAAAAGTACATTTTTGTTTCAGAGCAGAGTAGCTTACATCTATTCCTTCGATCTATATACAGCCTCATCTATGTCATCTCATCCCTTCAACGCCAGAATGCCACCACCAACCACGACGCAAGCTTGATGTACAAAGGTATTGTACAAAATTCTCTCCCGTTTCTTTTAGCCCCTACCCACCAACCAACCATATCCTCTTTCTCATTTAGTCCTAAATTTCATACACATAAATCAACCAATTCATCCATTTCATTTTTTGTCCCCCCCACCTTCCGAATGGCCTCCCAATTTGTTCCAAACACTCTTTAAAAATCCCTCATTCTTCTCATTCCCAGACCTAATCAGATTCAAAATATAGAGTTAGAAAAATTCCACATCCCACGGGGAAAATCTCGAGTCCATCCAAGAGAGTTACTTACCCATCCCTTTTAACATTCATAACCCTCTTCGCCGACTCATCACCCAATTCATCCGCCAACATCTCCACAAGAACCCTCTGGTTCGATGTCAAATACTTGGGCATCGCAACCGTGAACTGGACTTTCAAGTCTCCCATAGCCCCTCTTCGGGAACCCATCATCTGCATACCCATCCCAGAAAGGACTACTCTGTTCCCTGTGGATGTGCCTGTTGCGACTTTGACTTTGACTGGTTCGTTTAATGTTGGAATCGTGACTTCGCCTCCGAGGATTGCGGTGGTGAGTGGGATGGTAGCAGTGTAATGAATATCTGATCCAGAGCGACTGAATTTCGGGTCTGTAGCTACTCTTACCAAAACATTTAAATGGCCTGGGCGAACTCGAGCGTCGGGGTTGACTGCGTGGCCGGTGATTGGGGCGTCACCCTCGTTTTGGACTCGTACGTATGTCCCATCTTCAATACCTGCAGGAATAGTTACGGTGATTGTTTTTCGATCCCTGACAACACCATTTCCGTTACAATTGCCGCATTCTCCTTTTCTGGGTGTTACCAGACCCGCTCCTCCACAGTCACCGCAGGTGGATGCCATCTGGAACCCTCCCCCTACCATGTGTACTCGTGTCCCAGTACCACCACAAGCCTTGCATTGCGTTTTCTTCACTCCGGGCTTTAGTCCTTTTCCACTACATGTATTACATGAGACCAATGGTTCGATTCGTATCGTTTTGTTGACGCCCTTTGCCGCCTCCATGAACGATATCGATGCTTGTACCGTAATATCCTCTCCAGCCAAAACCGACTCACGCTGCCTCCCATTACGACCGCTTCCTTTTGTTGAAAATCCCGGGAATAGATCCTCAAAATTGAAGTTGCCAAATCCACCAAACCCGCCAGAAGCACCAGCAGCTCCTCCGAACCCTCCAAACCCGCCACCAAATCCAGCGAAAGGATCCTGACCTCCAGCACCAGGACCAGGACCAGCGCCTCCTTGATCAAATGCTGCGGAGCCGAATTGATCCCATGCTGCCTTCTTCTGTGGATCTGTCAAAAGCTCATACGAAGATTGGGCTTCCGCGAATTTGTCCTTCGCTGATGGGTCTTTATTTGTGTCAGGATGGTATTTCTTCGCTAAACCGTAGTATGCCTTTTTGATATCTCCTGCCGAAGCATTCTTGTCTACCCCAAGGACGGAATATGGGTCTTTTGTTGCAAGGGAGCGGGAGGTAGCGTGGAATTGCTATTTAAATTAGTAGGGTTCATTGTGATTTATTCAGAGCTTGGGAATTACGACATACCCTCTTTTGTAATCTATCAGCCTGGACCACTGGAGC
This sequence comes from Hymenoscyphus linearis, assembly GCA_900536425.1. Taxonomy (NCBI): domain Eukaryota; kingdom Fungi; phylum Ascomycota; class Leotiomycetes; order Helotiales; family Helotiaceae; genus Hymenoscyphus; species Hymenoscyphus linearis. The sequence continues at coordinate 53,097 of UNPR01000027.1, read as the reverse complement.
TATAGCACTGACGCGGGAAGTTCTAACTGCGCTAGCGGAGCATATTGACCGCGACTGGCTGATTGGAACATTCTTCTTGAGGTGTACTGATCGTGATGCTCGCGCAGGACATGCAATCCGAGTTGTGGCGGCCTGGGTAAAGAGGCAAGTTGATCTAGTCTTCATGATGGCTGTTCAGGATGCATCGGTACGAAATCCTGTATTATTGTATCTAAGCGTTCGGCTTGTTGCGCAGAATAATGATGGTCGAGAATTGCTTTTTCGTACTGGGAGCTGCGGCGGAATCTCAACTTTTTTTGGGCGGATGGCGATTGTGATTGGCTGGGGTTTAAGGTTTAGTGTAACCAAGTGGACTTGACAGGGGAGAAAAGAAATCCCGAGAGCCTTCTGGAAGTCCCCATATGATTGATTATATCATCACCAAATCACGAAACTTGATACCGAATATAGGCAATAAGTACCTAGAATAATCGTACATTTTGATATACTGGGTATACAGTTTACTAGATAATATACCTACTTAGACGAAATCAGATCATTTGTTTCCTACCTAGGTAATTTGGGCATTTAATCAGAAGAAACCCCGCCCCGCCCCCTCAAATAAGGAAAAGTAGGTAAGCGGCAAAGATGTTGCTAATTAGTAGCTTTTGAATTTCGTAGGTACCTAGGTTTTGGCAAGCATAGGATCATTCTTTAGAAGCAATCGAAAGTACGAATCATATCAATATACTGTATTTAATGAAATTGTGGACAAAAAGTTGAAAATCCCGGAAAATGCTCCCTCAGGTTGACCCTACAGCTTCGCTATTCTCACTTATGAAGAACCCAAAAATGCGATGTCCTCAACGTGCTGGGTATCAAGGCTTGGAAAATATACGCCATTTGCTCCATGTCATGATCCCAAAATCCGTAGGCTGAACTCCAATCCTCTAACGCCCGGCAGATAATATATTATGTACGTAAAGATCCGAACGATTCTCAATTAGCGAGGAGCGGCTCTAGGTGGAGCAAATCGCATTCGGAAATTCTTGTCTGTTATGTCGTCAGTGTCGTGTTTATTTGAAGGTGGGAATTCTTGGTCGACTTACCCTGCCATCGGACCTTGTACAAGAAATCCACAACTACCTCGTTCTCAATTATCCCCATACTGTTGAAGTGTTTTCGTACGGAATTGGCAAGCTGGTCGCTGCCTTGTCTTCTTTGCTCCTTGCGCCTGGCCATGGTTGGTGACATTCTGCCAATCGAAGAACGGGAGAGCACAATCTGGTTGTATGGTTTATTGAACGCCGCGGGTGTGTTCAGGCGATAATCATATCGATATCCGTGGAGAACAGCGGGGTCAAAACTGGTCCATTGAAGCTATCGTAGGAAAGTTAGTGAGCGTTCCGTCAATGGTGGGAAATGGGGATTTCCTTACACCAGGCGCAGTGTCGGCGGGAGCAGTTCCCGAAGCTGTCGCATTGGAATTATTTTGAGCTGCATTTACCACATCTCGAAGAGAGCTACCAGCTGCCGCAGCTCCTCCTGCTCGACGACCTTTACCATTGACAGAATTGGGGGTGTTCCCAAGTTTTTCCCTCGTGCTGCTGGCCTCGGACCTCGAGTCATCAGGCTGCGGTTTGGATTTGGCTGGTGGCATGATTGAAAGTGTATGTTGATTGACCGTAAATCTGGTACAGTACTCGAATACCGAATGGGCAGTTGATTATGGAAAGAGGTGAGACAATTTGGTCATTGGGTGGAAATGTCCCTTAGCTTTCAAGTTGCGCATCCGTTGCCAGGCCATGCGATGCGCCCGCTGCCTTGGGGAAAGGCTGCGCGCTGTGTGGGGCTAGATCAAGGTCCGCTCCGAGGCTACTCCAAGTACTCGGCAGAAACGGGACACCAGGGGAGAAGGCTGAAGCCGCGAAGCGAGAAAAGGTTGTTGGTGACACCGCAATCAACCCGACATACCAGTACGGAGCTGTTGAATTATATTGCATTGCAATACATATATACACACATATTCGTGTCGGACAAAATATATTCAAATTAAAGGCACTTTACGGTTCTTCGTTTATCATTGTTGTTGTTCTCAACTTTGGCAAGTACTAATACTTTCTCTTAAAATCTTCACAACACAAGCCTAAGGGAAACTCGTACAGAAATTGACCAAGTGGCAAGAGCAGGAAAACCTCTACTATTCGGTTCCATTTGTTTGCCTAGGACTTGTAAATACGATTCAATTATTTCCAGAGACTCAAACAACCGATTCAATCGCATTTGTATCATTCTGGCGGTTTTATGGAACACGAAAAATCCCGGTATGGAGGGAGCGACGCGACTCTCTCTCTCTCTCTCTCTCTCGCACACACACACTTTCCCTCGACCTTCATCAGGCGATGACGCGAGAGGGATTAAAAAAGCCAGTCTTGCCGTTCTCAACTCCAACGAGTTGGAATGAATGAAAGGTTTCGAAGCCGAAAATTCTTCTAAAAAAGCAAGTATGAAACAGAAAAGGCACAACTCACGCCCTTTTCCTTGCAAACTTGTCCACCTCATGATGAAAGATGACGTATTCTTCTTAGAGAAGAAGCTCTTCTGCAAGGATTGGTGCTGTGCTCCTGCGAGGCTGCGAGGATTCCTAGGCTTCTTGTGGCCAGCCCCAACCATTATGAGGCGAATCCACTTGTGAGTCTGCTGGAGTAGTTAAGAACGGGAGACCAGACGCAAATGGTAATCTTCTAGACAAGTGTCAGCAACAAAACCCAACATCCAGACGCAAATGGTAATCTTCTAGACAAGTGTCAGCAACAAAACCCAACATCCAGACGCCATGTGCAAACGATCTGGCAGCCCAACTCGAAATAGATGGCTGAAGCAATTTGTCTGACTCAACATGGACCCGCCACAAAGGCACATAAAGATAGAGCAGGGATGTTCTCCACAAATTAGGGCTGTAAGCCACCTCTCATCTCTCATGGCTTTAGTGCAACAAACAAATACGAAATGAACAGGGTTAAAGCGAGGAACGAGAATTGCCTTGTCTCTATTCTCCACGCAAAATCATCTCGGAGACTTGACGCTTACTTGTATTTGGCTTTCGCATTGGTCAACTTCTACTCTTCGCTGACCGAGTTCGCTTGATCTATCAGAAGGGTGTGAAGAACCCCTCACCTCATGCAGGAGTAAGTACAAATGAGGGGCAACTGCGGCTATAAAAAGTCCGGGGAAGACATCTGCCTTCGACCTGGATATGGGTACTTGTGTATACGGATAAGTACGAAAGACAAACGTTCGCAGGCTATTTGTCAAAACCAACTATCTCTGCCGGAAGATAATCAAGACCCAATCAGTATTTCAAGTACCATATTATTGGGGACCGCTGAAGCATGCCGATACGGTCTCGTTGAGAAAAGCGGCAGACTCCCAATCTACACCTGACAGCATGGGGGTTTACCCAGGCGAACCAGATGGCTCGAAATGGGTGAGGCATTGACAGGTTGGAGACCGCCACGGCTTTGGCACCTCTCTCCCCTTTTCCGGCCTGGTACGTTCGTTAGGGGGTGCCAATGGGCGGGTCACCCATGTCTCTCTTTGCTGGCAAGTAAACTTTTCCAGGCGAAATATATGGCGGAGAGAGGCGAGAACCGCTATCATCAACCAACCCGTTTAGGTTGTAAAAGCGGTGATAGAGAAGGAGAAGTTTGGAATGCTGTACCTTCTACGTATTGTTGATGCTGCTTATGAGCCTTTCTGGTCCCTGGAAAGTTACATATTTGACTTCATGATCACTCTTCTCGAGTCCTCGGCTATTCCAGGTACTCAAAAAGCACGGGTTGACGAGACATTTATTGTAGACAGCTTGGGCGTGTTTGCAGCGCTTGAAGAAGAAATAACGACTCTCTTTTATCTGATGGATTACAGCATATATGGGCCAGGGCATATGCAGATAGATGCAATGGAATTGCAACCACAGAAGACACAGGGCAGCCCTGAAGGTCACAAGACAATAATCCAAGTGGCTGTCAGATACCTACTTCTCCTCTTCCATCTCTCTTTGCATCGCTTTTACGAGTTCACGACTTCTAGACTGCTCTTCCCCTTCCCCTTCACACTACTGTACCCCTTTTCCACGACCAAACTAGCCCTTTCCAACTGCCACACTGCACACTGACATCTCCCGCTAAAGAGGTCTTAAGCCTCTTGTACTGTATGTACTTGAGTACCACTAAAAACCACAAGAACTTTCTCTACCCAAACCTTTCTGATATTGACATAGCTCAATCCGCACGTTCCTTTTCTCCACTAATTATCAATTGCCTCAAGTCTCAAGGTAGCAGCCAAAAATCTCTCCACACATTATTGTCGACAAAGTCTTCAATTGTCAGACTCAACTGTCAGACTCAACCAGCTGGCGCTGGCGGGGCCGGGTTCAGGCCCCGTACAATCGGATTCTGCATATTTCCCAGCGCTGTTCTGGGCAGGCGATCCTTACAGCAACCTGGCTCCTCATCTGGCTCACCCACAGGGCCACATCACGGCCCCAGTCCGAGCCGTCCCATAACCCATTCCCATTGCGCTGAAGGCAACCTTGGAAGCTTGATCCTCTCCAAAGAACACCTCCACGGGCCCAAGAGTCTCCCAAGTGTCGATTCAACCCTAAATAACTGGAGGATCCCCGCCCGCATCACATCAACCCCCCCCACAACCTTGAGCTTTGTCCACTACTGTCAAGCTCTCAAGCTCTCGTCCCATCAGTCCAACACCAGACCACTGACCAGCGACCGCCGGAGTCCCAGCACATCCAACTCTTCAGCACGCACTGGGTGACCTAGCACAAGCACCAGATCAAGCACCAGACCAACCTTGGAACCCAGCGATCAGGCCTGGGCAGCACCACAACCGCGCAGCTCATCCCATACCCACACGTACCCTCCACGATACCAATCCACCTTCCGTTGAACTTTGTTACAACTTTGTTACGGTGCCCACCTGTTTCTGAAGCTCACTTCTCTTCTTCAGACTGTACTTTGTCGCACCCGTGTCGCCTAGTCGCCTAGCATCGCACGAACTGTTGGCTATCCGCCTCCAGCTCCGCATCTTGTGCTTCAGTCCCCTAAGCTACTGGATCGTGCGACTCGGCTTCGTGAACGCGCCCAAATCTCGAGTCAACCTCAACCCCGCCAAAATCCATCGCGCTGCCTTTTGCGCCTGCGAGTCCTTGATGCAACTCCACGGCATGCAATCGACGACTTCAACCTCAATTGGATCTGTACATAAGAGAGTAGAAGTGAATTAATCCTGCCTCTTTTGATGCGTAGGGGTGTTTACAGTTCAGGTCTGGAGCGTTCACTTGTAAGCCCCATCTCTCTCTTCCAGAACAAAACTACGCTGCGCAAACCACAACCACGCTTTTGGATGATACTACACTGTGGGATCCTGAGGTGAGGTAAATTCAGGTATCTAACATTCACTAGCTGTATCATATGTCATCTGCTGCTTACAGCGCAGTTGGGACCCACGAGAAGGCTCTTATTAAAGGCTCGGAACTTTTCTTCTCAATCGTCAACAACACAACCTGCAGACTATGACTTTGATAATCACACCACAACCGCATTCGTTCCCTGACAGTAAAATAATGTCACAGAAGGATACCCCAAATAATATCAATATGGCCCAAATACCAGAGGCAACTCAGCAAAACCAGTTGAAAGAAGACAAAAAGCGTGGTCGTCGTCGTCGTAGTCGTGGCAGCAGTATCAAAGATGAGAATGGGGACATTTCACCTTTAGATACCCCAGAGGGACATTCTTCTGGGGAAGAAGGTCCATCCAGAAAGAGAAGAAGAAGCAGAAAAGGCTTAGACAAGAAATTTGAATGTCCAGAGCCCAATTGCGGAAAGAGCTATTCTAGAGCTGAGCATATGTAGGCTTTCCAGACCCCTCAATTTCAGGTTGCCAGCTAAACATGAGTTCCGCAGGTATCGGCACCAACTTAACCATCAACCAAAACAAATCTACAATTGTGACTTTCCAGACTGTGTCAGAACATTTGTTCGACAGGACTTGCGGAATAGACACAGAGAACGACATACTGCAAAGGGCTCCCAGCTACACCGAAAAGACTCTATGTTGGGTCATAATCACCCCCCCATAACAGAGACTGTCAAATCTTCATCCATCGGCTCCTCTTCTCCAGAGGTCATGAGACCAAACCTAGCTGGAAAGTCACGTACAAATCAACTGCAGTATCACTCACCCCAAGAAATGGCCCCTAGTGCTTACTCTCCTATGACGAACACGTCTTTAGGAACTTACTCCAACGCTCCCTCTACAAATATTGAAAGCTTCAATCCAGCCAGTGGTTTCAAGAGATCCAATAGCGACAACATTCCAAGAGGGCAAATTCAGGTTCAGCCAAGTCCACTTCCTGGTAACCGACCGCCTCGACATTCCAGTTTTGGAGTCTCCGATGCAACCAAACCCGTCGAGTTCTCACGGCCTTCATCATTGCAAACTCCTGTAGGGACATTTGGCCTGTTAAACTCTGCATCAAGTAACCAGTCCTATCATTCCAGCCATGCAAGCCCTCAAACATACGTTGCCCAGCAAAACTTTCCTCCTTTCACCCTTCCCCCACCTGGACTTGCATCAGCTGCATCTGCTGGTCGAGAAACAGAACCAACGTATACGACTTCAATACCTGCCGAGTATTCTCATGACCCGATGCAACATCAACAATCTGGCCCGGAAATGATGATGTTGGATCAGATGACTGTACCCAACACCATGCCGGTTTTTGGCGGTGAGGGTTACAGTCGATCTCCTTTTGTTATCCCCGAGGATTTTGTTGCATATTTATTCAGTAATCAGCACCTTGAAAACTCCTCACCAATAATGAACCATATGGGAACGCATGGTTATGCTGCGTAAGTTGAGCCCACGTATATTAATTCACTTCTCATCCGCTGACCACATTTGTAAAGATACCCTGACGGCCAAAACCAATACTATGCTCTGTACAATACCAATGACGCGGGTCTTCAAGGATTCTTTCCTGCAAATCAGCAGTCCCATCCAATGGCCGTCACTAGTCTTCTAGACACCAGTCTGCCAGAAACTGTACTTTCGGAAGAGAAAAGTCAGCAAATTATTGACCTCATCAAAGAGCGATTTAATGAAGGAGATCATACATCTGTTGCAAAGCAAAAAGAAAATCTTCTCGAGGGAGACCGTAATGTTGACAGTCATATGATGAGTCGTAAGATGATGCAAACTTACATCGGAAGCTATTGGTATAATTTCAGTGCACAAGTACCAATTTGTATGTTGGCTCTTATCGTTCCCCAGTTCTATAGGTTCTAACGCTCTGGTAGTGCATAAACCAACCTTTTCACCGGATAAGACACCAAATCTCCTCCTTATTGCCATGATGGCAATTGGTGCTTCATGTTTGGATAAGATGCATGGTCATGAGGTTACTCAAGCTGGTGCAGAACTTTCGAATTTTCTGGCTTGGCATCTGAGATGGGAGGTTTGTGTGGCCTTCATATATTATCAAAGAATGTACACTGACTTGATAACGCCAGATATTTAGTGATTACCATTTCCGACCTCCGGCCAAGCTATGGGTCTTCCAAGCCCTTCTCTTGTTGGAATTGTACGAAAAGATGTTTTCCACCAGAGCACTACACGAGAGAGCTCACATCCATCACGCAACCACCATCACTCTCATGAGACGAGGAAGTTCACTGATTGGCAGATCAGCACTCGATTCCCCACCAAGTGGAAGAGATGATAAGCAAGGGTCAAATGGATCACGTCACTCGTCTACATCTGGAACCAATACTCCTGATGAATGGTGGAACCATTGGATCACGAACGAGGCCACTCGAAGAGCAGCTTTTGCAGCGTTTGTCATCGATTCAACCCACGCCACAATGTTTGGACATTCAACAGTAATGGTGGCTCATGAGATGAGACTTCCACTTCCATGCGACGAACGTCGGTGGAACGCCACGACTAGTGCCGAGGTTGGTAGGATCGAGGCAAACTTGGTCCACAATGGGATAAAGCCAATTTCTTTCTTGGAAGGCCTCAAGCGAACGCTTAATGGTTCAGAAGTTCGAACCAACTCTTTTGGAAGAACTATTCTCATGGCCGGTCTCCTCAGCGTCAGTTGGCACATGAACCAACGAGATCTTCAAGTCAATTCACTTGGTGTTACTTCGGCTCTTGGGGGTCGTGATAAATGGCGAAGTTCCTTGACACGCGCTTTCGATTCATGGAAGAATGACTTTGACAGATCCATGATCAGCAGTGGTGGCAATGTGTCCGGGACATATCTGTACGTTGAAAAGAAAGAAGAGAGTGTTGTTAATCAGGGTAGAACAGTTTTGCATCATCTTGCCCACATGGCAATGCACGTCGATATCGTTGACTGTCAAATCTACGCGCGAGCTAAGAGACTTCTTGGTCGCACAATCGGCTCTCATGATTTAAACACTGTCCAACGACGAATGAAGGACATCTGGGCTCCCACAGCCAAAGCTCGAGACGCAACCTGGTACGCGCTCCAATTCTTAAAGACAGTCTTGTTGCCGAACACCAGCCCCAACATCCACGGTGGATCCGACGATCCAAAATTCGAGTATTCCGCCCGTGACGACCTTTTGATCAATCGACCCTGGTCTATGTATTTCGCTGCCCTAATCGTCTGGTCTTACGGCTTTGCTCTCGAAGGACCTTCTCCTGCTCCAATTCCGGCGGACGACGATTTCGAAGCCCAAGCGAGGGATATGCGCGCTTATCTGAGGAAGTTTGGGAGTGTGGAATCCCCTGAGGATCTCAAAAATCTGTCGGGATTTAATGCTTGTAGTGGGATATTGATGGTTCTGAGGACTACGTTTAGGACGACGAGGTGGGAGTTGTTGCATGAGGCGGCGTTGTTACTTACGAATTGCATCTCGCTTGTTGGGGGACAGTCGCAGGCTTGATTCTACGATGGGCCCTTTTGATTCGCTCACGTAAGGATTTTGAGGGAAGGGGTGTGCATAAGGGGGATGGGTGGGCCGGTTAATGATGTGTATGTGTAGATCGAGCGGGGGTTGGTTTGTTGATACCATTCTTTTCCTTTTTCTCTTTCTCTTCTTCTCGGCCCTCCATTTCTGTATTTTATGGGTTGCTGGTTCTGCTTTCGGGATTTTTCTCGTCCGCATTCTCTTTCGCATCTTCAAGGGTAAAGGAAAAATTCATGGATGTGAGTAATAGTGGTGGATTTTAGCTTCTTGCTTTCTTTTTTTCTTTGCTTGTTTATACGTACACAGGTCTGTGGCCATCTTTTTGCATGTATACCCGGAGAGCGACTTTTGGTTGATGGGGTGGGGTTGATGGATGGCTGGGGGTGGCTGTGTGCGATTGAGGGCTTGAATTGAAGAGACAGAAAGGACATGAAACAGGCATGTTGTCTTGAGCTGGTGGAACGGTACAGTTTTGATGGGAATGGATGGATGGGAATATGACAGGAATGGGTGGAGGGAAGGAAATAAAATGGTTCTTATGATACTTGTTTGTTTTTGTTGTGAGAATTATTAATGTGGGGTTTTACGCGGATATTGTGAGATCTGTATTGCCTAAAGAGACCTGGTTTTAGTGATTTCCAGAAGGCTCCCTCTAATTTTGGAGATGGTCTAGGAGAATGGAAAGAAGAAAGTCAGAGACTCAGAGAAATGGCGTAGATAAAAGGCTCAAAGGGGGGCGTTGCTAGACAGGACGGTTTGGTTAACGAAACATTAGAGGGTATGTACAGAGAAGGGCGGTGTTCTGTGAGGTATTTAGGTGACATGGTTGGTTGCGGTGAGTAAGGCCAAACGCCTTTTGTATTTTTGGGGAGTGGGTGAAGTATGTGGCATTGCCGTCTATAGCTGGGTGGCGTTACGTAATGTTGGGCAGTTTCGACAGTGATAATACATTGGACCACTTTCAAACTTTCAAACTTTCCTATGTTACATGTGATTACAGTACTCTGGCGGGGTTTTGGTGGTTAGAGAAGTGTTTGTTTTTGTCTTTGGGGTACTGTGTGGTCTAGTATTGAAGGGGGCTAGGGGTTGTAAACTCGTCTGACAGACAGGATGTGTGGGTACGTGGAATCTCCGTTGCCTTTGAAAATCGGGATTTGAATTTGGAGGGAGGGGGTGTATATATAGTTTATGCGGTGCTGTGTTGTTAGTTGGGTGGTATAGGGTGCTTGTGTTGGCAGGTTTTGGTTTTGTATGTGTGGATGTTGCGATTCGTGGATGTTGTTGTGAGTATGGTATTGGTAATATTAAGTGTTGATACTGTATCTCGGTTTTGAGTAAATGTAGCTTGCTGATGCGTATAAACGATAAATATCTAGAAGCTGTCCCATGGTTCAGAAGTTTTACACAGATAGACGTTCTGGATAGTTAGAAAAAATGGCTGTTCTTTGCGGAGGTATGGCGTAGGCTAAGCGACTGAGTGGTAAACATGATATTCTTATTTATTTGTGTCATAGACGAGAAAACGATTCCTCAGTTGGTTTGTAACTGGAGATGTGAAAATCCAGACTCGCCAGTTCACTCTGTACGTAGCACTAAGCGAAGGTGAACACTTCAACAGAAGACACACCTACGGAGGGACCTCTGATTCTCAAGCTTCTTCACCAAAGCTTTGACAAGAGACCCAGAAACCGAGTAGGAGGAATCCGAACTCCGACCGTTCAAAGTTTGATTTGCCGTTGAAAGCCTCCCTGTTGTTGAAATTGTATCTAAGGTATGTATTTGGTTGATCGTTCGGAGGTACGTAGAATGAGGATAGGCTATCATATGATCGATGACTTTTTATATATTTGCTCAATTTGATTGATAAAGGTTTTCGATTTCGGAAGGAATCGTTAAGTGCGTCTCCTGTTGCTCGCGACGAGCTGGAAAGGGTTTGCGTATTGTGCTCTTTTCTTGGTGGGAGTTGGTGTATATAGGTCGGGATAGCGGTAAGGTTACGGTGTTGATAATCTATTCTTTTATACGTAATAATTATACTTGGTGAATGAGTAGCCATTCCCTTTACTCATACGTACCCCACTTCATACTTTGAGTACTGGAAATATTTGTAGGTGGGCTTATTGAGATTTTCGAGATTTTCTGAGGGATGGAAGGACTAGGGAATTGGTAAGGTGTGGCTTGTCAGGAAGGGAAAAGAGTAGATATATTGAGAGTTTAAGGGTGTCAATTTGGTTATTTAAGTTGGGACTTGCTTCAGTGTTTCTTAGTGAAGTGCTTCTTGGATATGGCAAGGTGCTTTAGTATTCGCACTATTAATCGCACTGAGTATCCGTTTTGAACCAGTTTCACCAGTAATATTCCAACCCCGTATACTGCTTTTTATTGGGTGTTATGTTTGGTAACTCAATGAATGTAGGCACTTGACGAAATTCGCCTACTAAAACTCTTTCTAAATATCCTAAAAAACATATAGTAATCATGGCAGATATCATCATCACCAAGGGAATTTGAGGATAATAGGCGCGCAATGATCAAGCTCAGGAGCTACACGTCATAAGAACCAAGAATATTTTTAGTATCCATATTAAAGTTTGGCGAGGCATAGAAGGGAGATCGATCAAGACAACTCCTCTCGCAAATCAAATTCGACGTGTCCTTCAATCTTCCTCGCAATCCCATCTCCCACCTAAGAAAAAACATAAAACCTTCAAAAAAAATTCCAAAAAAGAGGCTCATCAAGGTATCACCCTCTAGGCCCCGACAAACTCTGCATCACAAGGAAGTTGGTTTATCTCGCAAATATATCGCGTGGCGCGATCCGCTGAACGGACGTACCTTTTGAATTAACGGGATTCTTTTGCTGGGAGAAAACGTGTTATTTGGGCTTGAAAAGAGATTGGTGGGTTGGGGTGGTTGGTGGGAGGTGAGGTGAATTGTGAATTAGGCGAGAGGTGAAGCTTGGAGTCGAGATTCTGATTTTGGTAGGTGAGGTGATTTCTACATGGGACAACGTCACGTGTACGATGTGACCCGCTTCCGTAGCGGTAGTGCTGTCGACACTACATAGGATAACAGTTTCGTAATATAATGACTTCGTCTAGTGATTAGAACGGGTTAAGTTCCAGCATCACCATTTATGTCTGAATATTGTAGCTGATAAACTAGATTTAGATTATGCGGCTTTTCAACTTTTGCAAAGAAACGATTATTTCAGCGGCAAGAACTCCCTATTTACCACACATATCACGCCAAGAGGCAGAGCCACATGTGTCAGCTGAATGGAGGTCCATTATAGCCTTCTGCAAATGCTCTACAGTAACCTCATTTAAGAAAATCTGAATAAGAAACCTCAAGTTTTTCTCTACATATATAGTGAATATGCTAAGAGTCGTAAGGTCACTTTACAAATATAATCTTTCCAGTTCACTAGGACTATCCCTCGTGACTTAAAAGCTCCTCATGAGATCTCAGGTTGATTCTGTTCTCAATAGAAGGGTGCTAGACTTCTATATGCAGAAAGAAGCTCAAGAGGTTAGCTTCTAGCATAGGAGAAGAAGAGCAAAAGCATAACTGAAGTACCGCCAGCTATACTCTTCAAGCTAACATTCTCCAAGCTGAAAGTTATGAAAAGTTCAACGTCAAGCGCTGTAGAGATATTATAAACAATCCAAGAATTGATCAAAAGTTAAACAAAAATACCCATGTATTGTTACTGTAGCATCAAAAAGTTCCTTAATAACATATAGCCCCAAAGGTCTTGGCACGGAAAATCCTTACTTTACTTACTATTCTAGTTGTTCAAATTTCCTTCCCTCATCAACAAGACAGATATGCCGTTTCTACCCCGACAGGTCTTAGTATATAACTCAAACCCAATCTACAATCCGACATCTCCTCCGAAAATATCGGGATGTCTGCTTCGCTATTTGGGGTACGTGCTTTTAGTCTGAATAACCAAAGTTTGCATTGCGAACGTATTGCTATATTTCGACAGTTTATTATTTTTGACAGTAGTTGAGCTTTTGGGAGGTTTGAATTCGGATTCTGTTTTCCGGTCTGGTTCACTAGTAGCTTTAAGATTGGGAGAAGGGACGTAAAAGCTTCACTCTTCTTAGGGTTCTTTGATAGATTTATTTGACTTCAAAATCTTAGTGATAGATATTTGGTTGTTAATAGAAGCTTTAGAAGGTAAAGCTTGATGAAGGGATAGTTCAAGAGTAGTGGAGTTAGAAAAGAGGAGAAGATGTAAGGGAAATTAGAAGCTTTTAACTTTTGCTTTGTCCCTGTTTACTAGGTAGTATATATCTAACCTTCTCTCTTGTTTCTAGGAGTAAAGGAGATTGGGGGTGTACTAGGTGATATTAAGTCTATAAATTTAACTTAAATGTCTTGAGTTAACTAGAGTTGACTACCTACTATATCGCAGTACTACTTTATGTCTAGAATCGTCTTACTTAAGCTTCTTCCTAATATCTAGTGTTAGTATACCAATACCCAACTAATTAGATAGCATACTCCTTTTTCAAACGCTGAGCAATACAAAAAACTTCAATTATCTTTAGATCAAATAATATATCTTGTTATTCGAAACTTTTGGAAAAATCAAATTACAATGATAGTAGTTAGTTCGCCCATTATCTATACTGTTATTTATCAATATTGTAAGCGAAGAACTTCAATACCTAAAAGATTACCTGAGAGGAAGAAGGGTTGTCTTAGTACTATACCCTAGATAAGCCTCTTTTCCAACTGGATTTCAACTAGCAACCAAAATGGCATACTTGGAAATCGATCCTGATGAGTCCTCTAATTCGCGACCTCCACCACACTTCTGGTAAGGCCTGAATTGAGTCAATTGCTTTCAAGAGAGTCTCCAAATGTCTGGATGATGTTGTGTTTCATAAGTGAGGGCTTCCCTAGAGTAAGGATCCATCCATCAATTGAACAGTCAGTTCTCTAGCTTATTGACAGTCACCGGATATGGTATTTTGTACGTTGTCGAAGAGGAGAGATGAGACAACCAAGAAAGTGGGCAATTCATATCAATTCTTCTAGACACTACTGCTATTGCACCATACAGAAGTTTTATATCTTCACTTTGTTTTTGAGAGTCATCCCACTTGGTGAGCTTTAGTCGGGGGTGTGCACATGTGTGTGGTTAACCTTTGGATTGGAAGTAAATGTTAATGGTTGTTGCCGTCCATTATCATAGGATTACGATTCGATAACACTCCACTGAATAGAGCTTTTGAGATTCAATTCTATCTCTAATTTCAAGCCAAAAGTTTCTCTTGACCTCTCAAGCTGGCTTCTTCGTCAATGAAGACCAGGGGATAAGTGTGCGGTAAGAGAGCCGGAGAGGTCACTGGTAAGCGAAGAAAACCAGGAACGACGATTAAAGCTGGAAAATGTTCTTCATGCATTGCTGTCCTCTTCCAAGAGGAAGGTTCTATGAAATCAGATGCTGACTGGCGCTGTCGTCAAGTAATTGCATTGAGAGTCACCAAAGCATAACCATATCTATATATTGAGTTCATGAAGAAAGGTCGTTGAAGGTCGTTGGCTGGAGCTTAAGCTTGGCGACAGTAACCCCTGCAGCAACCCCGCCAGAGCTAAGCTTTACCCGGCATGGCCTTGGGCTTGGGCCTCGGATGACGAATGTTTACGATTCAGATAGCTGCCACTGCCACTGCTACCACCTACCACTTTCCATTGTACTCATAACTTCACAAATTAAACATTATCAACATCGCTACTTCTTCGCTGTATCATACCTCCCTCTTTCCCTTCCGATGGATAGTTGAGCTTACTCATCGGATCCTTTATCCTTTTGCTTCGTCTGGCATATCAAAAGCACGCACCTCCCTCCAGCCAACGGCAACATGAAGTGCCCCGCCCCATTCTCGTTTGTTCCCATGGCGGTCACAATTGTGACGGTGCTCGTCTACTTGGGAATTGGCATACCTCTTCTCGTCCTTCACGAAACAGTCCCAGCTGCTCCCAAGGATCCCACGCGCTTCCGCGGACTCAATCTCACCGAAGCCTGGCTAGACCTGACCCAGCTCACGAACGGCTACCACCCTTTCAACAGCCGAAAGAACGACGATGTCAGGAATTGGCTCATGAAGACAATCGAGGAAATTCTGGAAAAGAACAATGTACCATGGAACGCAGTCAACGAAGCCGCAAATACCGTAAAGCAGAATGGGCAATCGAATGATGCGAAACATCAGGTGGTACAACCAGCAGCTTCGTTCGAAACTTACGATTCCGATATTACCCATGAAGACCTTCTAGTTCGAGGAAATCTATCCCCAGTTGTTGTCTTTAATGACATGCTTTCGAATTATACCTCAACTGCTCTCACGAAGATTGGGGCCAGCGGTCGACGACTTGGTATTAGCACCTACTTCGAAGGCAGCAATATTGTCTGCTATATTCCCGGTACAGAGGATGAGAAGGGAGATTGGTGGAATTCATCGTCTATCAATGCTGCAAAAACGCATGGCAAAGGAGGAGTGATGGTCAATGCCCATTTCGATAGCGTCTCTACTGGTTACGGAGCAACAGATGACGGTGTAGGTGTTATTACCGCATTACAATTGATCAGATACTTCACAACTTCCGGCAACACACCGAAGAAGGGTGTTGTGGTTCTGTTCAACAATGGGGAAGAAGATGGATTATATGGAGCCAAGGCCTTCCTGTCGCATCCAATGGCAAAGTTTGTCCATACTTTCCTCAATCTCGAAGGCGCTGGAGCTGGTGGAAGAGCAACACTATTTCGAAGTACAGACACCGAAGTCACACGTGCTTATGGTCGATCCCGTCATCCATTTGGCTCAGTGGTAAGCGCTGATGGCTTTGCACTCGGCTTTGTTAGAAGCGAGACAGACTATGTAGTTTTCCGCGCCGAAGGCTACCGTGGGCTTGATGTCGCTTTCTGGGAACCAAGAGCAAGATACCATACCAACCAAGACGATGCCAAACATACTTCTAAGGATTCGCTTTGGCATATGTTATCCGCTTCAGTCGAGACGATGAGATATTTGACATCCGATACTAGTGATACTTTTACTGGTCCAAGGGGTGACAATGACGGAGACAAAGTGAAGAATGGCCGCGGAACTGATGGGGTATGGTTCGATATATTTGGAACTGTTTTTGCAGTGTTCGCTCTACGAACCCTCTTTGCCTGGTCCTTGACTTTGCTTATTGCATCGCCGCTGATCTTGGCCTTGGTGTCATACCTTCTTATTAAGAAAAACAAGTTCTACTTTTTTGCCGGATCCGTCAAGCCGGCGGGGCATGAATCTGAGGCCGTGCCTCTCAGAGGCTGGCGAGGAGCAACTCGCTTTCCAATTGTACGCAACCCTTTCCTTATCCGCGTTCTCAAACTCCACATCCCTGATATTTGGGCAAATCATTTTTAACCCCTGCTCTTGACTCTTCATTTGAGGATGAAAATTTATGCTAACTATCCCAGGCTTTTGTTGTTGCCGGGGCCATTACGTTCGGAGCAGCATTTCTGGTCACAAAGTTTAACCCGTTGATCATCTATTCATCTCAATATGCGGTCTGGACTATGTCTCTCAGTCTCTACTTCTGCGTTTACTGGTTCATCATGGCCGGGTGCAACTTTGTTAGACCTTCCGCCTTACATCGTGGCTATGTTTTGATCTGGATGTATCTTATTGGGTGGGCTTTGCTCGTAGCAGCCACTGTATTCGAGGATAGATACCACATCTCTGGTGGGTATATGTTTGTATTCTACGAGGCGGCGATCTTTTTGGCGACGTTCATTGGACTTTGTGAGCAATTTGCGTTGCCAACAAAAAGGTCCGTCGCCGAGGCTGCTCATGAGGACCACGAGACGAGAAACGGGCTCGATGCCGTACCAAATTCAGACGGCGTTGTCGACTCTGGACGACGTGAAAGTCAAGATGATAGTGCAGAAGCTACTGAGGAAACCCCCTTGGTTGGTGGGGAACAACATCGTTCTCCCATTGGTTCCACGTTCGTCAGAATATATCGCAGACCCCTTCCTAGTACAACCGATGGTGCTCACGATGATTACAATGACCATGAAGATCACCCATTTGAGGCGGAACAAAAGTGGTCTGCGAAGATGCCAACTTGGACTTGGTTGATCCAATTTCTACTTTTGGGTCCGTTTATCCTTATCATCATTGGACAGGTTGGACTTTTGCTCGTTACAGCAATGGATCAGACTGGTACTGATGGGAGCCCATTGTTGCTTCCTTATCTGATTGTTGCTCTATTCTCGATTTTGATCCTTCTTCCTCTCGGTCCGTTCATACATCGCATTACCCACCACCTCCCAACTTTCCTCTTTCTCATTTTTATCGGTACTTTAATATATAATCTTGTTGCTTTTCCTTTCTCTGGGCAGAATCGATACAAAGCCTACTTTCAACAAACCGTTGACTTGGATACTGGTATCAATCATGTAACCGTCGCTGGTCTTGAGACATACGTGCGACAAATCATTGCTGAGGTTCCATCTGCTGCAGGACA
Organism: Hymenoscyphus linearis; assembly: GCA_900536425.1. NCBI lineage: Eukaryota > Fungi > Ascomycota > Leotiomycetes > Helotiales > Helotiaceae > Hymenoscyphus > Hymenoscyphus linearis. The sequence continues at coordinate 35,558 of UNPR01000027.1, read as the reverse complement.
GAAGATTGATTGCACGACGAGGTCAGCGATTCGAGATGGCCTAAGCTTTTGTTCATACAATGGGCCCGCTCCTAAAGTGGTTGATAATGTGAAGAGCGGCGTGCCACCAGAGAAAGGTTACCAAGATTGGCTCTCATATAACGTTTCTCGGGCATCTGGTGAGAACAAGGCTAAATTCCATATCTCAGGCCAGGAAACCAAAGCATGTATCATCCGCTTTAACGACCCATTCTCAGCATTCAGCATTAAGGGTGCTGCCAAGAATGATGGAAAATGGACTGATGTCCCAGAGAGTGGTAGCGATCAAATCAAATTATGGCACAGAGATTGGAATCGCGAGTGGGTCGTCGATGTTGAATGGCCGGTCTCGGCTGGGAAACAGGTAGGTGAGGAAGGACGAAGTGGGAGGGTTGTGTGTCTTTGGAGTGATCAGAATGATCCGGGAACGATTCCGGCTTTGGATGAGTTGCAGAGATTCTCTCCTCAGTGGACTAGCATTGTTAAGTTGATGGATGGGCTGGTTGAAGGGAGTAAGGCGTTTGTTGTTTAGGTCTACTGGCTCTAGTCATCGGGGATTAGTTTGCAACGTGCTATGAATGAGAGTAATGGTGGGTAGGGGAAGGGCAGAGATTAATGTGTATTAACAGGCGGCAGGTGTGGGCTTTGAATACATTAATTACTTTTTCAATCATTGTTGAGCTTCTGTCAAGTGTTGAGATGCCCAGATTGAAGCATGTGGCTTCAGTATTTTATTTGGTATCCTTCTACTAAGTCTGGTGATTAAATATGGAAACCCTTCTAGAAGTTTTGCTCGTGTTTGGTAGGGGGTTTGATTAAGCGAGCGATGGTTATATGTAGTCATAAGATCGGGGGGATTCAAGAAGTTGGTTGATAAGTATCCAAAAGTCTTACTATGGAATCATTCTGGGTGTTATTTCTCAGATGATCTTGAAGGAGAAAACTTTTCTTTATTTCTCATCCTGCTGAACGGGTATCCTATTCTATACTATCATCACTGAGCCAGTCAGAATCATAGTCGCTTTCCTCCTCCTCTTCCTCCTCAAATCCATCGTCCTCTTTCCCCGTCGGCAACGTACAAAAATCCCTAACCGTCTCCTTTTCAAACTCCAAAATTCCAACACCCAACTCTGGCGTTTTCCACCTGGCAAACATCGAATCTATCCCCTTAACCGCCTCAAGATACGAGTCAAATGACCTCAGAAACTGTTTGTAAACCTTCAAATCTACTATGATCCCAGAGTCCCAATTATGAGCAAACTTCTGCCGCAAGAACTTCCATTCTACCGGCGCATCAGAATCTACCATCCTTATCTTTGGGATTGACATTCTGCAGTCCCCGGTAAACATACTATCGTCACCTACGAAGTGAAGAGTCTCCAAGTTTCTACATCCCCCAAGAAGAACTCGGTCCGCGCCGAAATTCAGTTTGCCAACTGAGTATGGTCTTTGTAGATACGGTGTCAGATCGCCGATGTGGGCTTTTGGTACCAGGAGCCGGTTCGTAACGAAAACATCGCGGTTGTAAATAAGCATATCATTCCTCGAGTTATCCGGAAACGGCAAAGCAAGATGTCGAATCCGATCTAAAGCCAAAGTCCTAATTCTCAATCCTCGAATGCGCTCTTGGTATAACTTCTGTTTCAACACCGCGGACGATGGTCGATCGGCAAGAAGAACGTTGTATAGGTAGAAATGCTCCATGGTATCTTGTTCTTGTGGGTCGAAAGGAGGGATGTAGATTGTGTCTCGTAATGGATTCCAGTAATCTCTATCCAGAATCGAGGAATTCCGGCCGAAACCTAGGACGAAGGTTTCCTTTGCTAGAGCTCGGGAGGTGTGACAGATGTGGAAGAGGACGGGAATTTGGGCGGGTGCTGTGTCGTGGATGTTGGCGGGTATGGAGGGGTCGATGACAGTGTAGGAGGGGTTTTGGGGGAAACTTAGTCGGATGAGTCGGCCTGGGGGGATCATGAGTTTGTAGATCATTATTTGGAGTTCGAGGGGGAGAGAGAGGTGGTTTTCGTGCTGAGGAATGGGGTCGTTGGGTGAGATGAGATCTAGGGTTGACATTTTGGTGGTGGATGTGTTGTGAGATGGTTGAGGAGGACTAGTCTTGACTTGTTTTTGGAAGCGTGGTTATGGTAGATGTCTTTCTTGAGGAAGTGGTTTTGATGTTTGAAGGATTTGCTGGTCAGAAGTAAAGCGATTAGTCTGGTATTTAAAGGTGAGGGAGGGGAAACGTAGAGAAATACAAACGGTTTAAATACCAAAGAAAACTTTAGCACGCTAGGTGCAAACGATCTGGAGACAAACCCATAAATCTCTCAACTAACTTGGAAAATCTGGAGCGAACTGCATCTAATCTCAACTCTAGTGGTATAGTGTAAAGATGGAGCGAAGCCGGATTTCTTGACAAGACTCGCTTCAAACTATAAGCGAAGCGAAGCCCTGCCATCGTTTAAAAGTGACGATCTGATCAAAAGCTGATCCGTAAAAGCAAGACGTGAATTATAATCGCAAGTCCCTGCCCACCCTAAATGGAAGACTGTACTTAGTGCTATTACCATAAAGATTATCAGTAGTCTCGGTGTCTTGACTTTGCTCAAAAAACCAAATCTCCACGATAATACTATCCAAAAGTTTAGAAACTAACCAGCAGTCTAAGGAGACTTGAAGAATAGTCATTCTTACTAGAAAATAGCGAATACACTAGACCCCATTAAGTTTCCGCTGTCCAAATTTTCTGATATCTTAATTGCGGGTAGTCCTTAGCGCTAACGAAGATCGTCTAGAACCCGACGGTTATGATAACGAATTGTAAACGCGTTAGTATATTAGCAGATTTAACTACTTAGCTATCTAAGTAATAAGCTTAGGCCGCGATAGATAACAAAAGTAGTAGAAAATTGATTCCTACTAGCGTAAGTCAATACAAAAGTATCCCGTGCCAATACAGTCTGTTAAGAAACCGTTAGGATCTATAGCTTATGGCTCTAACCACTTACCAGAGCCGTTACCAGATTTGGCAATTACCATCACAGCATTAGCAGATCTATAAAATCATATCACGTAAATCATGAGTTCATTCTTGTGAATTATGTGCAATTTCATTATATTCAATTCTACCTGATCAAACTAACATCTCACGATCCAAAGATACGCCATCGACATTCCTTCCAGGTAAGCCAAAGCGAACTTTGCGTAAAATAACTCGTTCGATTAGAAGAGGAAAAAAACACCACCACAAATACATCATCTCCATGTCCATTTGATTGCCGCGAGGCTCTCCATCTACATAGTTTGTCTTGTCCGTTTATTCATGCGAACCATGTATGTGTTATTTTATGTCCGGAACTCCAAGCAAAAATCAAAATCATGACATTCGTAACCATCCCCCAATCGTCCATTTACCAAGTTTCTTGGGTGTAAAGTCGTTTCTTGACCATATCGGCGAGACGTTTTTCGGCTTCTTCGAGTTTGAGATTACCCCATTTGACCATGACTTCTACGATGGCCTCTCGGACAGCCTTTGGCATACGTCCCGCGCTTCCACAGACCCAGATACAAGCATCTTTACTTAACATCTTCCAAATCAATCTTCCCTGTTCCTCGATGCGCTGTTGAACGTAAATTTGGGCTGGTTGGTCGCGCGAAAAAGCCGTGAAAACGGTAAGATGAGATTTTTTGCCCAACCACTCGTCCTCATAGAAGTAATCGATATCTCTGTTGCGTCCTCCATAGAACAGAACAGTGTTGACCTCATCATCGTCGTTTTTCTCACGAGCACGAGCACGCTCCCAGATCAACGAGCGGAGAGGCGCAATGCCAGTGCCTGGACCGATCAAAATGGCAGGTCTTTCGGGGTTCGAACCGACACCAACTGTGCCGCGCTCAAAGGAGACATCGACAATCTCACCACCAGTAAGAGATTTAATGTATCTCGAACACAGACCTCGGCGGATCTGTTGAAGTACCGTTCGGTACTTGACTAATGCGACAAGTACTTGCACCCGATGAAAGCCCGGGTGATCTTCCTCGTATGTAAGATCTCCCCCACTACAAATACTGTATTTGCGACCTTGGATAAGAGGAAACACGCTGAGAATGCTCTTCCAGGGAATCTTGACACTAGGAAAGTCTTTGAGAATCTCCCATATGCTTCGGCGTGAACGGGAGGTGTAATTGTAGAATTCCTCGGAGTGGGCAGGGTTACCAAATTCCTCCAAACGCTCGCTGTCACGGGGGTCTTTGGTGTAGAGCCAAATTCTGTCGAAGAAACGGCGTGTTGGGATGGCGGTAATGTCGAGGTTGTAGGTGAGAAGATCTCTGATGGTCGCCTTTTGGATAGGGTATAGTCCACTGATCTTGCTAAGCCAAACAGTATCGGGAAGAGGCAACTCGTATAGTTCAAACTCGATTTCTTTATCGGCTACATCCTGCCAGCCGTTCCATTGGATCAAAGCTTCGACATCATCAGGAAAGTTTCTGGGATGGATGATGAGAATGTCGCCGGGCATTGGACGCCCACCTTCTACGGCAGGCAGCCTGAAGGTTAATTGCCGAACTTCTTGCCAGTGGTTTTCGGGTGTCATTCGTTTGGTTTCTACCAACGAGACTCCTTGCGCGCCAGGGAATGGAACTCTGACTCTATCGTTGGGTGTTTCGCGGTCCACTTGATCCTCGCAACGAACCCCATACTTGAACTGATCCCGTGGATAAGGCTCATCCTCGTCCAAAAGGAAGTACCCAGGGGTAAAAGTGATATTATACAAGTCCCTGGCCATATTGACAGAATTGTTGATGCTGGCTTTGATACTGGTACGAGGTTGATGTAAGATTGATGTCGAAGTCGATAAATTGGCAGGCTCGCCAACCGAATCCTGGAACGATGTTGATGAAATCGGTGGGAGATTTGTGGACTCCGCACTCGAGCCCAGAGTGGTTGATGCTGAGAGCAAGAGGGAATCTGCGGTTGAGATTGAGGTTGGATCTGGAGTCGTTGATGCTGAGAGCAAGAGGGAATCTGCGGTTGAGATTGAGGTTGGATCTGGAGTCGTTGCTTGCAACCGAGTCGCTATAGCAAGCACGCTTGGTTGTGGTTGTAGCTGCGGGGTGGTTGCAGGTGACCGCAAGGAACCCGACGAGGTTGTTTTGCCCGAAGAGTAGGCGAGAACGACGGCCTTTTGGATAGCTGCATCCGCATCCGCGTCTGTTCCAAGCAACGACCCTGACTCTGAATTCGAATCTTTTACTTCTGGTTCTAGCTGCTCAAAAGAATCCTTGAACTTCTGGTTCTTCTCTTCCACCAGCCGGAGGATGTATTTTGGGGGAAGAGGCATACGTGGTGGAATCGGCTCTACCCCCTCGGGTAAAGGATACAGAGAGAGCAGACGCTTCCCAAAATCTGTCGACCACGACAAATACGTCCCATCAATTCTAATCCAGGTCAGTCAGCACTATGTCATATCCTTTATAGAACTTCAAGAACTAGTATTATGACCCAAGAGGTTTCCACAATAGCGAGTGCGGGCGCTGATTGATATAGGTACTCACCCCTCATGATGCTGTTCATCTCCCTCACCGCGCGGGTATATCTCAGTTGCTCCTAGCTGTTCCAACCGCTTGTGCAACTTGCGAGCGGCCCAATTGAACCTTAATTCAAATCAGCATACGGGTACCATACACTGCACTGCATCGCAACACAGGGCACAAACGACAGAGGGAGCATAAGCATACTGAACATAAGAACTATCTCCAAGTCCAAAGGTTGTGAAGGAAACGTGACTCAAACAGTCTGGGGGCAAACGTTTTCTGAGGAGGCTTCTCCAGAACTTCCTGGCATTTCTCGGTATGTCGCCTAAACCCGTCGTTGAGATGACAAAAACGACGACCGTGGCTTTAGACAGGAGACTCTGTGGCAGCTGTCAGCGCCTGTACTTGTACTTGCAGAACTCGAGCACTGGCTTGAGATGGGGAAAAAAAGGATATAAAAACGCGAAGATATAACAGACATACAAGTTCAACGGCATCCATCTCGCAGACCTTGTATAGGAAACGAAATCTCTGGACTATAACGCCCAAGCATTCTGCCACCTCTTCGCTGTTTCCTGTCTCAGAACCATAGAGAATGAGGGCAGTTCTGTCATGTGGTTGGCCAGGAACTACCTTTGCCATGTTGGAGGTGGTTGAGGATGTCTGGAAGAGACTTTCGGCTTCATCTTCCGCATTTGACAGCCGCTACGGCTTTAAGTCGGCTTAAATCGAAAAGAGACGCCACGCCACGTCACGTCACGAGACTGTTATCACAGAATCATGGATGATCTAGGATAGGTAGGTAGGTATGCAGGTGGGATTGGTTTACTGGTTTACTGGTTTACTCCGCTTACGAGCTCAAGCGTAGGATGTTGTGCACGGAATGAATTTGCACCAGTAATTCTCATGAAGAAATTTACGGAGTACAGTAGTGCACTGGTATTATTTTCGTTTTGAAGTCACCTCTTGGCATACCTATCTAGGTAATAGTAGAAGGACAGATATACTTCTATTGTAATGGCGCAAGAACAGCAAAGCTTGGATGATTTCACGTTGCCCCTGAGTCCTGAGTGCTGAGTGAGAAATAGAAGGTTCCCCTAGAAGGTTCCCCTAGAAGGTTCCCCTAGAAGGTTCCACAAGGCCAGCAGGAGGTAGCCTTGCGCAGTGGGTGACTCTCCCCTTCCCCATCCCCTTCCCCATTATTGATGCACTCGGCATGCACTCAAAGACAACTTGCAGTAAAAATTGACGCCCGTAAATGATCCATAATACTGGTTATGTACACCGCTCTACGATAAAACAATATCACTTCTACTATTGTCTATGTCTTTGTCTTTGTAGTAAACTTAGTAAGATTCACAAGCAGTTAGTTGGGCTGGTCAGTTGGTCATGGGTGGTTTGTCGGTCGTCGGTCGTGTACAGTAGAGGCACAGAGCTCAAGACTCAAGGCTTAAGGCTTAAGGCTCAAGCGCTGCCAGTGTCAGTGCCATGGCAGTCGGCAGTTGGCAGGGTTGATGTTAAGGGGTACCACCAGTCCACCAGTGCACTGCACCACTGCTCCAGCACCAGCAACACTTCCTCCGTCTGATGTTTGTGTACTTGCTCCATGCTGCTCCATGCTCCCTGCCCCCTGGTGACGCCTTCTCTTTGTGACTAACCACCAGCAATACGCTACCACCACCCATCCACCACCCATCCACCACCCACCCCCCATCACCCAACAACACCCAACACCCAACATCTCTCCATTCACACCTGCCACCTATTGAAGCTGAACCTCCTAATAATAGTTGTGATGTGACCAAAGAAGGTGCGATTAGACCGTGAATCCGTTCTTGCCATGCTCCGCTGGTGCAAACCCATTGTCGGAACTAGTCCCGTTTCAGTAAGAGCTATCTCGCTTAGCGCAAAGGGTGCGGCTGTGGAATTTGTTATAATTCTCTCCACGCCTGCCTTTCTCCTCCCTTTCTGAAATCACATCACAACCAGATCCGATCGAGTCACCACAACTTTCCACTCCCCATAACAATCCAGACTTCTAGGGCACCTAGCTACCCTACCACTCCCCCACTTGTGCAAGAGTCAATAAAACTCAGCCAACGTCGACTATTCCATACACATCTCAAGCTATTCAGTCAAACAACCCACCATATCTCAACATGTCTGCCATCGTGGAGAAAGTTTCTGACACCGTCAACGACGTAACTGCCACTCTTGGCAACACACCGGTCTCTGACAAGCCCGCCGACGCTGCTCCTAGCGGTGACAAGGCAGCCAGCACTGCTCACAATGAGGCAGTTCTAGCCAGTGCTGCAGAGGGCCGTAGACTCTATATCGGTAACCTCGCATATGCGACTACTGAGGGGGAGTTGACTACATTCTTCAACGGATACTTGGTGTAAGTTCCTCCTGGCCTCATCAGAGTGCTCTTTCTCCCCCACCCCACAGCTCCTGGACAATGACTCCGTTGGGCTTCACACTTCTTTACCCAGCAGCTCATATAGCCAGCTCCTGCAAAGAGCGCAACAACTCAATTTTCGTATGCTGACATCATTTCTCCTTTTAGTGAATCTGTATCAATCCCAAAGAACCCACGTACTGACCGACCAGTTGGCTATGCATTCGTCGATTTGTCCACCCCAAGCGAGGCTGAACGTGCCATCACTGAGCTTTCAGGAAAGGAAATCCTTGAGCGCAAGGTCTCTGTACAACTTGCCCGCAAGCCTGAGCCAGCCGGTGAAAAGGGAGAGGGTGCTGCAAGCGGAGGTGAGGGTGTTTCTGGTGGAGAGGGTGGTCGTCGCCGCCAATCTGGCCGAGGACGTGGTCGAGGTCGTGGCCGTGCAGGACGTGGCGGACGTGCTGCCAGAGGAGTAAGTTGAACTCGTCATATATTTCCACTGCGCTTTTACTGACTACTTTCAGTCTAAGGGAGAGGAAGGCGCTGAAGTCCCAGCTACAACTGAGGCAACAGCAACTGATGCTACCAAGGAGTCCACTGAGAAGGGTGAGAAGGACAAGGACGGCAAGCCACAAGCCGCTCGTCAACCACGCGAGCGCCGTGAGCGTGGTCCTCCAGCTGATGGCATTCCATCGAAGAACAAGGTCATGGTAGCCAACCTTCCTTATGATCTCTCCGAGGAGAAGGTAAGATCTCTGTCCCTCTGCAACTTCCAAGATTGTTCATCCCTAACCTCTGCCATAGCTTAAGGAGCTTTTCGCTGCTTATGAGCCCTCTTCTGCCAAGATCGCTCTTCGTCCTATCCCCCGCTTCATGGTTAAGAAGCTCCAAGCTCGCAACGAACCCCGCAAGGGCCGTGGATTCGGTTTCGTAACCCTTGCCTCCGAGGAGCAACAACAAAAGGCTGTCAACGAGATGAACGGAAAGGAGATTGAGGGTCGCGAGATCGCTGTCAAGGTCGCCATTGACAGCCCAGACAAGACCGACGACGATGCCAACGCACCAGCTGCCGAGGCTGCTACTGAGAAGGCCACCAATGGCACTGCCGCTGTCGCTGCTGCTGCCCCCGAGGCCACTGCTGCTTAAGCGGTAGTCGTGTATTATTGTACTATGATGGGCGCTTCATTTCGCGGACAATGTCAGATGCATTCTTTCACACGTTGCTTTTGGAACATTGTTCGGCGCCATATGGATGCACTTGCGGGAGGAAAGCTGGATTTGTGGTGCATTGACTTTCCAATGGACCTGACCAGCTCTTATGATTTTCTTTTAGGTGGGATCATTATACCTTAGGAGGATGGTTTTTGGTGGTGTCTGAAGAATTATATTCATGGATTCATCCTGCACCCTGAGTTCTATCATACCAATGGGGTAATGATTCTCGATGACTCTTCTTACATACATGATGTGTTACTACCATTTCTCCGGCACTCTCAGGGCTGTACACTAGATTCTTCGATGTGTTATCTCGGGATAAGGATGGATGGGAAAAGTTATTGAGCGGTGGAATTCCATCGATAGTAATGACAGATCATAAAATATGTATTCATGGTTTCAACGGTGATGGGTGATTGTGAAGCTTAAACTAATTGTGCGGTATCCTCGGTGTCTAATCTTGCAGTGCCTCCATCGGTGTATACTAGTGTAGTCGAGTGTAGTTACAAGTAGCAAGCAGCTATACGTCACCTACCAGTACTGTAGTGTGCTACCTACCTAGTAGAACAATTTCTCCAGCGAGGTCCATCCAGGTCATGTTTGTAGATGTGGCTTTCCTTGTGGCTGAAGCAAGAAATTCGTAGCCTTGCACCTCGTGAATCATCATTGGCTGCTTCATTCTCAAGGACACCTCCTTTTCTAATCTGGCCCGCACCAAACTCCCCGCTCCACTTAAACTCCAAACACTCACTGACCTCTCGCATTATATCCTTCTACGCTCCCATATTCTAGGGCCAGCTCTACCCGTTTTAAATCCTCGATATCATCCTCGACCAGAAACCAATCCCCCCCGCATTACCAGGTGCGACAACTGCACCCACCACAAGAGCAGATATGGCCAGCAAGGCGATGTGGGAGGTCGACCCAGAGACGAGATCCAAGGTAATTTGTTTCACCCAATCCCGCCGTGTTATTTCGGTGTAACCACTCCCATATTTACCGATTTCTTGCTCCAGCTTCTTGAGATCCAAAAATCCTCTGGTAACGACCGGTGCGCCGACTGCGGGGCGCCCTCCCCGCAATGGGCATCTCCTAAATTTGGTGTCTTTATTTGCCTTTCTTGTGCTGGAGTTCATCGCGGCCTTGGGGTGCATATCAGTTTCGTGCGCAGTATTACTATGGATGCGTTTAAGGCTATGGAGATTGAGCGCATGAGACTGGGGGGTAATAAGACGTGGAGGGATTTCTTTGACGAGGCTGAATCGAACAAGATGGCTGGCATAACGTAGGTATATTCCTATTCGCTGTTTGGGGATCAGTCTTGATATTTCCAATGGAGTTGTATGAAGGGCAGTTGGTGGAATTGTGCTAATATGTGAAAACAGGTGGGACGACGCAACCATCGCAGAACGATATTCAGGAGACGTAGGTGAGGAATACAAGGATAGATTATCCGCCAAAGTCGAAGGAAAAGACTACGTTCCAACCGTCAAACCTGCGCCAACGACACAATCCTTCTCCAACAACTCTGGCAGCAATTCGAATAGTCGAAGTCAGACACCACTAGGCTCACGAACAGAGAGTCCAAGACCCGATCGTCCTGGAAAAACCAAGGTGGATGATAAATACTTTGCAGGTCTAGGAGCAGCGAATGCCAGTCGATCAGCGGATTTACCGCCCAGTCAAGGAGGAAAATATGCAGGATTTGGAAGCGCAGGTCCAGAACCTCCTAAGGCAGAGGCTTCTTTACCTGGATTGAATGACCTGCAAAGGGATCCTGTCGCTGCGCTTACCAAGGGGTTTGGATGGTTTACTACAACGGTTACGAAAACTGCAAAGACTGTTAACGATGGATATATTCAACCCACCGCTGCAAAGGTATAAGTCCTTCCATTTGCAAACCTCGATTGTTGTTAACAAATGAACAGATCGCAGAAACAGATTTCGCAGCCCAAGCACGAATTACAGCCGCTACTGTAGCCAAAGGTGCACAAAACGGCGCGAAAGGAGCAGCGGATGGATTCAATCGCTTCGTTGAGGGACCAAGTAGCGGTGGGGCATACAGAGAAGTACCTCTTGACGAGAGCAAGAAGGATTTCTGGGACAGTTTTGCGGATGCGGGGAACGCGAAGTCGAATTCTATTGGGACGAATGCTATGAAGAAGGGAGGGGCTAGTCAGGGATTGATGAGTGGACAGGCTGGCGGCGCAGGCAAGAAGAAAGATGAAGACAATTGGGATAAGTGGTAGAGGGTGGAAGGGGAGTTAGAGAGCGAATGAATGCTTGATGATGGAGCTCGAAATGGTATTGGCGATCTGCTTGGTAGGGTTCAAAAATTGCGTGGGTTGGGTAGACGCAAACGCAAATGTAGGTTTAGGAGTCTTTGAGTGCTTTTTTTGACTCTTTGGATAGAAGCAATCTTTTATAAGCAAGAGGGATCTTCTTGCTGATGTTTATTTCACTTTTAAATTCTCTGTTGCTACTAGTCGTGATGGGATGTGGCAAAAACTTCTACAGTAGTGTTTTTGAGAGATTTGTGTAAGTCTGCTCCTCTGTTAAGGGGTTCAAAGTTGATCGCACCGCTTTACGACAAAACGACAAGATGGGTATTTTTAGATTGATGAGGACAACATGAGGTTTTCCTAATTGATTAGTTGCGAATTCCTGGCACCCTTACTGTCCTTTTCCCAAACGCAATCGTTTACTTTGAAAGGGCAAAACCAATTTAGTCATCCCATAAGGATTGGAAAATAAGCGAGCCAGTCGTGTTTTGGTATATCGGTACATTATTCTGATGGTATAAGCTGTACAGTACAGACTCCAGAAGCAAGATTCCTTCTACTCTTACGAATCCTTGATTCCTCTCACGTTGTATAGCAAAAATACAAGAACTCAGAAACACCCTCAAAGATCCAAAATATACATAGCATAGACGTCCGCACCAAAATCCCCGACCAAATAAAGACTCTACAATATCAAGACAAAATAACACACCCTTACTAATCCTTCTCCCAAATAAACTTCACCCTCTCGTTATCATTCATACTCAAAGTAAGCTTAACCGAACTATTCGCCAAAGCCCCCTTAACCCTCTCCTGTACCATCTCGCTACTCTCCCCCGGTAACGACGCAACCCTCAAATGATGACTCTTAAATATCCTTGCCATGACAGCTACGAATTCTACTTGGGAGAACTTTTTCCCCGGACAAATTCGTGGTCCTGAGGCCCAGGGGAAAAAAGTACCACGGGGTGGGGTTAGGAGTTCTTCGTTTTCGAGACCGGGGAGGTTGTTATTGTGGGTTATCCAGCGGGAGGGTCGGAAGGCCCAGGCGTCGTCGCTGGAGCCGGCGCCCCAGTAGGTGGTGTCTGTGTGGGCGCAGGAGAAGTTGATCATTAGGAGGGTGTGAGGGGGGATGGGGTGTTCGGTTCCGTTGATTCTTAGGGTTGTGGGGGTTTGCTCTGTGATGCGGGGGAGGGTTTGGACGGGACCGAAGAGACGGAGGGTTTCGTACTTGGGGGGTGAGTTAGTTATTGTGTCAAGGAGATAAATATGTTGGGATTTGAAGGGGGGTATACCATGACAGCAAGACACCTCTTAAGTTGAGGAAATATCTTCTCGTAATCCTCAATTTCTGAATCCTCAACCTTTCCAAGAACAGCAGTAATCTCCTGCTTCATCCAAGTCATAGATTCCTCATGAGAAGCTAATAATGTAAGTGCATACGAAATGGTATTCGCAGTAGTATCATGTCCCGCAAAACAGTAAATAAAAAGATTCCCGTAGATCTCGTCATTACTCAGATAATTATTCCCCCTAGATTCGGTTTCTTCCAAATCAGCAGCGCGCAATAACGCACTTACAAGCGTATGCTTTTCATTCCCTCCTTTCTTAAGAGAAACACGTTCTTCGGCAACCATCTCGACGAGATACTCTTTGAATTCTCGCTTTGCTATGGCGACCTTGTTGCCCTTGTCTGGGATTAGCTTCTTAAGTTTCCCTGGGAGCGTGGTGGAGAGGACGATGAAGACGAATTTGTCTAGGATGGTGTGCAGGGAATGTTTGAATGAGACTTCGTGGCCGGGGCTGGGTGAGGAAACAGAGTTGAAATCGGAGGAGCGTCCGAATCCTGCGCCGAGGAGGACGTTGAGGGCTAGGGTTAGGGAATCATTGTGTGTTGAGGAGATTTCTGATCCAGGGGTGGAAGTCCACAGGTTTAGTAGGGTGGAGGCTTGTTGGAGGGCTTCGGTCCAGACTATGTTGCTCTATGAGACAAGTGTTAGTTGGAAAGTTATAGGTCTAGAGGAAAACTCACGTTTCTCTCGTTGAAAGATGGGGCTGTGATTTTTCTATGTCGTTGCCATTTGTCTTTATTTACACTATCTACGTTTTCTCCGAAAACGTCAAGAGCAGTGTAAATTGACGGAGGTTTAATAAATTCTCTGTACCGCGTAAGGATATCTAGAGACCACGAAAGTTAGCTTTTATTCAATTTGGAAACAAACTTTGGAAGAGACAAGGAATAGAGAGATAGTACGAAAATACAAGAAACACGGAAGAAAACATACCCTCAACAGCATTACCATCCCCTAACATAATCTTCACTCTTTGCGGCGTTGCAACAACAATAGCCGGTCCCAGTTCACGATGAATCTTATTCCTCGATTCAGCAGATTTAGAATATGATCCATGGTCAATCCATTCACCAAGTCCGTACGGCATACAACGTATAATCGGCGCAATGAAAGGTAACGTAAGACGCCAAAATGGATTGAGGGGTTCCACTGGGGTAATAAGGATGGGAAGACCAATTGTACGTGCTATTTTATAGTTGGCGTGGATATTTATTGCTTGTTTAATTCCAACGGCCAGGAAGACGCTTAAGAGGATGAGGAGGATGGCCATCTTCGCTACAGAGCGGGCGGGCTACTTGAATTGAGAATTGTGAGAAAACAGATTTGGGATTGTCGTAGAGAAACTTGTAAACCTAAGAGATAATCATGGAGTAAAGTTTCGCGTCGCTCAACATGACATGAGGTCGTGGTGAGTTTTCCACTTAGTACTACCTTGTACCTGGATACTTGCATGTCCACATGAATATGATTGGCTTGAGCCACATCACTAAAATTGCGCCGCAATACATAGAGACAAGATTTCCAGGTACCAACAGCTAGGTCCCCATTGGAAAATATTTCCTCAAATACCAGTAGAACTACTTCAAAGATAGTATTGAGAGGAAGGAAAAAAGCGGGTAACTCAAACTTTTTTGAGTTGTATTTCCGATAAGAGAACTTCCACTCAATCGAGGTCTCAATCGAGGTAATTCACGGAGAACCCTCATGGCAAATAGAGAACAAAACGAGCGAACAAAAAAATATTGCTTGAAGAGACCCTCAAAAAACATCCCGAGCAATACTTGGGGGAAAAAAGGGTCGTGAGAGGCATCCGCATCGCGAAGGACGAATATCAACTCAGCAACATTCAAGGAAATAGTGACAAGAATAAACAGAGAGAGTATTTGCTAAGCGAAAAGAAAACCACAGCGTGAGGATGCGATAGGTGAGGATACGACAGTGACGATCGACAATAGTGAGGGTACGATAGTAAGGACTAGTAATAGCGAGGGTAAAATAGGTAAGGATGCGATGGGTGAGGATACGATGGGTGAGCATACGACAGGTGAAGATACGACAGTGACGACCAGCAATAGTGAGGTTGCTATAGTTTGGACTAGTAATAGCAAGGGTAAAATAGGTGAGGATGAGAGATAGTGAGGGGGCAATAGTGATGACCGACAACAGTGAGGGTACAATAGGTGAGGATGCGATGGGTGAGGATACGACAGTAAGGGTGCGGTAGTGAGGATCAATAGGCTCTACCTAGGTATAGGTAGCAAAAGCAGGTCAAGTGACAAGTTAAATAAAAGTTTGTGAGCCCATGCTTGATCCACCCATGTCCGTTCCATACGGCGTCCCAGGCAGATGGTAAGCTTCCAGGTTTTGTTTTTTGCTGGTTGAATGGACCGTTTGGGCCAATGCCGTCGCCCTCCAAGACTTCTCAAGCGGTGTTTGCAACTTCTTCAAGAACACTGGAAACAAATGGACCAATCAATGGAGCTCAATATCAATCTCACTGTTGATCTCCATATCACCGTCTTATTTGGGAACGGTATTAGGCGTCAGCCTTGGAACTTTCAGCTGTACCACATGGATACTTGTGTGAAGTGTGGGAAGAAAAGAATGCATAAGTATGTGTAGTAAGTACTCGAGTAGTCTACTACAATTAGATAATTTCAAGACTCCAAAAATTCTTCAAAATCAAGATCTTACGAATTTATCTGGTTCCCTCAACGACTTCAGATAAGCGATAGATCAAAGCCACCCATCTTCGTCATCATGCTCGCCTTTACTCTGATGGGAGTATTCCTTCCTTTGATAGCTGCCTTGCTCGACTCTCGCGCAGCCATACCGAGAGTACCTGAACCTGAGGCCTTGTATCTTGAAAGGATGTGTCGTCCAAATTATTATGACCTTACTTCATCTGAAACTGATAATGATTTATACCCCAATTCCAAGTTTCCCTGCGAACAACAAGAGTGGATAAGAGCAATTTGTATGGCTAATGGCACGGTACCTATAGACTTCCTTGCGGAACAGCAGTGAGTACTTCATTTATCTCGTTAAAGCATCCTTTTTGGTGACGTTCTGAAGATGAGACGCTCTTGGCCCCTGTAATAGTTTTACAGACCTTCGCTCCCTTTCCTCAACTATTCTCAAAAAGTATACTGATCCCGATATTCTACAGATGTCTTTGCAATGGTGCATATTTTGATCTTGTAGAAGCTTGCGATGAATGCTTCCTCTCTCATGGGTGGGCAGCTCCTGTTGAGGAAATAAAGTCGAGTCGGTCAAGCATCAAATCAGTAGAATGCAGTACGGGTATTCCAATTCAGCCATACATCAACCTTATGGTTCCCGAGACAAACATCACCGCCTCGATGCGGCACACTCCAACAATTACACCAAGCATTGACAGATTTCCAAACGATACCGCTGTTAGCAATTATTATACCCCAACAAGGAGTGAGCCGGGTGTAATTACTGGGGTTGCTACAGCGAGAAGAACGAGTATTACGAAAACCGATCACGATAGGTATACGCCATATCAATCACTGTCATCAAGTGGTTCAACAAAGAGGTCGGCAACATCAAGTTTGACAACACCACGTCCGTTGAATATTGTCTATTTTAACGATACAACAACAACAACGACAATGACAACGACAATAACTACTAGTGCCAATGGTAATGGTGGGAGAAGCTTGAATGGAAGGGCAGCTGGAGGACTACTAGCTGTGATGATCGGTGTAGTGATTTTGCTGTAACCGAGCGGGGAATAAAGGGGTAGGGCAGAAGGACTATCATGAGATCAACAAACGAGTCTACGAATATCAAATAGAAACATAATATCCCGAGATGAAGCTCTAAGAAACAAATAACATGATCTGTTGCAGAAGATCGGCCTTGAGGCTTGATATTTCCCCACATCCGGCCCAAGCCCACATGTTCTGCTCACTTCAGATGAACTGTAGAAATGCGACTTGCAACATACCACCACGATTACACGCGTTTTGAGACGGTACACCTCTGGTGATACGTTGCAGATCTGATCTATTAGTTGACATAAAAAGCATTGACTAGCAGCGAAAAAGAAAGCACTGCTCAAACATGATTTGACTAGACTCGAATTGATAATTAATTCCACAATAAGCAGACCACCGGTCGCTTTTGAAAAATGCTGGCAAGAAGCAGATAACTAAGACAGGATCGGATGCGGCAGATATTACAAGGTGAAAGTAGCTTGGATAATAGCAGATAGCGAGGACCTGTGAAGCTGTACTGCTGTGAGAGCTATATTTTGACTTGCCGTGCTCGGCGCTCGCTGACTCGTTCCTGAGCTCATGCGTGAGAATGAATGAGACTCATACGGGATGTTGAGAGTCCGAGATCTTTTGGCGAGAATTGCAAACAAAACTTTGTTCTCTTCTGATACCTTTGCATAGCAGCCCATGAACAGTTGATGTGTTTTTAAAGGAAAAAGTAGCGAATAAATAGTGTAGTTTGAAGTACCCACGTGGTATTGAGAGCACTAACACTCATACACGAACGCGACTGGTTGGACGACGAGACGGCTTCTAGAATTGCCGGCATCCGGCCGTTGGTTGGAGGTGGAGTCACAAAAAATAATTATATTTTCAGCCTCGTCCTAGCTTTACTTTCCCCCCATTTTATTTCACCCCGCCACAATCGATTTTCTCGCGCATGAAGCATCCGAATATCAGTCGAATTATTGGACGGGATGTAAAGCGATTGGTTTCGTCTATTAGGAATAACCAAATCATTTTCAAACATTCGCGATACTCTCACAGCACAATGGCGCTCCCCGACATCTCTGCGACACCAGCTGTCGACCAGCATATTCTACACGAGGAAAAGGAATATACGACGATTAAGGAGGGATTGGCATACTTATTAGTACCTGCATCGGCCTCGAAAGTTCCACAAACCTCCCCTCAAGGCGAAAATCAACCTCAATCCGTCTTCTACAACCCTATTCAGCAATTCAATCGGGACTTGAGTGTCCTTGCGATTAAGGCATATGGAGAACAGGTTCTAGAAACTAGGAAGAAAAGAAACGAGAAGAGTCGCAAAAAGTTGATTGCAAAGAAGAAGGACGCCAAAAGGAAACGGGCGGAAGAGGGTCCTGATAATGCATCGAGGAAAGCTGCCAAACTCGAGGGAGAGGGAGAGGATGTCGCAAGCTCCGAAGCTCCCAATGGAGCAACAGAACCCCCAACATCCAATACAGACGATGCTATGGAAATCGAAAATAATGAGAAGGATGCAGAAAACCAAACCGCTCAAACGACAGAAGCTGTAGTAGAGAAGGAGAATGCGCCAGGACCAAATAAGCAGAGTACTGATGCACCTCCAGCGATTGAGGAACAACCTACACCATCTTCCCTACCCAAACCACCGACTTTTACTATTCTCGATGCGTTGTCCGCAACTGGACTACGAGCTCTAAGATATATCCACGAGATCCCATTTGCTACCTCAGTCACAGCCAATGACTTATTACCCGATGCCACAAAAACAATCAAAAGAAACGTCAAGCATAATAAACTGGAAGACAAGATTGAGGCTATCACAGGAAACGCGTTAGCTCACATGTATAACGTCTCCTGCGGGGAATCAAAAGTGTCTGGAAAATCCGGCCCACCAAGACCTAAATACGATGTTATTGATTTAGACCCCTACGGAACCGCAGCACCTTTCTTGGATGCTGCTGTTCAGTCAGTGCGAGAAGATGGCGGTCTCCTATGTGTAACTTGTACAGATGCCGGAGTTTGGGCTTCCAATAGCTATCCAGAGAAATCATTTTCTCTCTATGGTGGTATACCCATCAAAGGCATGCAATCCCACGAGGGCGGTCTCCGACTCATTCTCCACGCCATCTCCGCCTCAGCAGCAAAATACGGGTTATCAATGGAACCCCTCCTCTCACTCTCCATCGACTTCTACGCCCGAGTCTTCGTCAGAATCCACAAGTCCCCCGCCGAAGTGAAATTCCTCGCGGGAAAAACAATGGTGGTATATAACTGCGACAGCGGCTGCGGAGCCTGGACCACACAAATGATCGCCCGCAACAAACTAACCAAGAACAAGAGCGGCAAAGGGTATTTCTGGAAACACGTTTTCAGCCAGGCACCAGTCGCTAGCGAGAACTGTGAGCATTGTGGTACCAAAACTCACATGGCGGGTCCTATGTACGCTGGTCCCCTCCACTCACCTGACTTCATTAAGAAGATCCTCGATGGACTCCCAAATATATCAAAAGATACCTACCAAACGCACTCCCGAATCGAAGGCATGCTTTCCACCGCCCTCGAGGAAACCCTTCCTCCCCCCTCCTCACCAGAAGACCTCGAGTCCCCAACTGCGCCTTCAAAAACCGGCCGTTATGATCCAGCGGCTATAGACCACTTCCCCTTTTTCTTTATCCCGTCGACCCTGGCGAAGGTCGTTCATTGTATTACACCACATGAAAATGCTATTAAAGGGGCTCTGAGACATCTCGGATACAGATGTACGAGGAGTCATACGAAGCCCGGGACTATTAAGACGGATGCCCCCTGGGGCGTTATTTGGGAGGTTATGAGGGAGTGGGTTAAGCAGAAGGCTCCTATTAAGGATGGTGCTGTGAAGGAGGGGACTGTTGGGTATAAGATCCTCAGACTTGGAGATCATAGCAGTGAAAACAAAAGTACTGAGTCTGTGATTCCTGGCGAGAATGGAATTAGTGAAGCAGATAAGGAGAAAAAAGAAGAGGAAGAGAAATTAAAAATCGTGTTCGACGAGAATCTAGGTAAAGAAAAGGAGACGAAGAAACTCGTTAGATACCAGTTGAATCCCCGAGAGAACTGGGGGCCTATGAATAGGGCTAGTAATAAGTATGCTAAGAAGAGTGGTGAAGAAGAAGAAGCAGCTCCGGTTACGGAATCTTAGTCCCTTTGTATTTGGGATTTTGAGGATTTCGGTGTAGCTATTTGGAATGGATTTGGAATGGATCTGAGGCAGTAGATGGAGGTAGATAGAGCATTTAATGATGCTGTGCGGTACATAGCAAGAAAATGTCTAAACAGAAATTCCAAGGTATCTCCACAGACTCATAGTACCGTAACCAGACAACTAAATCTCTCTCTCGCTTGATCTCCGTCTCACCAAAAACCTAGTCACACAAACAAAAAACTGGTCCTAATCCATTTAATTCACTTCATTGCATAAGGGCTCCTTAATTCGCAGAGAATATAACCCACAATCTATAGCACGAAAAGAACATCTATCATACATAATCCCGCGATTCCTCGCGCCTTCCCCGCTGTCTTGAAGGACGTTTACAACTTGGCCTTAGCCACCTCCAAAGTAGGCATCAACAAATCCCTCATATCTCCAGCAGCCTCATTGAGATAGAAACTCATCCTCTCACTTCCAAGACCCTTGGAAACGACGTTGAATTGGATACTAAAACAGAAAGTCAGTACATCATCCGATTCCAAAATAACACAGAAAAGGACAAAGAAGAAAACTTACCTATTCTCATTAATCATATACGCAATCCCCCACCCGTCATCCACCACCTGACTCCATCCGTACCCGTTAAAGTACTCGGAACTAAGCTGACTACTCGAGATGAACCATTTACTCGAGTATCCGAATGCGGGGTCCTTGTAGATGGCAGGTAGCTCTTCGCCGGGTGCAAGAAGTTTCTTCAATCCAAATAGATGTCTGTCGACACCCTTGCCGTCAGATGCAGCAGAGATGTATTCAACATGTGCATTGATAGCCTTTCTGAAAAGCGCAACAGTGTCTTCGGGTTTGGTTTCGGCGTCCGTGATGGCTTTGCAGAATGCAACCGAGTCGTCAGAGACGGATCGACAGGTTTCCGTACGGCCTTGTTGGAACCGACGGGTTGCGGCGGATTCGTAGGTCGGTCGGCTCTTACCGTACATCTTGAAGTAGGCGAGTTGGATGATCATCTGGACGTATGCATCTGGAGAGCATTTGAACTTCTTGATCAGACCTTTTCCGTATCCCTGGTAGGCTTGTACACGTAACTCATGCGCACCAATAACCTCAGTGAAATCTTTGGTAGCACGCTCAATTTCAGCTGTGACTTCCTTGGTGACATGGAATTTGATGGGCGTTGGCTCAGGGAGGTTGGAGCGGATGGAAGGGTTGGAAAAGTCGAGTTTGTTGTTGAAGATAACCTCGTTGACATAGTCGTTTAGGCGGTGGGTGGGTGTACCATCCATCATGGAGTGCTCGCCCATGAATCCGGATGTGCCGTTGTCGTTGACGATGAATTGGAGTGGTTTATCGTACCATCTGTTCGCTCCATCTCCGTGCCAGTATTGATGGGCTCGCTCCTCGAGGGTTACTGGAGAAGCATCGTCTAAGCAGACTACGAAAGAGGCAGCCTCAATGGTCTTCAGAGCTGCAGCGTTTGAGGAATGTGCCTTGATCAGAACCTCACGAGCATTGGTCCAGATATCACGGTTCTCACTGGTAAGCGCACCAACCGCAGGCGCTTTCTCAGATTTCTCATAAATGCGCTTGAATTGCTGTTCCAATTCGGAAGTGTTCAATTGCTGACCGTCAACCTCATGCAAGACTTTAAAGAACTGATTCTTTCGGATAACCAAAATATGTTTGTTCTCCTCTGGTGAGTAGGTGTTCGAGTAATCGGCCGGTTTGGCGGGTATACGACAAGCATTGAACATCCACTGGTAACTCTCCATGGAAATTGGCAGTTTCTTCATATACTCAGGCTCCAAAGTCTTGGAATCAACCTGTTTCTTGAACTCCAAAGCCGCGGTAGTGATAGCAGCCGCTCTCTTAGAGGGGTCCCGGCGCCGTCTGTCATCCCTGTGAGAATAGAAGTAACTAACATACGGCACAACCGGGTCGCGGTAAGTCAGGTACGCAACATCGTTCCACCACTCGTAGATCCAATTCTTGTGTTTGGGGTCTTCTCGTCGGGCGATCAGTTTCTCTTGTAGCTTGCTTCCAACTCCCCCGGGCTTTACGAAGTCTTGCACGGCTTTCGTGGTGGATTCGAGCTCCTTGGGGGAGAGAAGTGGGTGAACACTCTTGAGGTATCGCGCAGCGGTCTCTTCTAGAGTTGGCACAGGTAGTTTTGGCAGCGAATCTTCAAATCGTAGCATGGGGCCTTTTGAAAGATCTTCCTTGTATGCTGCGGGAATATCAGCAAGTGTCCATCGCGGGGCAGCGAAAAGCAAAGAATAGCATACCTCCTGGCAGCGAACTGCTCTTGCGAACGTTGGTTGGCGCCATTGTTAATCCCAAATTCTAGCACTCAATCAGTATCCCTCTCAACAAAATTGTCTCTCCAAAGCTCCTCTCAACTTACACGTATACCAGGTTGGAAGCTACTTCGAAGCACCTGAGATTGGGAGCGACCTTTAGCAAGCACTTTCAACATCCCCAATACGGTATCCGGGTAACAAAGAAGAAGTAGTCAAGGGGGAAAGGAAATGTGCAAGACTAGTACTGCAAGGCTAGTTAAAGAAGGTGCACAAAAAAGAGTTTCCTGGGGCGGGAGATTCTCGTCGGGGTTTTTTTAATTCAATGCAGCCAGAAAACACCTTGCGCTTGTCCGGTGCGGGTGGGATGGATGGGATGAAGCCAGCTGCAGCATCCTTGGCTGCGAGCGTTGAGCCGAGGCTATTATTTGCAGACCGAACCCCCCAGTGTCCCCCCACAACCCACAACCTCCCCCTAGACGCCGACGTCCCTTACCTTACCACGCCCTACTACGTACATCCCCTCCAACCAATGATATCACCCTCACGGCATTGCGATTCGGTATCCTCTCCAGCGCAACTCGTGAATAGGCTCACACATTGACACACTCTGTTTATCCTCGGCCCTTGGATCTGATCAGCTGAGGGAAATCATATGGGGGTGTACGGTCGCTTTGCTAAAATACTAGTCATGCTTACTTCAGCTACGCGAGTATCCTCACATTTGATGTTACGCAAAGCATGTGAAAATGGATATCCATTCCCATTGCCAAGTATGAAATTTGAGTCGAGGCTTCTTGCTCTTGTTTATTTACTTTCACAATTCACAATGTCAATTACTCGGTAGACGGCAAAGAATAAGTACGAACGGACTGTCTGTATTAGACACACATGTCCTCTCGTCTCTCAGCTAGCAATAAACCACTCAACCAATTACATCCCAATCCCTCATAACCGTCTGCTCGTAGAGGTCTCCACCATCACAGATATACCGCATCTCATACACACCAAGATTCGTTTCTACCAAAAAACGCCTGCCTCCTCCGTCCTCAAATGACCCTCCCGTCAGTAACTCCGGCCCCAAAAAATACTCCTCACGGACCGTGTATCTCCGTACATGCCGTTTATTTTCTTCTGATTACCCAAAAGAGAAACCCCCATTTCAAATCCCAAGGCATGATCCAAAGTTTTTTCCACTGATCCAACCCTGTCCCAACGCAAAATCGCTGAACAAAAATGATATTAAACACGATATGACTTTTCCCTCTCGATGGGAAATCTGCGCTTTTGGTATTTCCCAATACATGAAAAACGCCTTGGTACGCCTGTTGATGTTTTTGACAAAGAAAAATCGTATGTACTTGAAAAATTAAAAGCCCTTCTTCGGAAACGCAAAGTGTTGCTGCGTCGAAGAAGGTAAATATTAGAATTAAGGTGGGCTTGGGATGCCCCCTTTGGCAATTGTTGTCATTTCCGGCGTAGCATCTGATTTATTAGATGGCAAAGATAATTCGCGGCTAGAGGCCCCATGCTCCTCTGGCGTACTCGAAGCAGAAGAGTTCTCCGCCTCTTCTAGTATCGTTGCGAACTTTTTCAATACCTGTTTCAAAGCAGGTCGACGGATCGGTTTGCTGAGGAAATGATCCATACCAGAATCATAACACTCTTTGACATTACTTTCTTCTGAAAATGCAGTAAGAGCAACAATTGGGGCGCTATAGCCCATCTGACGAATTAATCGTGTACTTTGAAGGCCATCCAGATTTGGCATCTAGTTTCCGTTAGCTGGGGTCTACATTGCAAACAGTAATTCGAGCGAATCTTACCTGAATGTCCATGAAGATAAGGTTGAAATATTGACCCTTCTCCATACTCTCCTTTACAATATCGTAAGCTTGCTTACCATCTTCCGCCACTACCACTTCAACGTCATAGATGCGTTCTAGCTTCAGCATACTTTCGGAACGTTAGCTATCTGAAGACTCGCTGGAGGGGGAAAAACTTACCGAATCACTATCTCTTGGTTCACAAGATTATCCTCCGCAACAAGAATCCGAAGCTTCTTTGGGGTCTCTTTCGACTTGCCTAGGGCAGCTGTATTTCCTTTCTTTCCTTTGCCATCTGGAGACGTGCCTGGATTCGATGCAAAGAAAGGCTGGCTTAGCCCAACCAATCTTGGCTGGGCGTCTTTTTCGAAATCACCACTATTTCTTGCGCTTGAACCTCCAGCGCCACCGTTTGGTGGAGGTATACTCCCTTCAAGGGGAACACCGTCCATACTCTTAGGACGCGAAGGGCCATAAATGTCTGAGCTTGATGTGGAAGGTGCGCGTGACTTGGTGTGTTTGAGCGGGATTTTGACCGTAAACGTGGTGCCTGTTGGAATGGCTTGTGAGCTTACAAGCGATATTTCGCCGTTCATCAATCGACTGAGTTGATGGCAGATTGAGAGCCCCAACCCCGTCCCTCCGAATTTCTTGCTCAAGCCCAAATCACCTTGCACAAATGGTTCAAACACTCGTTCCTGCATATTTTCGGGGATACCAGGGCCAGTATCTTCCACCTCGAATTGGAAAATTAACGTCCGTGCATTCGAAGGAGGTGGAGTTGGCGAACGCTCTCGTATTTGAACCTTTGTTGCTGCGGCTGGGTCCATGGGATTTATCTGCAATGCAGTCCCCTGGGGGGATTTCGTGCCTGATGAGTCTGAAGCTTTCCGGGAAATCTGAGATGTGTTTGACCCAGAATCATGACGGCGACCCCTCGAGCGCTGTTGCGAACCCTGCTTGGTTGACCCCTTTGACTGCAAGGAATTTCGGCTACCATCTGACGTTCTTTCAGCCTCCCCAAGACATTTGATTCGCACTTCTACCTTGCCACCTGCTGGCGTGAATTTCAAACTATTGCTGACGAGATTGATGATGACCTGAAGAATTCTGTGCTGATCACCCCATAGGCTATAATAAATTAGTAAGAAACAAGACCATCAAGCAAGCCGTAAACTTACCTCATGTCCTTCAGTCTGCCCGTGCCTGGTGGGCCGAGTGCAGGTAACCTATTTTGTGACATCGCATCTGTCTCAATATCGGTATCCGTACCGACAAATCTGACTGCAAATTGTATATTCTTTTCTTGAACTTGTTTGGTGAAGATCGTCACAATTTGAGTTTTGATATCTGCCAGACGAAACTCTTTTTCTTCAAGACTCAGTTGTTGCCCAATCTGATTCTTACTGAAAGTCAAAAGATCGTTTAATAGATGAAGTAGGAGATCTCCGGATTTGTAAACCACCTGAAGACTTCTTTTAATTCGTGGAAGATCATCTTCGCCCATGCAGACAGCACACATCCCAAGGATTCCATTCAAAGGTGTCTTAAGCTCATGAGAGATGTTGGCAATAAATAATGTCTTGCTCTCGTTGGCAGCTTCGGCAGCTTTCTTGCTGATTTCCAACTCTCGCGTTCGTTCAGCTACCTTTTCTTCCAGCCCTTGGTATTGCAGCATCAGTTCGTCAGTCATCTCGTTGAAGGTTGCTATAAACCGTTAGTATACGTATCAGCATTTTAGACTTACAAAGGACGGTGGGAAACTATGCCAGATGACAAGTTCAGCCACGCAAGATACATCTTCTGAGTGAGTAAAAGTCTCAAACCCCCGGAATTTATTTCCTTAGTCCTCTGAACTTCTCTACACAAACGATTGATATCTTGCGTTGACCAAATCTGTCAATCGCCACAATATTACACGCCCCGGGATTCTAGGAGCAGAGAAGACAAACATGTTAACTCCGTAAGTTCGTCAGTGACCCAGTGCTTCCGGTCTCGTACTCTTGCTGGAATTTTGAAACCCCTCCGTCGATGCTCATCACTGCGTTGTGATTTTGTCTTTCGTTTCCCCCCACTGGTCATATTTCTTAGCCTAACAAAAATGCCCATCTTTTTGGAGCTAGTAGAATGTGATCGTTGTAATTCCGGATCTTCTACTTCTGAAAGATCATCAAAGTGTCCAGATCGAACACTTCCGTTTGGTGTATATCCTGGAGGGGTGATTGACTTTTCCGTGGCATCTCTCAACCGACGAATAGGTCGCACACTAAAATGAGCTGTTGGTACTACAACAAGTAGTATCAAACCAATGGATCCAAAAACGCAAGCAAGAACGATCATTCGCAGCTTGACTACAGGAGCCCAGGCTTCGGAATGAGCTTGTTCAATAATCAGAAGCCAATCTGCCAAGGAACTTTGGGGCCTTGCATATCCTACACTAACTGAGACGTTATTCTCATTTCGTGTCGATAAGAGACTACCAGCATTATTGATTGCGTCCATATCATATCCACCAAATCCTCTTACCACCGCTGGGTATTGTCGAACGGTGAAGTTCGAAGAACCCCGTGCCGTTAAATTATTTAGGTATGCCTGGTGTCTATCGCGGCCCTGAGGATTGGTAGGGGGAAATATATACTTGATTGAAGCGCCCCCTATTGCGGCGGGTGGAGGTTCGTATGTCGCTGTTGAAGGTCGTTGCTCGTATCTAAACAAATTCTCTCGCCTTGTCGAACCAACCAGCAGCACCATTCCGGTTTTTCCTAGGCCTTCTCGGGATTGAATAACGTCTATCAAGGACGAGGCCGCTGCCACAACCGTCATAAACCCTAGGCAGACTCTGGGATTTATGTTATCAATGATGGGCAAGGTCATAGAGATAAGAGCATAAGTATCATTGATTTGCATAGGCCCAAGCAACAAAACGGAAGACTGATTTAGGGGGAAATCGGAAAATGCGGTCACTTGGGTAAAATTCCGTGAGCTGTCCGCAGGGTCTGGTATTGTGGTGTTCGCGTAGGAAATATTGGGATATAACGCTGCCGGATATCCGTCACTTCCTTGTCCAAGTATAACTCCATTGGTGTTTGGCAAAACAATCCCTGATGTATTCGTAGTTGTATTAAATAGGCCATTAGGATCGCCCGTCTCGTTTCGAGAGTACACGATTAATTGTAACAAGCTTGAAAGCCCACCTCCGGCGAGAGCGCTACTCACATCAGTGCTCGCAGACCTAAACAAGTCAGCATTTCCCTATAAATGATCTAGTTGAAATAGCTCCTCCAGGGCAAGAGATAGGGTCAAAGAATGCTTCTCTAGCTCCCTTGAATAATTATATAGAAAGTTGGCTCTTACGTCCAATTAGCATTTGTGCCATTCGTCCTGTAAAAATTCCTCAATGCATTCTGAACGATGATTCTTGTGGGTATTGTGGCGCATGTTGATTGAACTAACAGCAGGTCGGCCGCAATTTGGGCAGCCTTTAGACTCGCAGTCAGACTTAGTTGTTGACTGGTAACGCCGGTTACGAAGTCATATTGATTGACCCAAGTTGCGATAGCCAACACCATCAAAGGTACCAACGCTGTGATGAGCACCACAACCGCAAATTGTTCCCGAATGCCAACGCGCATGATTGGGATATGCGACCTTTCTCCCAGCCTACCGTGCCCTTGCAAGCTCCTCAAGCACCTCTGTCTCCGTCGGACCTGTCAACCTTGTGCGCATACGCTGGTTTTCCCACGGTTTCCTACCCTCGCGACCCGTAGCGGCGTCGATGTTAAAGTTGCGCGTCCCCAACCGAGGACATATTTTGACGATCGTGTCTCCGGCTCGAGCTTAATGCTGAATGGGAATTGGCTTGGGGAATTGGAGGTGGGAAATTCCGAATGCGGTTTTTATCGACGGGGGGTGGGAGCGAAGTCAATGTTGGGGGGTGCGCTGGAGGGGTTTGGATGTCTATTTTCAGAACGCTGGAAGTGGGGATGAAGATGAGAGAAATCGATTATTAGCGGTCGGTCGCGGTGGGTGGTGAAGGTGGAACGTGGAGGAGATTGAGGAGGAGGAGAAGTGGTGAGGGTAGGCGTGGGCGTGGGTGTGGGCTTGAGCTTGAGCTTGAGCTGAGATTGAGGATGGGATGGGGATGGGAATGAATGGGTGAGGGATGGGCAATTTTACACGAAGCGATTAAGCTGCAGCGGTATTACTGTAAGTCTTAAGCTGTAGGTCCCTAGGTAGGTAGGAGTAGGGGTGTAGGGGTGACTGGGCGAGCAAAGCAGAAGGCAGCTAAGGCTAAAACTTCAGTCTGACTGGTGGTGCATGGGATGCCAATACGACCAACAGTCATGCACACAGCAGGCGGACGAAATTATTGCTGAAAGCGGGATTTTGATTTTTCCTTTCTCCTTCTTTCAGCGACAGCTTAAAAATGTGGTGGTGGTGGTAGTACGGGGTCGGGGGGGGGTATAGTAGGTACCTGTACGGGTACGGGGAAGTAGTGAAGTACGGTCGGGATCGGGGCCTTTGAAGAGTCCCCGCCCGACACGGAGTTTACAGGTCCCCAGTTGTAGAGAGTCTAGACCATATTCGCCCAGTACTCGAGTACGTAGGTACTTCTATCTCCGTACCTACGGAATACTTCTGCTTCGTAAGTACTCGAGTACCGTGGACAGTACCAAAGTTGGAAGACCGGGTATTTTTCTCACTGGTGCCAGGGTTGACTGTGATGTGTGTGTACCCAGACTAGTGCCGAGTAAGTACAGTCCTACAGTAGGGGCTAGGGGTACTCGTACTGTACTGTACCTACCAGTAAACTTTCAATTCTACAACCAGCCCTGCTGGACCCGTGGACCCCTAAACAGCTCCATACACTCCACGTAAGCTGGAGCTTGTGTGTTCTACGAAGTACTCCGTACGCACCGTAGCTGGTACTAGCTCGTACAGTAGTCGAAACCTTAGACCAGCACCTACCAACACCCACACCCACCACCACCTCACAGCACCCACCAGCCGCATGTGCCAGCACCAGCCCAGCTACCTAGAGCCCGGCACCTCATCGCACCATGCTCGGATGGTCCTGTGGTCCTGAGCCTGAGGTCCATTGACACCCAGCAACCTGATGCCCGAGTGTCTCAATCGATCAAGTACTGATACGAGTACGGCACGGGGCACGTCCCCGACCAGTTTCGATTTTCATACCACCAGTGACACCAACTCCCACACACTCCCACACGGAAACATACATCTACTTCTACACTGCAGTGCCTCATCTCTGCGGTGCCGGCTACCGAACAGATCCGTGTCTATGCAATCAACCTTACTCTCCCTGGTCTAGTCACTGTCAGACGTGCCATTCCTGTCCAACGCTCTCCTGAATTCTCTCAACCTGGATAGCGTTTCGGGAGCTACGAGAGCAATTCCGCCCATTTCCAGCTTCCAGGTCTACGGATTATTCAGAAAATCTTAACTTGCACTGTACAGCGCTGTACAACAGCTAGGGACGGGAACCTTATCTCTACTTACATTATACCTAGCGACTTCGTACATATGCCCGCATCTTCATGGTCCCACTACTCACTTTTTTCTCCATCCTATGCACAATTTACCAGCGCTTATCACTTGGATTATGAATACGGAGTACTCCGTACCTACGTGACCAGAAAACGTGCTGAGGCCCAGCCAGAGCGGAGAAAAGTCTCCGCTGAGGAGCCTTATGGATCCCGTGGGGGCTGGCAGAACCACAAAATATATCAGGACCATTCAACCCAATCAACACCACATCACCTCTCAAAATAAGAATTCACATCCATCCAAGCATAAATAACAACAACCTAATCTCCTTTCCCTCCCTCGATTCCTACGGCTTAGCTCGATCGATGCAAGCAAGAGCAAGAGTAGGCTAAGTCGAAAAAATGGTAAAATCCCGAGGGGGACGAAGGTATGTTCATAACTCAATTCAACTCAAACGGATAACGGCACGGTTTTGAATCTCCTCGTTTTGTTTACTTTCCCTACAAGCTTTTACCGCCATTTTCCTGTCACGATGTGGAAGACGACTTCCGTCTTTAGACTTGTGAGACGTGCGAGACGAGACGAGACCCACAAGCACTTCCCAACCACAAGCCTCAAAAATCGAAAACAAAAAGAGACATTCTGAGGAAGAAGGTATCCCAGAGGTTGGGAAAGGTACGTTTAGATGGCTTCGAGCCATCCTCTCTATTCTGCGGGATTTGACGTCTGGATACTGTGAAGGCATTCAAGTACAATGTTCTTTCTTAGCTTACCGTTCAAGAGCTGGCTATATCCTATATTCTATACATACCTCACGAACTTCCTATACTACTATATCTCACTTCTCTCAAAAGACTAACCATCTCACGATCTCCCTCCTCTCTACTAGCGCATGAAACAAGTACGGAGTGTAGAGTAGGTTAGAGTAATAGTACATTCTCTAACCTACTCGCCAAGATATAAGTGGGTTAGAGTAATTAAGTACTAAGCGATAATCGGCCCGCAAACCCCGTAGCTCCCCCGCCTCCCCTAGCTAGATAACACAACTGTATAAGCCACGGTATAAGTAGCGGTATAAGCGATAATAAAAGCGGATAATATAACTACCTAGATAAATTTACTTTTTTTTTTCCTCGGATATCCCGCTTAACTTACTCGAGTACCTAATAACTTAGTTCCCCCTACCTATATAAACGGTATAAGCGAGATCGTGAAATTACTTACCTACTTACTTGGAATGAGAAAGAATACCTGCCTGTCTGTCTAGCTTGGAATACAAGATTTAATGAAAACCAACCACGATTTTTGAATTCTTGGAATGGGGGGTTTTGAATGAATGGTGTGTAATTGAACTGGAGTGATGTATCAGGACTATAAAACTCTTTGAAAAAAACTGTTATTTTGCTCGAGAAATTTTTGAGGATGGAGTGGATGGATTTTAGTTAAGTTTGGAAATTGGAAATTGGAAATAGTATTAATTACTATCAACTAACTCCTCACAAGTTATAACCCTCCTCATAGAATTCTACAATTACAAGTAAGTTGAAGAAAAGAACTAAGAAGCTCTTGACATATAATAACTTAAACAACAAATATCCTTTAATCTACTTTCTTATTTAAGTACCCTATAACTACTAATTAATAGTTCTCTCTATGATCTCTATCTTACACCCCTTGCTTCTTGCTTTTCATGAGGAGAAATATGGGTACTTGCGTTACTTGGGATATGTTTATCAAGTACAAGTCTTTTATCTGAAATTTTATTATTAACAGTTGGAGAATATTCGGTTACTATTGAAGATACTTGGAACTTTTTGTAAGCTTTTTAGACTGAAGCTGAGGTGGGATTTACTAGTACTAGTACAAGTCTTAATTCAGGGATTTGTTAATGATTTCTACGGGATTCTCGTAAACTCTCTTTACTATTTGTATTTGTATTTTTGTTTTTGTTTGTGAAATTGTGGTGAGCACTTAGCTTAATTAAGCTCCATTCTTTTGGAAATACTCTGTAGTCTCTGTATGGTTTTGATTACCTATACTTACCTCTATTCTCATACAATATATATTGTATCAAGTTCTTTTCGCCCACCTGAAAAAAACTGGGTTTTTATATAAGAAGATGGGTTACAGATAAAAGCGAAAGCTGGCTTTATTTCTGTATTGGGATGTTGATGGTGTTAGTTAGGTTTTTCATTTACAATTCGTATGAATATTTCTTGGTTTCTTTATAGCGACACTCATTCTATTATCTCTCCTGTGTATAGGAGTTAGTGCCTTTGAAGAAGGGTTGAATACTTGACTTTTTGGAAAATAGAAATTCTGTAAGATTACTGTATAGAAGGGAATTGGGTAGGGTGGGGAAGAAATACGCAATTACTTAAGGAAAAGTCCCAAAAAAAAAAACAGCAAAAAATATCCTAGCTCTCATTAGAGAGCGCCCAGGATATTAAACCAGACGAACTGAGTTTTTTGATGATTTTTAGGCGGTGTTATAATGTGCGATAGATTTGAATGCCTCGCACATAGGGTGGTATTCCCAAGCATTTTGTCGATGTTACCGCTGGGCCAAGACAACTGTTCTGTTGAATTGGTGACAGTGACGGTCTTATTTAGATATAAGTACTTTTGTCGTTTAAATTACGGGTATTCTTTTTTGTGCGACCAATCATATCGCGCTATAAGAGACACGTGCTGTTGAGGGATAGGTTCTGATTGGCTAGATTTTATGGTCTATAAATAAGTGAATAGCGTTCCTGCTGACAATAGGTTGCTTGGTTGGAGGTTGATAGGGAGGGAGATTGAGCTAGTAACGAGCTGCCATCTAATAGAGAGCAGACGTCTTAACCCTACTCGGTTTCGCAAGTGTATTGTCCTAATTACACTCTTTGACCACCAGTGAGTAGATGTGTGTAGAGAGTGCTACTAGGGTGCCCTACGGTATATAAGTGAATCTACACTCCTACTAAGTTATTTTCTATGTTCTGTCTTTTTTACGTTCATCTACGCTTTCTAAACAGCTAGATCACCTTTTCTGGCCTAGATCTGCCAAGCTAAAACCCACTTTCTTTACAGATTAAGCGTAGATCTTTAGAGAAAGGGGCCAAAAGAGCTTCGAGATCTTTAGAATCAGAAGACTAGGGCCTAGAATAGATGTCTCCTACTGGCTCTGTAGTCCCTGTACCCCCTCGTATCTACATCTACTTCCTAAAGTCAAAGAGTGCAATTAGGACAATACACTTGCGAAACCGAGTATCTTGTCTAGTCACGAATATATAGACTTTTCCACCTCATAGTATAGGATTATGGCTCGAGCCACTTGGTTGCTCCCTGGGATAATCATAAGTACGAAGTACCAACACTACTAATAAATACTCTATTCTCCCCCTCCCCCTCGACCCCGCCCCCCTTGTTCCCTATAATAAAGTAATAACCAAAGTATAAAATACTTTGGTTAAATACTAGGTCTTCTACCCCCGCCCCTATTTCTTATCCATTTTCTATTTATCACAAATAATTCCTCATCACCTCAAAAGTCGCTTTCTCTTTTCTAAGTTAATTCCCATTCCTTGTTATAATGATAGGCCCGAGCGGGCGGGCCGAATATCTATAGTATTACCGTGGTATTCGACGCGCTACGGAGATTCCGATCGGCTAGGTCCCGAAATATTCGAGTAGTACGGAGCTACGCAAGTACTTGGCGTTAAGTACTGTACTTGGGTATAAGTTTAGTAGGGCTAACAAGCCCTTGAGTTGATTTGTATAGGTATCTTGATTTAAGTTAACGTAAATTATTTTATACGCTAGAAGAAACGAGAGGACCATCTATCTCAAGGTGCTTAAGGTGAGTAGGGTTCTCGTAAAAGTAAGGTTTACTCAGCATTTATAAACTTATATCCCCCCTTTCGTCACAAAACGGCGTCCATAGCCATCTTCCTTCTAGCCAGGTATTGAGTGATCAAAATCTGATTGGCAACATATTCTTTTCCATTTGCGCATTGTTTTTCAACAGCACTTCATTTCTCAAAATGGGGAACATTCTGACGAGAAGACTGGTGGGAGAGAAGGAAGCAAGGAGGAGGTAAGGACTTGGGACTTGGCTTTACGGATTCTCTTCATTCCAATCTAGTATCAGACTTCCAGTTATAGCCTTCCCAGCTACTTGTTGTGTTGAGATTTTTTCGTGCTGTAAGATGTCTGAATAGGTTTGTTTAGGAAAGGAGTTTTATAGAGAGTCTTTGGTTATTATGAATAATTCTACGGGGTTGATTACACAACATAATTGAAGTGAGGTATATTGAATTAAAGATTAAGGTTTCTGAAAGATTGATGACCTTGTTTCTCAGGGTATTGTGTATGAAGTGATGAAGGTTACACACAATTTCTGAATATATAAGACAGTTGATTTTGAAGTTATAATGCTTGTCTGGCAAGAATTACCTGCACTGAAACGAAGTTTGATAGCATAAGCGAGCTATAGTGAGCCCAAGTTTTCCCTGTCAAATTTCAGAGAGGAAAGGTTCTCAAGAGAGGATTCCAAGGATACAGGTTCAACTTATTAGTATTGCATTCGTATTTCTCTATACTAAGCTAAAAGAGTGTAGATAGGCTATAGTTCCTAGTTCCCCGTAGACAAGATAAATGGCAGGCTTAGCGTACTTAATCGAAGCCTTTTTAAATCACATCTCTATATTATACTAACTTCTAGTAAAACATTTACTTTACCTAAATGCTTAAACTAATAACAATAACTAAAAGACCTGTAATAGATAATAAAATAATAAGGAATCTAATAACTGTTTTAGGAAAAATATTATTTAGAAAGATTAATAAAATAATAAAAGGAAAGGGAATGGTTTTAATAAGTATAATCTAATTATTGAAAAGGATTATTTTCTTATAGTATTTAAATACTTAAAACATTTAACCAATTTATAGCTCAAAGATAAAAAAGGTATCATTTATAGCTCAGACAATAGCGTGCTAAGTCTGCCACTTATCTTGTCCACCAGGAGCCTAGTTATATATTACTCCTAGGTCACATGGCATGCCCCCCTGTCAGCCATATGAAATATGCTAGTAGTACAGAAAACATCCTGACAAGTTGGGGAATCCTAACAAATCAAAAGCATGGACCCTTGTAATCCTGTATCATGTCATATTGTAATACTAGAATCACAACAATTGCGCAAAGAGTATATTGGCTGAACAACGACTCACAACTTTTACAACCTATATATTGTACACATGTAATCCATACACCTCAAAGAAGATATTCCACTAGAGCGCACATCCAAAAAGAAAACCAGAAAAAAATCAAAGAAGGGATGTCTGAAGTATATATTCACATCTGCCAGCCTTTTCATGAAGGGTATCAGACACAAACTACGCAGAAACCAATCAGCCAGCCCTCCAAGTCTAGCACCAACAGAAATCCAAGAAGCTCCTGTCAACACTCTGTACCTCACATTAGCCCACCACACAAAAATTGAACTTGGGCTCCCTGGCAGTTTTTGAGTTTTTTTTGGTTGGAAATCTGAATTAATTACGTTCTTCTATGGGCAAGTAGTTTTTAGACAGTGTGAATGAAAACGACAGTGCCAACCGGATTTTTGTGCGACGGTAAGAGAAGAAACGACAGCAAGAAGCAAAACGACAGCAAGAAAAAACGACAGTAATAGAACAAACGACAATAATAGAACAAACGACAATAATAGAACAAACGACAGTGAAAGATAAAAACGACAGCAAACGTTCATTTTTTTGTGTTACCAAAAAGGTGAGCTTGTAGCTAGTGAATGAGTACTTTTCAAAGAAACATCTTTTCAAGTCTAATGTCTAGATTGATTCACAGAATAATCCTTTTTTAATAATTAGATTATACTTATTAAAACCATTCCCTTTCCTTTTATTATTTTATTAATCTTTCTAAATAATATTTTTCCTAAAACAGTTATTAATTTAATTTAATTTAATTTAAATCTATTTAACGTCCGGCGAATGCAACTAGCCCCTATGAAGCTACGTTCTAAAACATCCCTAAGTAGGGCAAAGGACGCTAGGGGGGTGCCCTAGAGGTCAAGGGGGGTAGAATGGGAGACTATTCTACAAAGATTAAGCTAAAGAGAGAGTCCTCGATTGGGCTAACTCTTATACAGAAACAGGAAGTGTTAAAG
>UNPR01000163.1:0-114176 GCA_900536425.1 Hymenoscyphus linearis | reverse complement strand
CAATCTTATCATATTTGTTTGACATCTTTGATACAAGTAACGAGTTCACTTCCAAGTGAACAACCCGATAGTCTTCTTCTTATCATAGCATACCAACCAGCGAACACCCAGCCAAGTTTAGTTAGCCAGTTTGAGTATTCGTTACAACTAGGTTAGGTCGAACTCGATTCGGAAGAAGGCGATTAATATGTTAGGGAATCACTAGAAGCGTATAAAAGACTACTCTAGAATAAGGTTAAGATTGATCGCGAGCCTTCTAAGAAAGTCCTAGAGCTAGCTAATATTTATAGTTTACAACAATGAATCTACGCTATACCCGATTAGGCCAATTAGGGAAGTTCTATATTCAAAACAACATTCACTAAGCGAGTCAACAAACCTACACGTGACCACATTCCATCTACAACCACAAACTTATACGTAACCACATTCAATCGATAACCCAAATCCACACGTGACTACATTCACCTAAGCTTCGTACCCTCACAGATATCTACAAATAGGACAAGACCTATCATACTTAAAGTTATAAATTGGATACAACTTATCTGTATTCTCTCTACTACTACTCTTATTCCCCTTAATCCCCATGTCCTTCCCTATACCTCCTATACCTCCTATACCTCCTATACCTCCTATACCTCCTATACCTCCTATACCTCCTACATCTACACCCTTTAATACATCCCCCCTCAGCAGATATAGAGATATCTCCAATAAACACAATATCAACCAGCGGAGAATTACTAGACAATACTAAGCAATCACCTACAGATTATAATGAGGCTCCCCTCATTGAATTGTTAGATTCGTAACTTTCCGCGAAACGAATACTGTTTGCAGATAAGCCAAAGAAACCTCTCAGGTTCAAAGACGTAGTAGGAAGGAGATTTTCATTCCCGTTCCATCTTTGCACAACATGGGAAGTATGTACAATATGATACCGCATCAAACCCGTGTACTAAATTCGTATAGGGGATGGAAGAATTGATAAAACAGGCGTTTCTCCACGTGGAAGTCATAGGCCCGCATGTTGATGCTGGCCATTACGATCTTGTAGGTCTGAATGAAGAAATCATCTTATTTCAAGTTTGAGAGATGATGATTCAACCGGATTGGGCTATTACAATGCATATGTGGCCTATACCGGAGCCTCTTCCCAAAGAAGATTCAGTACCACATCCCCTCAGGCGGGGGAGCCCTATCCCCCCTCCCCCTTCTCATCCGCCAGGTACTTGTACTTGGCCTCCGAAGGACTCTCTTCATCTTATGCGACCTGATGGTCATGGCATTTGGAAAATTGAGAAGGGTGAGAATAGTGAGAAGAGGAAG
This sequence comes from Hymenoscyphus linearis, assembly GCA_900536425.1. NCBI lineage: Eukaryota > Fungi > Ascomycota > Leotiomycetes > Helotiales > Helotiaceae > Hymenoscyphus > Hymenoscyphus linearis. The sequence goes on along the minus strand of UNPR01000163.1, from coordinate 112,844 downwards.
AAACTAGGATCCTTGAGCTCTTTCTTAGGAGGCGTGGTCAAGCGGACTAAAAGAAAAAGATTGGTATCAAAGGATAGCGACAGCGACAGCGAGAGCGATAGTAAAACTGATATTGACTTTGTGAAAAGTGGTAAGTAAGTACGGTTTTCAGGCTTTTTTAGCACTAGTCAGTCAAAATATATCTAGATTGACTCTTGAGATCACGCCCATGGACGCCACTTAAATTACTATCAGATTACTTGTGAGATTCAGTAAGCAAGAAAGCGCTCTTGCATGGATTCTCTTTAATAACTAAATCAAGTGTCTTAATAATCAGCATGATTCATCTTAAATACGATATTGGCTTTCACACAAAGACTGTCGCTGGAACAGTGATGACGCGTCAAATTTTACAGCTATCACACCACCCAATTATAGAAAGGAGTGGTCAGAAACTTCTAGTCTTGTACCATGGCGGCTCAGTTGAAAGTTTCAGAAGAAGGAACATCCTCTACTTTAACCAGACTACAGGCAGTGTAAGATCTGACAACCCATGAATTCGATTTCTAATTTGACTTTTTCCTTTTTTTCCATCGCTATTTCCCCACAACATTCACAATTTTCCTTCTGAAGTAATTGCTCAACTGAGTATTTTGCCGATCGTCTTCATTCATTCATACGAACTCTTCATATAGCTTTTGACCAACGGTAGTAAGAAACCTGGTTATTACTCTATACACACTACCTATTAAATTTAATGTATTAAAATTTGAGCATAGGTAATTAAGTAACTAGGCTTCTTACGTATCTCTAGAGCAAGGAGTAAAGAGCCTAAGTGAGGAGCTATCCCCAAAAAAGAAATAGAAGAGAGGTTGCGATTCATGTTCTTTGGTATTGTCTCAGTAGCTATAGCTCAACTAGTTGTAGCTATCCGAAACACGGGACAGGTGAGATGTTGGCGGTGAGGGGGGGGGTCCACTCACGTGACAGCGCCAGGTGGGGCATAGACTGGTAGCTAGCCTTTGCAACTCACATTCTTTTAGTATACACAATACAATTATGATACAATTAATTTTAGCTATATTATTGACTTTATAGTTAAACTAATAAGAATGATCAACCTGGTTTCCTAAGTCGTTGAGTATCTCTACTAGTACCGTGTAAAGCTTCTAGAGAATTGGAGGTCGACTATTATACTGAAATAGCTAAAGGGAGAGGCTGAAAATAAAGAGGATAAACCGGGCTCTTTTACTGTCAAATTACATTTTGCCACTCCGTAGGAAGAAGCTAACAATCATACATCTTCTCGCGGAATATATATTCTTTTACAGCAAATTGGCCGCACGATACGTTCAAAGGTACTGAATAGTAGATGGAATTGTGCAAGAAGCTTAGAATTTGTAGCGAAAACTCTACTAATATATAGTAGAAATAGCTGATCACGTATACGTAATTACACGTGACTATATACCCCTTATATAATTGTCACAATAGGTTAAACGCAAACCTGTCTACACTTCTATACACCTTTCATGGGGTGCACGTGTAGTTCCAACCAGGGAAATAATAGGTTACTTAGGTGTAGTTGTCCATGCTAACCTTACGTAGAAAGTAAAAGAGGCAAGGAAGATACCAGAACTTTATCCGAAACTTCTCACTTTCGACGACAAATAAAAGTTCGACGTATTGAACACTTTCAGATGTAAGATACTTGAAACGAAATGATCTGCGGGACGAAGAACGGCCCTCGGAGAAATAGCGTATATAGCTTTTCTTTTCGCCATATTGAGTTCTAGAGTATGTCTTTGGAGCGAGAGAGCCCATAAGTCTCCATATTTCCAAACGTTTGATTTTGACAAAACATAGTATGGTACATCATCTTGAGCTTTGTGAATGGTCTGAAATTAGTATTAAGATGCCACCAGTCACCGTCTCTATAAGAATGGCAACACCTCTCCATCTGCTGTCTACTACACCTCGATTAACATATCACAAGCTTAGTTGTGAAGGTAAACAAGACTTATTAGCTTGTACGGAGTACTCGCATCCAATCAAGGTTCCAACCCACATTTGTGAGGTCAGATTTTGATTCCAGCTTGAATGGTGACCATAAGAGACCTTTTTATGGTCCGATGTTGAATTATCTTGCTTGGTAGAAAAGAAAAGGCTGAAAAGGGGAGCGATGGCGGAGAGGGCTCCGCCTGGTGCCGCAGTCCGCTCCAGGCTTCCCTACCACCCCAAGCTCAACCCCTGAAAAGTTTGCGCCGATCTGCGAAAAGAACACAAAATGCGTATCGTGGGATTCCCACCAGGCAAATGTGTGGAAATCATACCGCACCGACCTCTTCATTGACACGATTGACACCATTGCAACTTCTGGTCCCTTCTCTCCTCACGAAATGCCCCGCCGATTCACGCCCCATATCCTCCTCCATTTTCTTAAGATGGGCCGTTAATGGTCTTTCCTTTTCTCTCACATGAATAGCCTCGAGTTGCCGATTTCTCGTCACCTGCTCTTCACTGTTGCCTCCCGAGGTCGTATCAGACAACCAGGTCATTTTCCACCTCCAGCCAATCTACCAGTCGCACCAGGAGTCAGTCACTCAGCATCTCCTCATCGCCCAGTCAACTGCATCCATTTTCATAGCCCGTGTGCCTTATGTCGTTTGATTTCACTGCTTTATAATTGTTCTCGCAGTCCATCCTCCTCTCTCTCTCTCTGCCAAAAAACCATGCGAAATCGCAAAGATGGCCCACCTAGAAATACCCACCGCCCCTTCAATAACCCCACCTGAACCAAGCTCTACCTCTCTTTCAGATCGCAGTAGGGCTCCATACCATCTACGAAGAATTTTGTCAAGAACCTCTACTAAATCTGCATCTCCAGTTAATGCTTCTACTCGATCGCTTCATTTCAAACTCAACAAACAAATCCTCTCGCGCCTACCTTTAGCTATCCCACCCCACACCACCACCTCCTCGAAATACATCTCTGGACTCCTCCATATTGCGCCCATATACCTAGAATTTGAATCCCTATGGCAGGCGATAGTAGAAACAGCATGCGAACCAGAAGGTCTCCATGCGGTTGAAAGTCCGACCGAGATGCGTAGGGAGGAGCGAGAGTCAGATTCCACGGACGAGGCAGATCAAGCCACACCCATACACCCGCGAATCCACTCCCTCCTTTCGTACCTCCTTATGCCAGATTTGCTCCGATCAAGCGCAATACAAGAGGATATACAAGTCTTGACCAGGTTCTCGACTCGAGAAATAGATGGCAGACTCAAGGCAGCATCGCAAAGCGGCAACCTTGCCGAATTCCTGACGCACATCAGACGATCGGTCAAGGAAAAGCCGCACGTTTTACTGGCATACACATGGGTTCTCTACATGGCTTTGTTTTCCGGTGGTAGAATCCTCCGCAGGTCTCTGAAAGGTGCGGGCGGGGCAGGACTTGAATTTTGGCAACGAGATCCGTCGCCTGTACGCCCTGTACATCCTCTTGAAGATAGCATCCGCGAGGCTGTTCAAAGTCCTGTTTCCGAAGATGTCCCTTCCCTCATACTACAGGATGGAGAATCTCAACGCGGAAGGTCGAGAGCTAGGAGCGAGTCGCCAGAACCAAGTCTTGGAATGGGGTTCTTTTCTTTCGTTGGTGATAAGGATGGAGAGGATATTAAGATAGACTTCAAGAAACGCTTTGCGGATGTGGAACTCCGTCTCACGACCCCCGAGCAGGAAGACGTTATCTCAGAAGGCCAGCACATTTTCCGCTTCATGCTTGGGGTTGTTGAGGATTTGGATTCGATCCTTGGGACACCTCCCGACCACACACATCAGAGAAGAAGATCTTCCTTTGACGAAAGTCCCGAATCACAACCGGGATATTTCGACAAGTTGGTGAAGGATTTGCATCTGGCTGATGTATCGGATCACCTGGATCAAGGACTTTTCTGGCATAAAGCTGCGGCTCTGGTTGTTCCGGCGCTGGGAACTGGGATTGTCTGGCTTGCGTGGAAGATGGGAGGATAGATAGATGGGCAGAAGTGGACTTTTGCAATAGAATACACAGATACTCCTACGTAGAGATAGATGGATCATGAATTATGAGGGTCTGGCATTTTGTTTGTCTTTGGGTTTGGCATTTCGTCCTTCAACATTTCGTTTTGCGGCATCGTTGTGGTTGTTGTGGTTAGACGTCTTTTTTATGTCTATGCATGCATGGGTTTGGCTGGTTTGTGGGGTTCAGTTGATGTGGGATGGAGTTACAGTTACATTCAAGTCACACTTGCGCTTACACTTGTGGATATGGATATGGATATGGATGGGATGGATGGGGTGTTGGTGTTGGTGGTTGTCTGTTTTTTTTTTTGGTTTTCTTCTTGCGTATACCTAGATACCTACCTCGTTGTTACACTTTTACCGTACCTATCCTCGTTTTCGCACTTGTATTCTTGGTGTGAGGTATCATCTCGGGAAGGGGTTGTTCCATTCCAGGTTGTGCATTTGTAATTCCTTCAGCGGCGTCACGTGGGATTTGATAGAGATGGGTAGCGTAGCTAGGGGACACTTTGTTTGGCCGTACTTGAAAGTCTTAGGATAAGGATAAGTAGATTTTTGGGGAGGGGGGATAGACTGGTGAGATTATACGTTTGTAGATTCGGATGGTCGACAGATTACGGGAGCTGAGGTAGATTTTCTACATGAGATTTGGATATTTTCGTAATGTTGGGGCTCTTGTTAGAATTTGATTTTTATAGATATTTGTTAGGGAGAGAGCTTATTAAAAAAAATCTTTAATATCCTCTTTCTGATAGGAATCCTGGTTTCAATGTGGGAAGATGAATTATGAGATATGTGTTTTTTGTATTTTGATTTTTTTTCTGGTAAGAGAGGATTTCGGATGTGGAAGATAGGCGCTGAAGGGAAAGTACTAGAGGGGGGATGAAGATGTGATAGTGGGATGTTGAGGAAGTGAGTAAGGGTGTTGTATTGGAAATATATTATTAAAATATATTGGTGAGAGATGGGGCTAAAATCTTCTGGGGTGATGAAGTGTGTTCACTGTTGAAGTAATGAATTGTTTGGATTTTTGAGATCTGATATTTATTTGTGTAAAATCAGACTGATAGTCACTGAGTTGGGGCTTAAGATAGGAAAGAGTTTTTTGAATTTTGGGTAGGTGATTCTTTTCTTGTATTCTTTGATATGTAATAGGTTTTCTTTAATGGATTTCAAATAGAGAAGACTTTTGTGATAGGAATTTTTGTTATCAACATAATACACTTAATCCCTAAACTATTGGAGGAAATTCGTTTCTCGCTGCGATAATAAAGATGAATTAATACTATGCTTAAGAGAAGATATCTGTCCTATTAGTACCGCTCCACGAGAAGTGGCACTAAAAAGTTAGAGAACTCCGAGGCAAGAAATATCACTAACACGATACTCGTTCTCGACCTGGTCTTCCTAGGACTAGACTTTAGAAAGGCTAGTACTACGTACATTTCTAAAATATTCATATATATCAATCTTCCATATGACTGAAACAAAATTCCACAAAACACGATCCAATGCCTCATATTCAACAACTCTGACAAAGAACTTCCTGTACGGTGTACCCGAGTATCTCGTCAGTCCGTGTCAGTTAAGTGAGATGTTTCAAGCAGATATCTCGAGTTTCTACGATGGGAAACTCTTGTTTCATCTCCATTTTCTCGCCATCGTATACGGAGTACCAAGGCGGGAAACTCAACACACAAGCAGAAAGAGGAAGAAAGAAACAGAGCGAAACAAAACCGAAAGATTCTTAATTGTATGATCGCGCCGCAGTCTCATGAAAATCAGCTTAGCGTTTTGTATCGATCTACCGTAGCATAGGATCCTGCTTCGTAGATCGCGAAATGGGCGCCTAGTTGGATTAAGCTTTTAAGGTTATGGTTCCCTTTTTTCGGGGCTTCCCGATCACTCTAAGATACTTTCTTGGTGAGTTCTCAATCCGCGGATCTGGGAAGATAAATCATGTTTACTGTGTCTTTTGAATCGAGATATTGATTTCTTAAAATGTCGAACTGTGACTTGAGAAGATTGGTCTGTTGAAGCTGGACGCCAACAAGTCCATGCCACAGTCCGGTCCTAAGTTCAAGTAAAATTAAAGAACTACCTAGAGACTGTATTTTGCTTGTGGTAGGATCTTGCGTCGCAGTCCAACTCCTAACTGTTCACTTTGTTGATAATCTTTTAATGTGAAAGGCGAAAACTTTTCTTCATTACTTCTGTACTCGAGTAGGTAATTCAGATCTAACTTCGCCAAGGTTATCTAACTGAAAAGAAGTTATGTGAATGACTACTGAGAAGCTTCGTGGAGACACAAATCGATAATACAAATAACTTGTGAAGTACTACATTCTTGCGAATACCATACGTCGATTCAGTTGCCTTTATCGACATAGTCCCCAATCATCCGACATAAAGGGGATTTACCAACGTACTCATAAGAAGAAGCCGATATAAACAATCCTGTTCATCCCATGATTCTTCCTAAAAGCCCCTTTAGAATCGAGTTTCTACTTGCAGAAAACTCATAAATACCAGTAGCCATATCCCCTCTTCTAACCTCAGGACTGGAATTCGAAATGTGGTCACGTGGAGAGATTGCTCCCTGACCTTTTTCTTTGTGAAGTAAATATCGATTTCTTACACACTGCAGGTGTCATAATCAGAGTCATGAGTTTTTGTCCTGTGGCAATAGAAGTTTTCAAAGCTGCACATGCGAAAAAGATATGATCATATCACGTGGTCACATCAGGGATCTGCGATGCAAAACATTGCCCAGCTTCTTAAATTCGCAATAGCCTCCATTCACCGACACGGCGGAAGCAGGTATACAAATGAATACAAACAGAAATATTAAAGGACACCACAGAGAGGCATTGAAATGGCCAACAATGGATCTCGCTGGACTAGCTGGGGAATATATCACCGGCTGGTTATTGGACACCTGGAAAGCCCCTTTTCCAGAAGCCTACTGCGAGCGCGCTTAGGGCTGCTACGAGCAGATTCATGGTACGAAGTTAGTTTATTTGGTGGATACCATACTGTGATACAACTTGATGTTCCCCGGGCTTCGAAACCATGATTGTTTGTAAACCAGGACACAAACTTTAAATATCCAACCTCAATGCCTCATCCTCGCGAACCTCTCATACACTTTCTTGGCTTTCATCCGGCAATAAGCAAGTCGCGAACCAAAGTATGCTTTCTAAGCTTTGCCAAGCAATAGCAAGCTGTAATTTACGCTGCAATTCGCAAATCCGTTGATTTACAGAGAGATCTGTAAATCTTATGAGGTATTCTCTATTAATCTTAAGATTTTTCTTGAGAATTATCAAACCATGCATTAGAAATCCATGAAACGGGTTTTAATATTTGAAGTTACCTTCACTGCTTCTCATGCGCTTGAATGCCCAAGATGTCTCCATAACCGCCTACTCCACTCCGTAACTTGCAAGCGTGCAATAAAGGGTGAGAGACGATCCCAGCGGTCCGATGGATGGGGTTTAGCCTTTTTTGACATCTTGGTGTGCTCGAACTCATGCTTTTAGAGTTTACTCTCCTGGTTTTCATCCCTTCTCGAAACGACAGTTCTTCGGATGACATCTTGCCCACTCTGCTTTGTCGAGAATCTATGGAAATTCAGATCTGAAGCACTGTTCGCAAATTTCCCACTGCGCCATGGGCTTTCCAAAAACCCTTGCGCTCCGGCCTGCCTATTGGTTGTTGTTGTTGACATACGGGGAGTAGTACTATTCTCCGAGAACTTGTGAGCGTTTCGAATTAGTCCCATCATGACTTCGCCAACCTCTTGTTTGCCTAGAACTCCCTGTATGCCAAACTGGGGCCGGAGTATCCATAATCAATCTCTTGATGGTATATAACATCCGCATTTCTCTTCCTTTTCTCATCATCCCTATTCATTTTTCATTCATTCGTGTTTTAAATTCTTTCTAAGTGCTGGCACTAATCATTTTTGTTTCATTCATTTAATCGTTTTAACAAAAATTATATTCAATACTCTCTTTTTTGAACAGATTTGAGCCTTTTTACAACACGCAAATATGAAGTTCCACATTTCCGTAGTCCTGGCGGCTTTCCTCGCCATTGGCGCAAACTCCTCCCCCATTCCAGCAACAGTTGAGGAATCAAACAAGGTCGGAACAAACGTTCAAGCCTTCACAGGTGACTTAGGTGGACTTCCAGACCCAGGTTCGTAAATTCTTGAGTCTATCCTTTTTGGGAACTCCAAACACATACTCGATATGGCAATGCTAACTTTAAGGTCTTTATAGTCATCAAATCAGATGATCCTACCAACAAACGTCCCTTCTTGACCGATAACGATACTTTCGTAGGCGGCGGAGTTGCTCTTGGCCGAAGTTGCGCTAAGCAATTCAACGCCTGTAACCAAGAGGCGAACCAAAGTAAAGCCTTTACTGGAGAAGATTGCCAGAAGCAACAGACAGAATGTAATGCCCTCGCACAAACTACCGGCGCCTCTCTAGCAGCTGGAAATACACCAGCTGCAGCTGGAGCAAAGCCAGCTGAAGCTGAGAAGGAAGACAACAACAACAACGCTCAAGACGAGGCAGATGAGAAGAAGGCCGGAAACAACAACAACAACAATGCCAACAACAACAACGCCAAAGATGAGGCAGACGATGAGAAGGCTGGAAACAACAACAACAACAACGCCAACAACAACAACAACGCTGAAGATGAGGAAGAAGACAACAACGCCAACAACAACAACAACAACAACGCTAAAGATGAGGCAGATGATGAGAAGGCCGGAAACAACAACAAGGACAACGCCAACAACAACGCCAAAGATGAGGCAGACGATGAGAAGGCTGGAAACAACAACGCCAACAACAACAACAACAATGCTAAAGATAAGGCAGATGATGAGAAGGCAGGAAACAACAACAACGCCAAAGACGAGGCAGATGATGAGAAGGCCGGAAACAACAACAACAAGGACAACGCCAACAACGACAACGCTGAAGACGAGGAGGAAGACAACAACGCCAACAACAACAACGCTAAAGACGAGGCAGATGATGAGAAGGCAGGAAACAACGCCAACAACAACAACGCTAAAGACGAGGCAGATGATGAGAAGGCAGGAAACAACAACAACGCCAAAGACGAGGCAGATGAGAAGAAGGCCGGCAACAACAACAACGCCAAAGATGAGCAGAAGGACGAGAAAAACAACGCTAACGACGCCGCCAAAGACAACGAAAAGGATGACGAAGCCAATGTCGCAGCTCCAGCTAACAAGGCCGCCGGAAATGCAACTGCATCAGCTGATGGTGTAGTTCTACCTGATGGAAGAATCGTCAAAGATGCTACGCCTGAGGACTTCAATGTTAAAGCGTCTGTATTCAAGAGCGCCGTTGTCAAAGGAGATGGACTCGAATTCAGTGATATCGTCTCCTTCCCAGATGAAACTGTTGCCAAGCAATCACTCGTAAGTTGGGAAAACCAGTAATCTGAAAGTTCATTCTAACACATGACAGTTTGACGTCGCTGGTGACACCAAGGCTTTCGCTATGAACATCAACGACAAATCTATCTTTATCCCTAAGGGTGGCAAGCCAGATGACACAAACAGAAGAGCCGACCTTATCCCAAGCATTATCTCAAGTCTTGACGATGTTGTTACCACTGGTGTCAAGACCTTACATTTCTCTATTCAAATGGATGAAGCCAAGCCTCTCAACCTTACTCACCAATACTCTCTCGTATTCCTTGAATCTAAGGATTTCACTACCCACCAATTCGAAGTTGTTGTTGGTGGTGCTGACCCTGAGAACATCCGAGTCGTTGGAAACAACAAGGAGGAAGCAAAGGAATTGTTCTCTGCTCCTCTCGCTAAGGGATTCATGAACTTTGCTCTCACCATGGACTTCGACAAGAAGTAAGTCTAAATCCCTAAGTCTATTGCGTTAGATCAGATACTAACATTTCTTTTTAGCACCATCCAAGTGTTCAACAGCGAGGACAACGAGCCACTCGTGCAAGCTACTGAGCCTCTTGAGAACGACATGTCCGGAAACGGAGAGTTGCATTTCGCAATCCTCAAGCAGGCTGCTGGAGCTGGAGAACCTCACCCAACTGGCATTGATGAGAATATCATCTACGGTGGTATCTTCATGGAGGATACCGCTGGTAAGACTGCTACTTTGTCTTAAGAGATTCGTCTGAATGGGTGACGCCATCAACCCAACCTTTGTATAATCATGGCACTGTATAATGACTACGCGCTTTAATATGGCTATTTATGAATGAAATATTTGGATCAATTTTATCGGTTCTCTGTGATTGAATGGATTTCGTCTTTTGATGCATGTGCTCTGTGAATCACTCGCTTACTTTGATCTTCATTATCCGGCCGTGAGGGCCTTTACCGCAGTCATAGAAAGCCAGGGATCACACCCCCCGCTTACGTTGCTGGTCTAGTTGTAGAGTCTATTCATATTTCTTTGGGATCATGCAGGTGGATTTTCGTATGTAGAGAGAGGAGTTTTACTGTTACTCAGAGATTTCATCATTTTGTCATGTCATCTGCACACAATGAATGGCGTAAGTGATTGTACGATGGGCTTGGATGGTCGAAGTCTTTTCTGCATTCTAGGTAAGGAGTTGTTGTATGGATGGATTGAAAGTGGATTGGTTAAGACAGTGATTCTCGTGGAATAGAGTCTAGGTTACACTTGTATTACTAGTAGATCAATGATTAACTCGAGTTTAGAACTCCCTTGTGGAACCTGAAGGGAAAAGTTTTGAATCATACAGGATAATTACTCAGCCTCACAATTCTCTCCACCAAAACTCCAATAACACTTGATTCCCTTCCACCCCCTCTCCCGCTGTATAAATACCTCTTTCCAGAACTCTCTCCTATCCTCCTATTCTTTCCCCAAGGAAAGAACTGCTCACACTTTGTACCAACACAACCATATTCAAACACAACCATATTCAAACTTCGCACTAATATCAACCACTATGTCTCAACAAAATACCCAAGCCTCCCAAACAAAGGTCCCCCAAACCGAACTCAATGACACCACACCGTCAGAACGCACAATCGAAATTATCACCGCCCAGATGAGCTTACCAAAACCTTTCAACCACATAGGGCCGGTAGACAAAACTCTCACGGATGAGGAAAGGGAAGCTTGGCAAGAAGAACATGAGATTGAGAGGACTTATTTTGAAACGGGGCTACTTGTGGGCATGGTATTATTTCGTCATAAGAATAAGGGGCCTGAATCCAAGGCGGAGATATCTAAGCTTAAGGAAGAATTTGATAAGGAAGCGGCTAGGTACGAGAAAGACAAGGACGAGTTCCGGGGAAGAATTAGAGAAGCTGGATCTGGATTGGGAATATAGACTGGGTTCGAGTTGAAGCGACTGGAATTAGATGTGGTGTGGGAGGGAGGTGTTGGGAGGATGGTGAGTGGGCCTGAGTGTTGAAACTTGAGGGTACATTTTGAGTGATGTATTATGGAATTGTCGTTATAGTATTCGAGTGAATATACTCGAGGGCAGATCACCTGACTACGCTAGTCCTGCACCCCTGCACGGACCACCTAGTCCTGCCTATACTATTCTGGCACCACTTCCACAACTTAGACTCGGTATGCACATTACAAGTAGATAGTCAAATACAAAGGTATTAACCATCCACTTGTATCGCATCTCATCTTTGACAAGATAAACCAACAGGAATATACGACATTGTTTTTGAGTTAACAGGTATTGCTAAAGTTCTTGTTGCTATTGGTATATTATAACCATTAATTTGTGAAGAGTATCTACTTAAACGTTCAAGGTGTTTTTGTAATGCGAAGTTCGTTGTAGCACAAAGTGCCTATACTAATAAAGGTGCAAAAGACATTTGTAGTGCAAATGAGACTCAAAATGAGTCTCTATATAGACGCGTTTTACACTTTAAATAGTGTTGAAATTAATGACATAGTAACTATACTAGTGTAATATTTGCCTCCAAGGAACGGTCTATACTTCAGTGGGGTGACTGTTATATTCAACAAATAGAAATTAAGCTATAAAATAGAACTAGGGATTATATAGATTAATTGTGGAACCGACTTTTATTAGTTTAACTCTTAATAGAGTCTAATCGTATGATTATAGGACCTATATTACTATCTATAGTAACTAAGTCTAATTTATATACCGAAGCAGGTATATTGCTAAGGAGGCTACCATGTGAACCACTTGGGGTGAGTCACGTGCTAGCGACTACGGAGGTACATTACCTGTCAGCGGTTAAGTATTGTCACCCCTGTTACTAAGGTTGATTGATTGAATGATTGAATGAATTTTACGCCCGGGGAGACAGTCATTTGTCTCGGACCTACCGAAGGGTATAGGGGCGTGCTAAGCTAGGGAATCACTATAATAGGAAATTGCTATACGGCATCGACATCTTGCTAGTTGGCATCGAAGTGACATGACCACCTAGCCACTTTACGGTGTGTTACTAGGTAACCTTGATGTTATTTCGTAATCCTATAATTTATCGACTTTACTACCTCGCCGTCGAATATACTATCTATGAATACCTCATTCATCGTCCAGCGGCCTTTGCAACCCACACTCTTTTAGCCATACGCAATACGATTATTATGCCATATGTTTTTGACCGTATCGTTGAATTTGTAGTCAATCCAACACAATTGGAATCCAATGGAATGGGCATTACTATAGAAAGATTATGTATTAGCAAATCGTATTAATGTATTTGAATACACATAATCTGACTTAATACTTCTTCATTAATGCCTCGCTTTATGGTTGGGAGAGAGACCTGCAGCGAAGGTAATAACAATTTTAATAGCCTAATACTGTACGAATTTCAAGGCTTGGTGACGGATTTGACCCTCCCATTTCTTCTTTGATTTGCCTCAACTAGGATGGTAACCCAATCTGGATTGCGTACCTTGTTGCATTCGTACAGAATTTGTACCATGCAAGTGATGAGGCACACAAAAACGTGATAAGGTTGCGGTATTTGAAAATTGCAGCCCTATACTCGCTTGTGCCACGCGCTGTGCCTCCTTGCCTAGCAAATGTGCGAGTAGTACAGTCAGCTTTAAGATTGTGGTAGAGAGTTTTGAAGGATGACGGTCGTCTATTTGGCCAATCAGAATCCTTATTTTCTCTGTGTAGCTGAGGTTTTACGCCACATCACTTTTACGCCGCATGTCGTCTGTCAGGTTCAATTTCCCACCCTTTTTTCACTCTGAATTGGTTCATAGTCATGGGTATCAATACGAAAATTGATGTGTATCACGATACTACTGGTCAGCCCGTTGCAATTAGCGACAGGCCAGGGGGAAGTTAAGCGAGGGTGTTATGGGTCTGGGTTTTCGCGGGTATATAACAAACTCGCCCTCAAAAACTGGCTTCGATGAGCAGCTTAGACTAGTCTAAGTTGTCATTCAACCGAGTCCGTTGCCCATAGCTTTCGAAGATGGCGAAGTTTCACTCTTTTGCTTCTGCCAGTCTACCACTACTTATCTTTTGTTTATCGACCCTGATTTCTGGTGAGAATTATATGTTCTAGTCTTAGTGAGCTTTAAAACTGATACATATAGCAGGAGACATATCTGCCAGTATTACGGCGACTTCTTCCTTAAAGACCAGCAGTATCTCAATAGCATCGACCACGACGTTGAAGTCGCGGGGTGCATTTATCACTCAATTTCCCTTTCTTAACCCTCATAACCCTACACTATATGATCCCGAGGCTCCTCATGCCATTGTTATCGAGACAGGTGGCCTTCTTCCGATCACTCCAGATGGGCCAGCTATTCATATTACTACCCCACCAGTAGTGGCAGTTTCCCCAGAGACAACTGCAGCGCCAAATACAGCTGGAATTCCAAACCCAATACCACCCGTTGTCGTTCCGTCCCCAAACGTCCCCCCACCACAGCCAATCAGCAATTTGCCTTCGCCACAACCATCTGATAGTAATAATCCACAACCAGTTAATGGCCCCTCTCCAAATGAACCAGCTCCAAATGGCCTGCCGCCTGTCAACATTCCTGTGATTGATATACCATCCGTAGATATCATTGAGATACCAGCATTAAGTCTCCCAGAAGATCCATCACCGTTTTCAGTAATGCCGGTTGTTGATAGTCCATCGCCCTCAAACAATCCACCACAGACAAACCCCGACGGGATAATCCTCCCATTTCCAGATGCTATAGCACACGTGGATGCACCGATTACAGATAATCAAGCCACTGGCAACAACCAGCTACCATCAAATATCCAGATACCAGAAAGCATACCGGCGGCCAGCAAACCAGCCAGTGTCAACAACCCGCCACCACCAAACAACATACAATCTATCCAAGAAAACCCTTCTGTGCCTATCGCAGTCGGCACTTACGACCCCAATATCATCTCCCCAGTCATAGGGGAGACTATTGCACCACCAGCATTCATACTCCCCGGTGGTTCGACCCTTCAACCTGGCCAAATATACACAGCACCTCCCAATATTGCTGGTGGGAATTCCATCGTCATTTCTCTTGCACCGGTACCTATTAATGCCGCTCAAGATGGAGTACCGAATAGCCATAATCTGGTCATCAGCACCCTGAACGCTGGGTCTCGAACCACAATAACACTTCAAAACATCCCGAATCCGAAGGATCCAGGTGCAATTCCAGCCATCACTTCCTTCCCAGTTGCGAAAACGATAGTCTATAATTCTCAAACTCTGGTGATGGGAGGACCTATCGCTACACTTGCAGACAAAAATGCTGTTGCAAGTTATGGCCCTCAGGGAGTGGTGATTCAATATCCAGGTGGCAGTGTATCTTCGATTCCTTTTCGAGTAAACCAAGCGAAAACCACCAGTGGAGCTGTTTCGGGAAATACGAGTAGCTTTATGGGAACTCTGATGACTAGTATTGTTAGTAGTGGGTCTGTGTCATCGAACAGTACTGCGGTACAAAGTGTGACCAGGACTTCAATTGCTATACAAGTGACTGAAAGGCCGTCTGGTTCTCCTTCGAGTGAGGGGAGGGTCACCGGAGTAGCGAGTGGGAAAGCGACTCCTACCAATGGTTGTGGAGGGACTGGTGTGGGAGGGTTAAAATGGGCCTTAGTTCCTGTTCTTGCTTTAGCTTCGTTCTTATGATTTTGATTTTGAAGGTAGTAAAGAAAGATATATTCTTTACAGTAGTAGGAACGTAATTATTTAATCCCCAAGATAACCCCGAGTATTCGTTGCTCCTTATGAGTAACATCCCGCTAGTCAAAATATAGTAGAGCACCAAAGTCGATGAAGTCCACCTTGAATAGTTGTTCTTGTTGTTCTTGATTTGATCATTAATTCATTAGTATCATATACACAATATCAGACTCCCAGCCCCGGCTCTTTATCTCAGGTCCTCTTTCCTCATTACTTCTCCTTCCTCAACTTCATTAACAATCTCCACAATCTCAACTTCCACATCCTTCTTCATCTCCTTCTCGACCTTCCCACCAAGAGGCTTCCTCCCAAGCCCTCCTCTAAACTTCCCATTAACAACCTTCCCACACCCCAAAAGATCACTAACAAAAAACGAATCACAAAGCTCCCCCCCATTACCATGCATCTCAGATTTCTCCCGACTTTTCCCTCCCTTCGTCTTCACGACTTCATTTTTATAATCGCCGAATTTCGATGGGACCCAAACAGGCTTCATAATCCGAGTGTTTGGATGAGATTCCTTCTCCGCTTCGATCTTCTCCCAAATCTTCAAGACCTTGGCAATCGTTTCGTGATGACACAAACGCCCTTTCGCATCTTCGACCCTCTCCCAAAAACTCAAAGTTCTGGCAATCGTCTCCTGATGAGAACTTAACCGCTCCTTCCTTTTCTCCGACCCGAAAAGTGATTGCCACACATTCAGATCCGCTATACTGAATTTGTGCGGACTCGACTTAATTTTTTTCTCCCCCTTTTCACTCTCGAAGAGCAGTCCTGAAATATCCAAATCGCCTACCCCGTAGTGATGAGGGCGCGGCGTTGAAGGTGAAAGTTTCGTCGTGGATGCGTAGGAATTTGGTGGGGTGGGTGGGGTGTGTGAGGAATGACTCGGCACCATGTGTCGAAGATGTACGACGGTGAAGAGAAGGATGGTTATGGAGAGGGCGGAGAGGAGAATAAATTTAAGGCGTTGGTTGCTCTGCGAGGAGGCGAGGGTTGGGGAGTGCATTTTTTCTCTGAACCGCATCGGGTTGGATGTTGATGAGGTCGGTGGAGTGGTTGACTGAGGGTTCAATTGTGTGAGATATATTCGTTTTGTTTGATTAGGTTCTGAATTTATGGTGGTATTTTGATATTTGGAGCTTTAGAAGTAATATAATAAGGTACGATGAAAATTCGTTTGTGTATCTTCAATTATAGGTAGGTAATCCCGTCGGTAGGTATTAGCTGGTAGGAATCTATTCTCGAGAAGACTTGGGATTCGCAACACACAAATTAATTGGTAGAGAACAAAACAGAAAGAGGATGACATCTTAAGTATATACTCGAGTATTCCCCTGACTACCACCTGCACCCCTCACCAGACCGCAGCCACTTTACCCCATGATTCGGTCTAGCCGCGACGGAGCCAGCCCAATAATAGGTCACCGAAGATTGAAAAATCGACACATCGGAAATCCGAACCGCGCCTCTAGATGCCACATATTTACCGGTAGCAACACCCCCATGAGCTAAGTCCCCTGGTCCCTAGCCAAAAAGCTCAAACAAAACAAAGTCCGACCTCCCGGATTCTTCATCCGAATCCTCGTGAATCGCGGCTACTGTAACAATTCCACAACACCACGACATTTTCGAAAATCCTCTATCGAAAAAACAGAGTCAGTAAGCATAAATCGACAAGCATCACCCCTCAATCCCCTCAATCGATTGTGGAGAAGAGGCTGGAACTGGATTGGTTGGGGGCTTAGACGAAGCATAAAGTTCAGCAAATTAAGGTTACCAGGTTTAGTGCTTGAACTTGAGTGGGGGTCGGTTGGCCAACGCAGTTGACAGTGGTTGTACAGTACTTGTACGACAGCACGAGCAATATCAGACGTCTTAATAGCTTCGTGATCTGGAATGACGTTGCGTCATGGAGGTGGTTAGATGGCGTTCCCGAATTGCGCAGGTTGGAGAAGGGGGCGGGGACGTGGAAGCTTATGATGGGTATTTAGAGCTAGTACGGGCACTGGTCGAGTTCATATATCGAAAGTAAACGCCGATACGCCGATAGGTACGTCAAGACTTAATGACCATTGACTCTAGAGGTACTTAAAATATAACTAAATCAACTACTTCCTCTCAGGAGTCAGGCATAACAAAACTTAAGTCGGCAAGGGTTGTTACCCTGTTCTCCGCTGAAGATCCCGCGTCAAATTAACTTTTGTTATGCCTGGGATTAGTACCTAAGACAGTCCTACAGCCATAATTAGAGGAAGTATGTGTAATGAATTTAGTATATTGAAAATCTGTTAGTAGACTTTAGTTGTAGGATCAATACTCAAGTCTTGGCGTATTGGCGTTTACTTTAGATATATGAAACCGACCAGTTGATCAGATGTAGTTGTGCTTCTCAGTTTTCAAATATCTGATTTATTCAGCAAATACATGCTAAACTATGAAGACAACGCGAAAAGAAAAAAAAAATCAGAAGCTATTTTGCCCTTCCTTACACGAAAGAACGCCAGCCGATACATAATCTCACATTCAGAAAAGAAAAGATAAGCCAGCCACAATGACTATTCATCTTAGGTTCCCAGGTATATCCTCAAACTCTCACCAACCACCATGATCAAGAACATGGGGCTCCCCCAACCCCCCATACGAAAAGAACCTCATCCCCAAAGTGGAGCCGTAACCTCAACTCCTCTCTCCACAACAGCTCTCACCCGATCCCCAAAAACCCGATTCGCACACTCAACCTCCAAATCCTCTAACCAGACCTTTGCAACAAACTTATCGACCTTGATCTCTACGCCCGGAACAGGAATACCAAGTTTGTGTAGACGTTGAATTTCTAATTTCTCTTGTTTCTCTCTCGTCGAGGTCTCATTCTCATCAGATGACGAGGAGGACGACGAGTCGGTGAGTGAGGGTACTGATTTTGGTGTTGGGATGGGATTGATGTTTTCTGCACCGAATTGAGCTTCAAGGAACATGAAGAGACGCTCAAGACGCTCAGTTGGCGAGAGGTTTGCGTGAGGGTTGCGGGATGGGAGGATGGGATCGTGAGAGTGAGAGTGGGAGTGTTTCTGGGAGGATTCTGTGAGGTCTTAGTTGGTGTTCAAAAGGTGAAAAGGTAAAGTGGTTTGGGGAACTAACGTTTAACAGCAGCAGGACTACTCTCCACAGAAAAGAGAACAGCCATGATTGCATCCGCAATTCCATCGTTCAGCATGTTGCCCTCCCATTCCAATTCCACTTCTCCATTGTTGCTATGGCGAACAGTAACACAGTCCATGACTAAATAAGCAGTGGTATCTCTTGAGATTTCTTCATCTGCCTCTTCGGATGATCCATTCATGTGCGAATCACCATTCGTACCGTTCTTCGACTTTTCGGAAGGAACCTCGGAGATACTTCCAAATGTACCTTCCAAAGCCCATTTGATCAATTCAATACCCGCCGCGCTAAGATTCATTCTTTGCTTGCAAGTAATAGTCGTAGTAGTTAAACCTGCATATTCTCGGAGATCTTCTGGCGCCATCAAAGACATCTTGAAATCGTTTTGGACTAGAACGCCGGTGATAAGTTGAGACTGGCTTTCATTCAACGTAGGTGGTGGAATAGAAGCAAGTTTGCCGACAACCTTAGCGATTTTGTCTGCTTTGAAGGGAATCCTAAGTTCTTCGCAATTTCGAGGACTGTATACTTTGACCTTGTTTGTTTTGTCGGCATTCAGCGAAAGAAGTTTGGATTTCAGACGCATCATATTATGTTGCTCGCCATGTACGAGGATCTATGTGATGTCAGCATGTTGAAGAATACCACAAGATAATTTACTTACGACTACTGGAGCAGCAACCTCTTCGATAAACTCTCGGTTTTCTGTCCCGTCAACATGGGCCGCGAAGGAGTATTCTTGAATCGTGCATCGTCTGGGAATCATCACTTTCTCGCCATCACCCGCACCAGGCCCTCTTCTTACACCACCTGTATTACGAGACATGATGGCTTGAATCTGATCAGGCTCTTGCATGATCTGCTTCGCCATCGTGCCCTCAACACTGTAACCAGTAATGATAACAGCATTCTTATCACTCGGAGCCCAACGTTCGAGTAATTCTCGGCTTACTCCATTCTGCAGCATACCAGGACTGGCAAGCATGACACAGCTTCCGACATCGTCAAATCGATCCAAACTCTTCAGTGATCGGATGTATTTGAAATCCCATGGACCCCCTTTTCCTGCAGTATCAGCCGACGCCTCCGCTTCTGCCATTCTTTCTCGGAAAAGGCGCTTGATGTTATCGTTCATTGCCCCAACATATGTTTGATAAACAAGCATACATTTCCGAGCCAGGTTACTAGCATAGTAAATGGGTACTTTTTGGTACTCTGCATGACGTCCCCAATATTCGTCCAAAATGAGTAGAAGTTCTTGTGCTCGTCCAAGTGCAAAAACAGGCATCAGAACTCTTCCACCTCGATTGAGGGTAGTAGTGATTGATTTCATCAGCGCTTGCTCTCTCTCCAGTCGAGGAATATGCGAGGCGATCCCGTATGTTGACTCTGTAATCAACACGTCGATTTTCACACCCTTTGGAACTTCAGCAGAAACCAGATGTCGATCGTTCTCTCTTGAATAATCTCCCGTAAAGAATATCTTCAGACCAGCTATCTCAATAAGAAACATAGCAGCACCAAGAACGTGACCAGCCGGGTATGGAGTTATGCGAATGGAGGATATCGTATGGGTGGTATGATAATCAATGGCTTCGATCATAGGAAAGGTCGTCAAATGGTCTTGTTCAGTAAACAGTGGCTGTGAGGTTGAATTCGCCCCGGAAACTCTGATACTATCAGAAACTAGCCATTTGTAGATAGCT
The DNA here is from genome assembly GCA_900536425.1 of Hymenoscyphus linearis. Lineage (NCBI taxonomy): Eukaryota > Fungi > Ascomycota > Leotiomycetes > Helotiales > Helotiaceae > Hymenoscyphus > Hymenoscyphus linearis. The sequence goes on along the minus strand of UNPR01000163.1, from coordinate 92,690 downwards.
TTTGTAGGATGGGTCATAAAGACACGGCCCTTGAAATTCGTCTTGCCCAGAACGTATGGCAAGGAAGCTGCATGATCGACGTGGAAACTTGAGGTCGTTAGCATTCAGTTCCTAATCTTCTTTTACGTACTTGGGGTTCCAACACGACAAAAGAAAGCAGGGGCGAGTTATGTACAATGTTGTATACTCAAACGCAGGGCATCTTCACAGAATCGAGACATGGATTCGTTCGTTCCAGAAAAATGATTTGTATTGTTTTCTCCTATACATGAAGATTCGTTGAATAATATAAAAAGAAAATGTGCCCAGCGTGAGATAATACGCCCATTCTGGTCGCAGAAATATCAAGTCCGCCCCTGCCCATCAGACCAAGTACAAAGGAAAGTCGCTTACTGGCTGATTAATAGCACATCCACCGTGCTCAAATCGAAATCGTCGTAGAAGGGGAGGGCAGCTAAACCTTCATATCCAGCGTGCATACCAGCATCAAGCTAGAAAATGTTAGTAATAACTTCTCAGAAGGATAGCGTGCTGAAGGAAATTACCATGACTGTCTTGCCCTTGTACTGGATGATGTGACATGATCTGCCGACCTCGTTACCTCCACCTAGACATAGAAACATCAATTCATCAGCGGGGTCCACAAGCTCTTCTGGCGCAGGAGCCATTGCTGCGGCCTTGCGTTTTGATGCCATCGTGGAGAATTGTTTTTAATTGACTGGGCGACTCTGGGGGCGATCCTAGCTCTAGTTACGCGGTGCCTTCGCAAGGCAGAACGCAGTTCGCAATTAGCACAATTGCATATCTCAAGCTCAATGAAGATGATCCTGTATCAAAGGTCTGTGAAGCCTGCGATATCAACGCAAATGATAGAGTGCTTATGGAGGTGGTCGGTAGATGGTAGATCGCTCGTTGATGTTCACTTTTAAGATCAAAGGGAGCAGTAGCAAGCAGTCGGTCGCGCATCAAAGCTGGAGTGCTTGGCAACCTTGCGCCAGCTCAAAGCCTTACCATAAGTCACGTGTAAATATGGGACTAAACCTCCCATCAGGAGTCGCGACTGAGCTTTGTGATCACCTTTCCAAGCTTCACATCATGGACACATTCACCACAGACACGAATCAATAGCAACATCCAACCAAGTCCAGGGGCAATCAGGCCGTCAGCTATATAACACGCGAATCTGTCAACACAATACTGGTGAATCGCGTATGGGTGAAGAAGTTGGGAGGAAGGGGGGCTTTGCGCCTGCCATGCGAGGTTTCTAAAAGGTTATTTCACGAACCTCAAGAGCATAGGAAGGAGTTATAGAAGAGCGACTTTGCATAAATCGCGATCGCAATCATGGCGCAACCACCGCCCCAACAGCAGCAGCAGCAGCAGCAATTTGCGATGCCTCAACGGCAGTTCTCCCCCCAGGAAGCGACAGCGACGTCACCTGGAGGAGCACCCCAGCAACAGTTCTCCTTCCCACCCAACAAGCGGCAGCGACTGTCGCCCAATCCCCCATCGCAGCCAGGCTCACCATATAGCACTTCACCTTATGCTATGAGTCCAGGTGCCTCAGGTCCGCAGTCGGCCGCCGCATCCCCTCACTTTTCTAATGTCCAGATCCCCCCCAACGTCTATAATACCCCCTACGCGAATGGGCACACCACGCCTACTGGAAATCTGAGTCTTCCGCAAGCGCAACCGTCCCCCCAAATACAAAGGACTAATTCACTCACCTTTCCGAGCCAGAATCAAAGTCCAAACTCAGTCATACCTCAAAACCACGGTCTTCCTCAGAGCCACGGGCCTCCTCAAAATCATAACATACCCCAGAACAACAACAGTTTCGGCGCAAACTACAACTATACGGTACCAATGCAAGGTGGATCTCAAGGCGCAGGTATGATGGGTCCGCCATCGAAACCGCCAGAGAAACCCAAGGAAGATGGACTAGATGGGATGGATGTTTTGGGTGGTACTGGTGTCGACCTTCGAGAAGAGGAAGCATACTTGATCAATGAATCATTCAATGCGCAAACCACCGGTTCGCAGGCTGGCCATTTTACACCCGGACACAGCTTTTCTCAGTTTCCTCCTGGAGACAAGAGCACATTCTACGGTGCAGGTCCCGCGAACTCGAGCAACGAAATTACAGGCATAGAGACGCAAGATGAATTCCAAAAAAGAGCAGCAGATAACGCATGGCGCGACGCAACTCACGCGCTTGCTACCTCGAGACAACACGAGTTGAACAACCCATTTCTTGATATTGAAGTACTCCAACGAAGAGCCGAGAAGCTGGCTAGAGAATATGGCCTATCGCTGAATGTCGATCGAAATGGCAAGATGGGCTCATTTAAGCTACCGCATCAGTTTTCGACTTCTACCCTGAATGTTCATTCCAATACCGTTCCTGGAAATAGTACCTTTACACACGTTACTGGTGCATTTCTTCCGGTGGACACTCAACTTGCAGATCAGATTGCGCTCATGTCTTTGGCTACGAAGCATCGCATGCGAGGTCTGGTCGAGGACGCTGCACAATTAGCAAAGGAGAGACGGGTGGCTTCCCACGGGGTAGTCCCACAAGACTGGGCAGATATTGCTGTACCACTTAACGTCAATGAAGGAACCATTGCTTCCGAGGGTGGTGTACGTGCTGGATGGGAGGGTGCAGTTGATCCCAAACCGCGAAAGCGTATGTTTAAATGTTGAAAAATTTATTCACCGACTAACATGTGACAGGCTCTGTCTCAGTTGCAGGTGAAACTCCCAGAATGTCGAACCCGGTCGTTTTCACTCTTCGAGAATTGGCAACAAAGGAACGTGATTATGAAGAAGAACGTCTGAAGAAGCGGCAAAAGCGAGAGACTCCCAGCAATGCATCTCGACAGGGCTCCGTCGTTGGCACCCCGGGTTCCATCGCCCCTGACATGTCTGAAAAAGCTCCAACCAAGAAGGAACAGCACAAAAAAGCTCAAGCCAAGGTCACCGAAGCAGCAACCCACGCAGCTGCCAACAGCACCATGTCGGCTTTCATGTTCGGTAGTAGGAAGCAGAAGAAGTATTCGTGGATGACAGGCGGTGGAAGTGGTGCTAGTACCCCTGGACGACCTGTCATCCCTGGAATTGGGGCGCCTACCGGACCACCCGTTCCTGCAAAGTTAACGGTGGATGGCGTGAGACGGTTGGGCAGTTGGCGTGAGGACTCGGAGAAGGGGAAGCAAATTCAGTTGAGAGACCTGATATTTGTCCTGGAGCAGGATGGACGACAGAAGAAAGCTTTGCAGATGGCTTATCTTGCTGTGGGGGAGAGTGGGCCTAAATGAGTGCGTGGTACTCTCGGGTGTACACACTTTTTTGCACTCTGAAAAAAATGGTACTTTTTGAAATGACTTTCTGCGGGGCATTTACGGGGGTGGTGATGAAAGCCACTTCTTGCAGGGCGAGTTAATGAATTGGTTGGTTTATGGGGGGGGGGGGGGGGGGGGTAGACATTACATTGTCTTTCGCGTTGAACTTGGGCTTTTACTACCCCATTTTCAAATGCAGACTCTGGCGCTGAGTACCAAAAAAATCAACACCTCACGAAGGTGATGTATTGAAAGTGGAAGATGGAATGAATCAAGCTAGGTATGCTTTCTTTTGCGGTGGCGCTGCATGGAAAGATTGGCGTTGTTGCTCGTTCTCCCGAGTTTGGTCTGTTGGTTTGATATAAATATATATACTATACGTCGAGATGGAAATGGGAATTGGGAATTGGGGGGAGGGGAGATAATACGAATGGAAATGAAATGAACATGGAATTCTGGAATCGTTTTTTTGGGATACACTTCTCGCGAGCTAAACCCTGCACGTGTAGCTATAGCGTCGTGGACGGGACTTGGTGAAAATGTTCTGATACTTAACCTTAACCCGAACCTGAGCCCCAAACTGTAGATATATGGAAAAATGCTCCACTGCCTCGTGTACGGACTTGAGACTCTCCTGAGAATGTGTTGTGGTTTGAACATTCTGGAACAGCCTAAAGCAGAGCCTAATAAATGTATCCCAAGTAATCGATTTTAGAATTTAGTTGAGAAATGAATAAGACAAGTGTCGATTTTTAAAGTGGTTTTGACGATGAAGTCTTGTGCGCTATGATTTTGTGGTATGTAACTGTATGGTCGATTTAGTGTCAGTTCAATTTGTGATTATTCGTGGTTTATATCTCGTAGCTGTTGTATAAAGAAGATATTCGCTTATTTTGTTTCATTTTGCAGCTCAAAATGGAAGATGACTAGAAAATTGATCTATTACATAAGATATATACCGAAAGGAAACCCAATTTTATACCCACTAAGCCTGAAGCAACACGAGATCACGACGTTTGTTTCCGCTATAAGACAATTACAACTCCTCGCCAAGCACCCATCGATGTCTCCTAGTTTCGATAATACCGTCTCCCAGTCATCTCAGAATCATCACTCCTCTGCTGCTTATCTGAAATCATCGACATCCCGATCCTTCCAATGATAGTTCTCTTCGCGATCCTCAATGCAGCATTATCCTGCTTCGGTGCCCATTGTTGCGTCTGTTCATCAACCACGTATTCCGCTCCTGCACTTCTAACCCCTCCAACAGGCGCATGTTGCCCTCTTTGTTCCTTGGGAATAACTCTTAAAGTAAGACCAAGACCCTCGTATAAAACGACAACGATCAACTCCGGAATAAGCGCAACACAGAGAAGAATCACCGCACTTCCATTGAGAAGGGAGAATTTCCTGTCGTTTCCGAAGACGGCGGCGCATGAATATCCAAGCCTTATAAGTAAGAATGGGAGAGAAAGACCGATGGCGATGAGGATACGACCTTCTCCATGCTGGGCTGCAGAGACAGAGAGAGCTGCGATGGCTGTTGCTAGGATAGTTGCGATATATGCGATGATAAAGAGAGCCACTCCTGCTTTACTGGTGCCCCCCGGTTGTGCGGTACCAGTTGGCGAGCTTACTGCTGCCTCACCGGTATTTACTCCGCCTACAATACCCAGGATTAGCCCGATTGTCAGGAGGGTTTCAATCATCTTAATCCATTTAGTATTAAATCCAAAGTGCATTTCCGGTCTCGTCTTGTTGATGCTGTCTACCAGACGAGAGAGAAGACCGAGGGTTGCGAGAGCGAGAGGTGAGAACCCGATGTTAGCGAGGATTGAGGCTCCCGTTAAGAGAGTGGTGTTCGTAGGATCGTTGATGGCTGCTAGTTGGAAGGATCCTCCTAGCACACGGGCGAGAGTGAAGACGATTAGGAAATACCATCCTGCGGATTTGCTAAGGCCATGTCTGTAGGTGAGGAATGCTGCGATCACAAGTCCTGGGATGTAGATTCCTACTTCGCCAGCGGCGATGCCTTGGTGAAACCTGAGACCCATTGATATACAGAGGTGAGGAAGAGGTGGGACTTCAAGTTTAAATGATTGAAAACTTGCGATAAGCGAATTGATTCTTCTGAAGCAAGAAGTAGACGCCAAATCTGTTGCTAGGAGTAGGTGAGAATGAGAAGGTAATATGAGAATCAGAAGGTGTGATGGAATTGATAGAGATAAAAGCTTCTTACACAGCAAGGGAATATCAGATATATATATTCTCAAACCTCGCACCTATTCCAGGGCAATGGCTCATATGCTCAGCCCATCACCCTCTGATCCCCTGCCAAAACATCTCTTCAACCCCAATCCAGTAATCCAGAAGTTGGACAGACCGCCATACAAGAGACGCAAGGTACACCAGGGGGCTGGAGAAGATAGAAATCTTTTTGCAAGGTGTTCCAGTAGAATGGCTTCATTCTCTGAACCGTTAGATCAAACCCTGGTTGTGGCTGCGGGTCATCGCCAAGCTGACATGGCAGGAACCATCCTTCCAGAAGGTCAACACTAGATGACCCGGGACGATAATGAGCTTATGTTCAACTTTTAATTTGAAAGTACCTACGACATGAATCCTTCTCATTAAAAAGTGAGCAAGTAATGATTTTTGGAAATCCACTTGGATATTGACGAACTCGATGAACTCGACTGCGTAATATTGCTATCGAATTCAATTCGTGCTTGACAAAAGGTACATAACAGAAGGAGAAGGAGAAGTACAGTAAAAGACGACAGGGCGATTCTCTTCAAATTCACCATATTGTGATGTAGAACCCCCTCAAAAAACCATAGGAGGTGAAGTGACCTCAAACTTGCAGGGCTCTGAAAATAACGGACATAAAACCTCGGCAGGCGCAGCAAAGCCACATTGATAGGTATTTCCCCAACATCTTCAATTTCCTGATTGGGATATTGGAGCGTTACAGTCAGCATTATTCACGATCCCGATTGCCACGCCGAGAACAAAATATCAGATTCGTGACTGTTGAATTGTTACTAGAGCTGAAATCCCCATTTCTCGCGTTGGCCAATGAGACCTCTCAACCAAAAGGTCGCGGTCCCTTTATTCAAAGCAAGACAGGCATCGGCAAAATTATGCCTCGTGAGCGACTTCGAGAATATCAATGTTTGATGTTGATGTGGTATTCGTCCGCAGCAATGCTGATAGATGACGAAGCAAATATATACGCTAGTCCCAAAGTGGTGGTCTTTTCACGCATACCCCACTGATAAGCCTCATACAGTAAACAAGCTTCATGACGCAAGGATGAAAAAGCTTACGTCTGCTAGTGCAAGGCTTGTATTTTACGAGCTTATGTTTATAAATTTGTGTGACTCAACTCGGAAGAGCCGCTGATGTGTGTGAGTGTACAGTAAGTACTGTACCCTATATGACTCCAAGTATCAGCATTACTGTACTCGAGTAGAGACAAAAGTCAGGTGATTGGTGAATATGTGGGATGTGTTGTTTTTGTATTGAACTATAGAAGATAGGGATATATTCTTTCTCGCTTGGCTCATGTGCAGACTTGGGCGGGATATTATTGATGTGATATAGGGGGCTCCTCGTGTACGAATTCATCCGCCGATTTTATAGCTACACACAATAAAACCACAACAACGCATCCAAATATTATAAGCATCGACGGCAAGATTAATTAGCTTCTAAAGAGTCAACTCGAATCTATTTCGTATTTTTGGGATATTCTTTACCGCTGCAAAATCTGATACTGTAGCAGGTGTCGTGTACTAAAATCGGCGGGTCAATCCGTACATAAGGAGGGGTCCCTCAACGTATATGGTATCGGAATTATATTAACGATAAGATATCGAATTATTGACGATGACCTACATTATATCGATAATCGTAGCACGTGACGTAAAGAAACCATAAACACATCCTGCACTAACTAGAATAGGTTATTACATAACCTGCTACTATTAAACACCCTATCTTTCACAAAGAATGCTCCTATTTAAGCCTGTACATTATCTTACTAATAATCGTGAATTCCCTAAACGATATTCATTTTTTATACATTATATATCTCCTCGTTTACACATATATACGTTTCGATTTTAGGCTGGGCGATATCTACTTTAAGTCTTAGAACCTGTTTAGATTTACTCCTAATAGGTTCAATTTTACCTTTTAACATATATATGCTTTAAAAAGGGGCTTATTCTCGAAAGATATCATCTAAACAGGAAATCGCAAAAAAGGACCATTTCCTCGATAATGCCTCCCACCAGCAAGCAGTATACTCTGCCTACTCAGCGCACCACCATCACCACCACCGCCACCACCATCACCACCAAAACCAAAGAACACCCACCAAAACCCCGAAGCTCCCCCGCCGCAACCCTTCGCGTAACCCACCCAACCAATCAAATCACACACAAGGCCCACAAATCCACAAAATCCCTTTATACCCCCAAGTAAGCAACCTTCAATCACAAAACTTGATAAGATGGTTTTTCTTTTTTTTTTTCTTTTTTTTGTGGGTTGTGAGGTCTTTTTTTGTTAGGGTTTTAGGGGTCTTGGGGGAGTGGGAAGTGTGTTGTTGGTGAATGGAGGAGGAGGTCTTAGGGGAGCGTGGCCGTGCGTGGAAAGTCGCGTTGTAAAAGGAGATTCTCGTAGGCGAGATTGAAATGAAAGCCGGAATAAGCGACACATTCTTTCCCTGATAGTGGACTAAGCTACTTTTGTAGAATCAAGGGTCGATCATTAACAAGTATTCAATTAATTTAAGATAAATAACATTCTTTTATCATAGATTCTTAAACAGGTTAAGCAACTTCAATATATAATCTATTTCTAGATTCCTTCTAATGTGGATTCCATTTTTATTCAACTAATTAGTACCTAGTTATCTGAATTTATTCTACCGAAGAAAGTAAACTAACTATATGACTTTTATTTTCAGTGGTTTTTTATGTAACTATTAATAGATATTTAGCGTAATAACAAAAGAATATTACTATTCTTAACACCAAATAAAAAAATCTAGCTTTTTATTCTTGTACTAGATTCCTCGAATCCTTTATCTCTCTTATATTAAACTAGAAACTATTCTATTATTAAATGGTACTTGAGAGACTAGAGAAATCTTGTTAATCTATCTTATTCAAGATTATCTATAATTTAGTATTTTACTATATAATAGAACTAAAACTATATTATCTAAAGGAAAGCAAGATATATTATCTATTTAGTATATTCAAAGATCTAGAACAGGTGAATATATCTAGAATCTCAAGTGAATAACCATTTTAATTGTATTTGATATTTACGTTAACTAAGCTCCAAGAATCCAAGCGTTTAGAATACTTAATTTGATGGTTATCATTGAGATTTATACATGATATGTTTACAAGACATAGGAGCACACTATAATTACTATGGGAATCAATGCATGGTTGCGAAACATAGTATTTTTCTATGTATTTGGTCAATTTTCCAGTTCAAGTTGAGAACCAGCGACCCTTCTTTCCACCCAAGCAAATCTATAGTACAATTCCACCGAAGAACGTGATTCCCATAGCCATAAAAGACCCATTACATTCCTTACATGCCAAAGAACCAGAAAGAACCACCGAAACCCAAACTTAAAACTGTAACACCCAACCAGAGAACAAAACCACCGCCGCCATAGGGATTAATCGCAGAGGGCGCACCGCCAGAATGTGTGGAGGTAGGCGTAGGCGTGATGGTGGTGGTGGACATTGTGTAAGAAGTAATGGTAGAAGTGACCGAAACAAACGTTGTGCCGCAATAGATGTGGATCATCGAGTTGGCTATAAGCAAAATGTCAGCATATTGTAAAATATAAAGGGGGAATTGTTGTGTATAGATCGCAATGAGAGGAAAAGAGAAATTGGACTGAACTTACTCGTAGGAGAGGAAGTGACGGAAGAAACATTGGGGCTCAAATCAGTATGAACGCCATTTTTGAAGCCGTGCAAATCGTAGGCAACGGCACGAGGAACAAACACCATGTCAGAATTTACGGTGCCATTTGCTGGTACTCCAGTATCGATATAAGGGTAAGTTGTCACGAGTCCCACTAAGGTAGGCAAATTAGAATTTGAAGATGCATGTATATTGATGTCAAGTACGTACCAATAAAGAAACATAAGGCGATGACAAAGACCCAGAGAGTGATTGGACCACGAAGACAGGACAACATGTTGAGATATGTGAGGTTGACTGAGGCGACGTGACGTTAGTTAGATCGATTTGAAGGACGTGAATTGTATTGTTGTGAATGATGAGGGAGGAACATATGCGTCAGGAGACTGTATATGATGGCCAAACGAGATCTATGTGGTTGGTTTGGGAGTTGGGAAGAAGATTAGTGGTTGTGTTGAAATTTTGAAGAATGGGTTCGTCCCTTAGAAGAAATCCAGATTTCAGCCACTCTGTTTTGCCCGCTAGTGAAGCGCTAGTGAAGCGAGCGACACTGTCGGACCACTGCCCCCACGCTAAACTGAAAAGGGGTGACTTTCGCAAAGTTCAAGGAATCTTGAGCCGAAAGACAGCCAACAATCACTGAAATTTAAGATTAGCCTGCATTTCTTTGAGTCTGTCTTATCAAAAGAAAGAGCGCTAGACTGTTGCACACCTTGTCTGGACATCAAGCGACTTCCAAGGCAACTTTGTCAATGCAGTACATAAGCTACACACAAATTTGAACAGATTCAATGTAACTCTATGTATCATCTGAGAAAAGAGGTGTAGAATATCTGTATTGTTGACAGATTTGCCCACAAGTTGACTGAAAACTCCCTTGTGGATGTGTTCTGCTTGTCTTGTGTGTGTCTGCCTCTGTCTGCCCCTATCTGCTTGAAAATGGGTCTTCGGCTATGCCTTCCACCTTTTGGTTGAAATGGATATCTTTGGAAAGGCGCAGAAGCTCCTGCATCCACGTGAAAGCGAATAAATTTTCACTGGAGCTTGCTGAGAGGCTGCTTCAGATGCTCCGAAATGTTCCGATTCGTCTGGCTGTCGCTGGCCGACAGCCAACCACTCCCTAAGTTACGGTAACCCATGAAAACAGCCACTAAGGTTGTTAGTTAACCCCTGTCATCCAATAGTAGAGGCGCCTTACCTGTGATTTGTGAAATTGGCAATTTCTGGCAATTCTGTTCCTCAAAGAAAGCGCAAATCCCACTTGACCTCCAAGTTGGTCAACACTCCTCCTCCTGCTGTTCCTCCAAAGAGCAATGGTGTCAGAAGACGAAGGTCAATCTCAATGGCCAACATAAGCACTATTGAGAGAAATTCTGTCTGGCGGCTCTAGGCACTCCTTCGTGGAATGCTTTGTAGTTGGAACAGATGATTGCAATATGACCACCATTGGCTTTTGGGAGAAGATGTCTGAAGACATGAAACTCCATGCGAAAGAATACGTTACCAGAACCACCTCCTCTCCCCCCCCATCCCTCTCCCTCTCTCTCTTTGAAATACAATGAGGGTAAGGGAGATCGATTCTCCAAGTCTATACTGGGATCATGCAACACCCCCAGAACCTAATTACGACTCAAGGTTCACAGGTCGCTGTTTTGGCTGGCATTTGCGGGTCAACGCGGCAGTTGATGTTCTCGCTAATCTTTGAGGGAGTTGAACTGTTCCTGGAGTCATGCACCTCGAGCAAATCTATTGCTGTAGTCTATTGGAATTTCGACCGAGGTCGGAACCTTCTGGCTAGGATGGTAACACCAAGATACCTCCAAAGGGAATCACTGTTTTGGAGGATGGAATTCCGATAAAGCAAGTGGATATGTACAAGTGTAAGTATTATCACCTCCCACCCAGTGAAATAGTATGCTGACTTTGCAACAGGTAAGCGTCTACCAAAGCAGTCTATCACACAAGAGTCAATCGTCTTTGACTTTGGCGACTATCAGTAGAAGCACAAGAGCAAAAGTTCAGGGAGGTCATCGATGAATATACATATCATCGATGAATATACATACTTGTTTTAGCCTCCCAGCCAAATCAACCGGCAAGCGTGCAACACCTCTGCCAATAAACGCCCCATCAGTAAGAGGTGGACGCTCCTCAGCTACCCAAAATACTTCCTCCCTGCGAGGTCGTTCAGGCCTCGCACCCACAACCATACCATACGAGAAACTGTGGATATATACAAGTGTAAGTATTATCACCTCCCACTCAGTGAAACAGTATGCTGACTTTACAACAGGTAAGCGTCTACCAAAGCCGTCTATCACACAAGAGTCAATCGTCTTTGACTTTGGCGACTATCCTCCTCAGCTACCCAAAATACTTCCTCCCTGCGAGGTCGTTCAGGCATCGCACCCACAACCATACCATACAAGAAACTGCTCGTGATGCGCGCCCGTCAAATCTCGATGAATCGATCAAGGGCACTTTAAGTACCCTGAAGATTAGAACCGCCACAAGATGTTCAGCCTGTGTGAAGTATTAGGAGATAAAACTGCCAAGTACAGACAATATCGTACGTCGCTTCCCATCACTCTTTTTCATCTCGTTTCATACGCTGACATGCACTAGTAGAGCCCAAACTCAAGGGTGCTCAAATCCCTAACGGATGATTGGAGAAGCAATTGAGTACTTAAGCAACTGCACTCAAGAGAGTGCCTCGTCTGCTCTGAGAAATCCACTTCTCTCCTTGCGGACAATCTAATCAATCTTCCACCCTGACATGCAGATCAGCAAAGAAGGCCAAGCCTGTTGCTTGCAAGACTAAATGACATGACGCCTGACCAGTCAACCTTCGATGTTGGTAAGAATATACATTGTCCCATCTGTGTAAACGCTATACTGACCTGACTGAGATGCTCAATGAGGACTGCAAGGAGGGGCTTGCTCGGATGTTAGACGAGTTGACGGAGTTGCAGGGCCAAATGCAGATGATGCAGGGGAGATTGATATTGCAAATAATCAAAACGACTGGCTGAAGGAAAAACACAGTATGCGCTCTTTTGAGTTGTTATTGTTGTTCCAAGTACCTAGGTAACAACCTTAACACCAACCGACCACGAGCGACGCCGCCGTGCCAGGGATTTTTAAATTTCAACGCCGATCACGAGCGCCGCCGCCGTGCCAGGCGCGGCTCTCGTGACACCGGCAAATCCGATAATGACTATTTTTCTTAAGGTGAGTGTACGATATTAGAGGTGTGGATGGTTTTCTTGTTCTATGAATAAGATATCAGTGATTTAAATAGAAAGCGAAAATTTTTATGTCAAGGTGGTGTGCCATTGTGCAAGGCACAGGGTAGATTCATGTTTTTCTTGTTCTGTGAATGGGATATCAGTGGTTTAAATGGAAAGCAAAGAATTTTTATGTAAAGGTGGTGTGCCATTGTGCAAGGCACAGGGTAGATTCATGTACATAGTATTATTTGAACCAATCCCCCGAATGCGATGATGTTTGAGAATCGAACTTGCGTGACAAATGATATGTGCGTCCGCAACGACGTAAAACTAGACCGACAGAAAAGATAGTCGGAAAAGACAGACTGTCTCTAAGTACTCAAACCTTTTCCGAGTCTGCCAGCCTGTGAAAAACAACAAGCGCATGTATGTGTATGGGTCAATACCTTCCCTTCGATGAGTTACTTCTCGAACTTGCCAGTCAAAAAAGCCAATGCAACATCAGCGCCCGCCTCAAATCAGGTTTCCTAACCCGTTCGTTGGTTCCAGACCATTCCGACACTCTTTCTTGCTCCAAAAACACCACAAGGTATGTTTGAACATCTTGAACTTCTTGCAACCAATAAAGTCCAAAGCAAAACTGACTCCGACTAGATTGCACTATCTGAACTCTTCATTAAAACTCTGCTGTCATAGGAGAGCTCACGATACGATGACCATAGGAATTGAACAAGAATGGTACGAGAAGGGGGGAAGCACGATTTGCTTATAATGGAAGGAAAAGGGCTCACCACCACAACAAGCAAGACACATTCAGGAAGTTGGGATGGTGCAAGACAAAAGGGGATTTATTTTCCAACAAGGTCAGTCTTCTGTATAATCAGATATGATGACCAGCTGTCATGGTCACCAATTTCTGATCAAATCAGCAGCTCTATTGCAGCTCAACAATCGGATAGCCTCGCCGGACAACAAAATCATAATCCACCAATATTGAGGGGGTCAGATGATTCTAGCGTTATCCATTGCAGATCATCTTGGGTCAACAATTTTGAAAAAGACGAGAAAATCACAAATGAGGTAGCGAAGGAAGTTACCAACGTTGCCTGTCGAAGAAAGTCTCATCGAGTAAGGCTCCGGAACTACATCATGATCAGAGGTCGACGATTGAGTCCCCGAAATCCGCTTACCCCTGTCTTGGTGCTCTGCTGCAAATAGCATCAAAGTCGCAGATGTATTCATGACCAAGAGTCCTTTTCTCCCTTCTAACTAATGGGGGGTCCAAGTCTGGAAAAGATGTGGGGATTTGAGACGGGAAATATATGCTAAGGAAGAATGGTACTTTGGATCTTGACCGGTAGGTGTGCTTATTTTTCGTCATATCGAGGTGAAATAACTGACCGAGGAAAGTAAATATCTGGGTTTGGCCGTCTCCAAGACTGGCAATATCAAGTTGGCGAACAGGAATGAAGCGACCCTGACCCAAAAATGAAGGCCATTGAGATCTACTTGGAACGGACAAGAGGCCGAGGCTCAATTTTGGGGATTGTTTCAATGCCATTATTCTGCTTACAATTTGCGACTGCGTTCTCTGTGAGCAATACCTCATTGATAAGAGGAAGGGAAGCCAAAGCCACGAGTGGGTGAGGGGGGTTTTACTCAGGTACCCTGTACTTGACCAGAGTCGTTATTTCCGGTTTCTCGATTACTACAACCTCGAGTGATGCCATCATTGTTCCGGAATTCAACTGAATGTGGTTCACCAATCGCGCCTCAATCCATCACTTCGGCATGACTGCTCCGGAATTTCTTCTTACGGCTGGGACAATATAAGGGGGAGCGACCTGAAAGCCCTCTAGGGCTATCCCGAACTTATTCCATCGAGGACAGAATCCTTCTCTGGTAAGTCTAAGAATTAGGAGTTGAGCATGAAGTTTGTACGTCATTGTCATGTGACTTTCCTCGGTCATTCACCCCTCATTTACGCGAGCGATGCAACATCAACCCATCCATCAGCCTCCCAAACTGTCTGAGGGTGCTCAAATTCATGAAAATATTTCTCAGACATATTGATTTTCGATATACTGGACCAGAAACTCCTCCCAACGATGATTCACATCCATAATACCTACACCTCGACCAACACGTGATCTGCTGGCTAAGAATGGCCAAAATGGGAGACAGGATTGAGGCCTCCCAGAATCACTGCGTTCCACGGGACATTCTCAGAAACGACCATGAATTTTACTACCGCACCACTACGAAACAAACGAAAGTTCTCACAATTTTCTTGAAGCCATTGTCTTCAACAGTACTGTACCATCTTGTATCTTAGCGATGCCTTTAGTCTGATGGCCCATTGTTCTAATGGCCCATTGTTCTAAGAGCCTGCAGATTTCCAACACTACGATCATTCAACTCTTCTCACTGGGAAACAAACACAACATGAGCCACCAAGTCTCATTCGTTGGAACAAAATTACTAGATACAGAATCGTTTCCTCGCCAGGAGAAATTTGGCCTGTTACATTATCCTCCAGTAAAACTCGGGACTTGTGCAATGTTACAACAGCCAGGGGAAAAATGGTTCAGAATTCATTTTTTGCATCAAATCTCTCACCTAGTCCCATCAACCGAAACTGAACTGGGATTTGCTGGCCGAAGTCCTGTTTCACATGATTTTGCAACTCCCCTATTCCGTCAGATATCCTGACATGTCTGGCCTTCAGCCATGAATGTACATCAAGCCGATTTGTCAATATCTTCTGGCCATGTCAATTACATTTTCGTGATTGGAAGAAAAATTAGAAGGCAATCATCGTTTGTGAAAGGCAAGAACCCCAATCTCATGTCTATTGCTCATTCACTGACTTTATATGCAGTCCCAGAAATCATTGTTATTGAGGAGACTTCAGTTCTCGCACCAGTGGATTAGTTCAGGAAGATCAGAGACTAACGAGGTAATCTGGTTTGGGGATCGTTGGACTGTTGAACTGTCAATCCTCTGATCTTTTGGTTGCATGAGGATGTGAAAATTGAGAACCTACCGCTTCTAGTTTTCGACATTACGGCATCTTTATCTTGCTCAGGGATCAAACCAAGCTGTTCTTGGTCACTGCATCCAATCTCAGAGATGACAGAGTAAGTTTCACCCCTTGAATCTGGACACCAGATTCGTGGTTAACTGTTTGTTAGAAATATGCGTCGCAGAGTCCTATTTGCAAGTCCTAAAAGCCAAATCCCTTCCATACTATGCAGGGTCGAAAGAAACGTGCACTCCTGAATAGAGTAAAGGGATACACTTTTCGACATCTTCACGTTAAACAAAGTCGTTTGGCCAACCAGGTCATGTTTCCAGGCATTTGAGCCTCAATTTGACCCATTTTGTCAGGGTGGAATATTGATTAGATTGTCCGCAAGGAGAGAAGGAGAGAACTCTGTCCCCATTGAGGTGACATTTGCCGAGAGATCTTCCAGTTGTGTGTTGGGACCTCCTCAGGAGGCTCTGAACCTCCAGGGCCTCCTGCCTTGTGGTGGGCTGGATATCAGGAGTTGTGGAGGAAAGATGAGGGCACTGTTGATAAGCATTATGTAGCATACGTCAGCTTATGCTACAAAGCAAGGAAATGCAAGGCATGTAGCCTGCGCCAGGAGATAAGGCATATCGCAACAATTCTGGAGGGTTTTGTCGATACTTCTAAAATGAAGGTTGACTCCGAGGATGAAGATGACCAGGGAGGGTTTTGTCGACACCTCTAAAATGCAGCTTGATTCTGAGGATGAAGATGACCAGGGAGGGTTTTGTCGACACTTCTAAAATGCAGGTTGACTCTGAGGATGAAGATGAAGATGACCAGCAAGGACCTAAGAAATAGGATGTTTGTTAGAGTCATGTTTGATAATCAGTCACAGACGCTATACGAAAAAGCGTTAGAGTCAAAAATAATCACAGTAGTTGTCATGTAATCTACATAATTGAAGATATGTGAATCTATCAGATGATGGTACGAACTTTGTAAAACTCGTAAACATGGGAAGACCGAAGAGTAGCTGCTGCAAATCATGAGCTCCTCAAGCAAAGGAATATTCACCCCTCTGGCTATTCCAGAGTTTCAGCACAAGATCCTCTACACCTAACCTGAAGGTTTTTGATTCCCCCTTAGATTTCAACAAGGGTAAAATTTCGGATTGCTAGTCAGATGAATGGAGCTTTTCGAAATTAGGAGGGCTTCAGTCTTTTTGTGTCATCAATCTCTTTATTTAGGTCTTCATTACAATTATATCCAAGTCGTAGTACCCATATTCCAGCTTGAATCTAAATTGAATGACTGAATTTGTGGTTTTGAAAATCGCTAGTGTCGGACCGATGTGAATTAAAACATTCAATTCTCAACTGCAGGAACAAAAAATGAGAGCACCCATGGGCCATGGGTTCACGCTGATGACCCCTTGACTACTTCAAATTACTCTATCCCACCTAATAACCTTATCGTCGGTAAGAAACCCTGTTATTGCCCTAGATACACCTTACAGAATACTATTGTACTGGAAATGCTTGTGTAATAGAATATTTAAATGAGTAATGCAAAATAATCGACTTTGATATTTTTCTATTAACCTATATAGTTTAGGTAATTAAGGTGCTTGTGTTGAAGATCACATGTGATCTTATTATCTTCCACACCAAACTCTCTTTATCTCATTTAGCATATAATCTAGCTAGATCCCACTTTAATATATTCAAGGCTTTTACCACCTTTCATATACCTAAGTTCAATAGGTTATGAGCCCGGCTTCTACTGCGTACAAGTAGAATATGTTATTCCAGTACAAATGCTGTTCTTTATTATAAATCTTTATAGATTATCTCGATCCTGATCCTCTGCTACAGTCGTTAATAATCGATATAAAAATTAACCTTTAGAATTATAATAAAGGACAAGTATACCACAATCGTTAATAAGCAGTGCTAATATTAGCATCTAGAATTATAACTAAAGAGCCCTAAATTAGCCTTCAGAATTATAACAAAATCTAATATTAAAGTACGAACATCGGTCATAAAGACCTTAAGTACGAATATAGATAAGTTTAAACTCTGTTAAAGAGTCAACTACAGATGTATATCTCTATTAAAAGAGTTGTCGAAAAGTATAAAAGTAAGTTATAAAGACTTTAAGTACAAATGTAGATAACGTTTTTTCTATCTAAAATTATAATATGTTATAAGGTTTTTAAGAATAACGCCTTCTTATCTAAAATTACAATATATAAAGTTATAAAGATTTTAAGAATAACGCCTTTTTTATCTAAAGTTACAATATATAAAGTTATTAAAGATTTTAAGGATAGCGCCTTTTTATCTAAAATCATATTATATTAAAGTTTTTAAAGATAACGACTTCTCTATCTAAAATTACGAAATATAGATATAGCCTATCTTAATCATTAATTATAAGTATTAAATATCTATAGATAATCTACCTTCTGTAATTCTATCTATCACTTCATCGCTTAGTTTAAGAAAAGAACAACATAAGAAGCTCTACAAGAGACGATTCTTTAACTTTAAAATAACAAGTCAACTTTACTAAATTCAATTCCTGCCTTATATATAAGGATTCCCCCTTAACAACTTTATTAGAATCTATTTCTTTTTAAGTAGCCACCTAACACTTTAAGATTAGATCTCAACTAAGCACTCCTAGCCATTATAACCAAATTTAAGCAAGTTAGCATTAAGTATATTAAAAGGATTTATAAGTTAAAATCTAAGAAAGATTACCTAAGGTAGAGAAAGAGTCTATAAGCCGCGTTTGTATATAATAATATAGAGGAATATCTACAACTTGTCCCTATACTACCACGCGCTTAGGATCGACTAATATAGGAGAAGGAGAAGAAGTTATATACCGCGTTTATTATTAAGACTATCTCTAAAGGTATTAATAATAGCGTCCTAGAACACTTCCTAATTTACCTAGCTCCCTAGACCTTAGTTGACTATCTAGAATAAAACTATAAGGAGTTAGGAAGCAAGCACCTCTCTAATTTATATAACAAATATTAGAACCTCGAACTTTATAATTACAAAGATATTATTAAGTACTTATAACAACTGACCGAACTTAAAGTCAAGTTATATAATATCGAAACTATTACTATTTATAACACGCTTTATATCTAAAAATTTGTTAAAGGACTAGGTCCTAGATATAAACAGTAGTATACGAACTATCTCTTAAACTATAACCTCACAAAAGTTAAATACGACGACACTATATGTAACGCTATAGCTTAAGAACTAGATAAAGATCCCTTATTATCTAATTCCTACTCGTTAAGCGTATAAGCTAGAACTAGTCGTTAAACTAATATAAAATTTACTAGGACCGCCAACCCTAATTAAGTACTCGAAACTAGGACTAAGATATAGAGATACTATACACACTATAACAAGCCTTACTACGACGTTACAAGTTGTAGAACGCTATACCCTCACCTTGTAAAACAGTACCTAAATAAGCGGCAGCGAAAAACAAGTAAAGAAGTTAACGTTAAGACAGTCACTATAGCTATAGTACATTCGAGACCTTTAGGAAAGACATCTAAATCCCTAGTAAAAGATTAGATAATTGACTTAGGTTGTTTGTAATATATATACTCTTCCTTAGAGTGGTTTTTACTAGAAACACTTCGCCCTATTTCACATAAAATAAGTGGTCTAGGAGGGCTTAAACTCGTCCTAAAATCTATTAGAACAGTTAAGTTAATTTACAAAGGACGTAAAGGACAGTATATAGTCTATATCTAAAATGTTTTATATACACTAATAGGACTACTAAACTTGTTATCTTTAAGTTAACTTCTTCGACGTAAAGCTTAAATCACCTTCTCTATAGAACTCGCTATAATATCGTTTATAAACGATACAATATTTATAACGATTTACGAAGGCCTCTATAGAGTTCAACTCCTCTAAAACACCTACTTATTCGCTAGAGCCTCCTACTAAATACTTAACAAAAAATCGGTAATTAACTAGCATAGGAAACTAGGTTACTTAAGTACTACTAACCTCGAGAAGCTATAAAAGATAAGCACAGGAATAGACTTGTATTCTAAACTAGATAATACTGTTTTATATAAAGCTTGTATTAAAGGAAAGTACACAAATACTTCTTACAAGGCTTATATAAAACCTAGTCGCTATAAGATAGATTTAATTTACTTCGATCTTACTAGTCCGATACGAATTCTAAGACTGTAAAATAAACGATATATATTAGCCGTTATAGAAGATAATATAAGGGCCTCTAAAGTTATACTGTTATAGTTAAAAGACTAAACCCTCGATAAGCTTAAAGGATATAAATAATATAACGAATACGGCAATTATACAATATCACAAATACGGTGCGATCCTGCCGGCGAACAAAGTAGCTTATTGTTTACCGACTGGGCTAAGTTAGCAGGCATTCGAGTAGAATATGCCACTACGGCTTCTTAGTAATAGAATAGAGTGGCGGAAAGACTAATTTATACTATTATAGATAAAGCTCTTCTAATACTATTAGAAAGTACCTTAAATAAGAGATACTAGACAGAGGTAGTTAGAACGGCAAATTATCTTTGTAATAGATTACCTATTACCTCTATTAACAAGACCCCTTTCGAGGCCTAGACTAGTACTAAGCTAGACTTAAAACACCTAGTTCTATTTAGCACTCCTTACTTGTTCTAAAGAGGATCCTAGTACAAAACACTAAAACTCGAATCTAAGGTAGACAGAGGTTTTATAGTAGGATATAAAGGAAGCTATATATATCGAATCTTGTTTAATAGTAGAATTATCCGCCGTACAAATGTCTAGTTTACTATAAAAGATCTAGCTATAACTCCTAGGGGGGAAGATTTATAAGAACTACTACTAGACCTCTACCCTACGAAGACCCACGAATATAAGGCGGCTACACCTGTTAAAAGGGACACTATTAGGCCTTTACCCGAGGGATTAGAAGAAAAGGTATTAGACAACGACAAAACTCTTAATACTGAAAATTCGTAGAGCCTACCTATTTTACGTAGTAACCGTAAAACTCGAACATACGATTTTTCTCGGCGAGGTCGAGGGACATTTAAAACACTAGTTTCTTAGGTACTACTACTATAATTAAAGATAGACACTAAGGAACCTACCACCTATAAAGAGGCTATATCTTCACCTGATTTAGCCTAATAGATTATAGCTATAGAAGACGAGTATAATTCGCTAGTAGAAAATAAAACCTAGGAACTGACACCCCTGCCTAACCACCGTAAAGCCCTTAGTAGGCGCTAGGTATATAAAGTTAAAAGAAATTCTATAAATTAGATTATAAGATATAAGGCTCGCTAGGTGGTTTAAGGTTTTGCTTAGTAGGAAGGAATCGACTTTAATAAGACCTTCGCATCTGTTATCAAGCCTATAACATATAAAGCTTTATTTGCACTCACGGCTTTAGAAGACTTAGAAATAGAGTAAATAGATGTTAAAACAGCCTTTCTTTATAGAAAGGTCGAAGAAGAAATATATATCCGCTAACCTACTAGTTTTATTACTACTCTATCGACAACAACTTTATCGCCTATAGTATATAAGCTTGTTAAGGCCTTATATAGGCTAAAGCAGGCGCTAAGAATCTAGTACAACACCTTGTTAGCTATACTATAACAACTGGGATTTACACCTCTAATATAAGATATAAGTGTCTTTAAAAACAGACGTACATTTATTACTATTTATATAGATGATATCCTCCTTATTAGACCTAATATTAACTATATCTTATCGCTAAAAACTTTACTTTACGAGACCTTTAAAATAATAGATATAGGACTACTATCTTATTATCTTAGAATAAATATAGTACGTGATCGACAAAACAAGGTTATTCGCTTAGATTAAAAAGCGTATATCGAACGAGTTTTAGAACAATTTAGCATAAGTAAATATAACCCTTCTACGCTACCTATAGATCTAAATTATAGACTAGAAACAGCTTCAGATACTAACGGACCTAGCTAAGCTAATATTACTAATTACTAGTAAAAAATTAGTAGTCTTATGTATATTATACTAGGTACTCGACCGGATATAGCCTACGTAGTTTCTATACTAAGCCGATACTCCTACCAACTAACAAAAAGTTACTACTAAGCTCTTTAAAAGCTCTTTAGATACCTACAAGGTATACTTAATTTTATACTAAAATTTAAAGGTTAATATATCGATCTTCGAGGATAGACGGACGCTAGCTAGAGGGACGACAAAAATATAAGTAGATCGACCTTAGGATATCTATTTAATCTTAAGAGCGGAGCTATATTATAGAGCTCTAAACGGTAAGGAACTGTTGCCTTGTTAATATATAAGGTAGAGTTATTTGGTTAGACTTTAGCTACAAAAGAAGCTATTTAGTTATAAGAACTACTACAAGAACTGACAGATTAACAACCTACTTAACCTACGACTATATTCGCTGATAACCAGGGGGCAATTGCGCTATTAAAAAATCCCTACTATACACCCCGGACAAAGCATGTTAGAATTCAATATCGCTAGTAGTAAGAACAGGTCGAATCAGGCGTAATTTACTACGAGTTTGTCCCTACTAACTGCTAGTTAGTAGATAGGTTTACAAAAGCTCTCTTACGTCAAGGGTTCTAAAAGTTCTAGCAAGGCCTAGGTGTTGAACGCTGGGAATAGCCTCATTTTATTTATGTTATTTAAAGCTTTATTTTTAGTATAGAAGAAGGGGGCTGTTAAAGATTACATATGATCTTATTATCTTCTACACTAAACTCTCTTTATCTTATTTAGCATATAATCTAGCTAGATCCCACTTTAATATTTTCAAGGCTTTTACCACCTTTCATATACCTAAGTTCAATAGCTTGTACTAGACGTTTCATATAATTGACTTTAATAGGGAGTATGTGTAGATTAAAAACTAGGTCTCTTACCTATCCCTACTATGCCCCCACTTTAAGAGTAGGGGCAAAGAACTCGCTTAACCATCAGCGTCCACAAAAACCAAAAAGGAGATAAGCTCAACCTATTTCATACCAGATTTTAAATAGGAAATAATTACGGGCAAAGAGTCTACAGGGTACCTATTCAAAGGGGCAGTTATTCACGTAAGAAGGAAAATATGCACAACTTACAGATATTTTCTCGTCCCCTGTACGAACTGCTGTGAGACCAGATGAGTTTAAATTGTATCGGCATCCCCTGAAGAAAGTTCATAACATCGCAATACATTGAAACATATCCCAGAAGGTCCACAGCGAGACGTGCGCGCAATAGTCCCCGAGTTCCACCAGAAAGGCAAGAACGACTACCAAGCAGGAAAGAGCCACCACCCTTCCCCTCCCCAACAAATCCCACAAATCCCCAATCCCAAAATTCTCTTTCTTCCGACCAAATCATCACCATTTGTATCAATCATCATCCCCAAAATCACTGTCATCTTCACCCAGAAAAAGGTCCGATGCACTGAGGTCGGATACTGCAGGAGAGCCATGTACTGGTACATTTCTACCCTACTACTGTATCTTCGACCGTGTTCGTTGGATATGGGCGGCTCTCCTGGCTCCTGCGGGCGGTATCTGAATAGGTGATAGGTGTGGTTTTACCCCCTCTCATGCGGGTATTACTCCTTCGGTACGCTTGTTGCTCTGGAGGTGGTTGTTGGATGCTTGGTTGCGCGGTGGTGGTGGTACTTCGCTCGTGTCGATACTCAAAGAAATTGTTTTTCTGTGACAACACTAGGTAAGTGACCTCTATCCTGAGTCAAGTGAAGGATGCTAATTGACATAGCAGGTGCATCATTTATGCCAAGACTCCTACACTCCTTTCTCAGAGACCTTGATTGATGGCACTTCCGAAGTCCTCCACGAATCGTGACATAGCGGAATCAAATGGCGAATGATTGAACCGAGAGAAGGAAATATTTGTATGTCGCACAACATGGTATGTTTGGTTAAGTCTTGATATACGTTATTATTGGACTTAAGTTTATCGCTATGCGACAACGTTGGAAAGAAGCCACTAAACTTGGCAGTATCCACGACATACTCAGACAACTGCCTTGAAACGAAGTCGCAAAACCCTCATTAATCCACATGTTGCCGGAAAAAAAGGTTCTAGCGACTCACCTAGATACCACCCTCATACCTCTCCAAAACCATCAAATCTTGAAGAATGCGAAGATCAGGAAACCAAGAAATATACCACAAACACCAGATTTCCCGAATGAGAAGGCAAATATAAACGTACATCCCGCAAGACTTCAAGCGCACAGCCGCAGGGCATCTGTCTAATCGATACAAACGGCCTACTTAGGAGGTATCCCCATGTCCTTCCTCTTTTTTCAGAAATAGCCCAAAGACTCATCAAAGAGCCATCTCTACAACTTCAGCTCCAGTGTCATTCTATCCCTTCCTATGTCTAGCAGCAAGAACCGTCGATAGCATTGATGTCTCTATACACTCTAAGTAGTTCTATATCTGAGACACACTAGCTCGTCCTATCTACAGTTTACTTGCCAGCTGTGGTTTTCAAAACTACTTAGAACTTCTAAACAGAGAATTGAAATAAGAGAAGTGGTCATTATTCTGGACACACCTTAAAGAATATAATTATACTAGAAAGGTTCGTAATAGAAATAATTGTACGAACGACATAAAATCATCGACTTTAATATTTCCTTATTAACCTATACGATTTAGGTAATTAAGTAACTTGTGCTAGACAGCTCAATACCTTTGATAGGTAGTGTGTATAGAGTAATGACTAGGTCTCTTACTTAGCTGGAAAACATCAAGGCAGCCTGAAACAAAATATAAACGACCTATTACGAACTATGTCTAAAACACTAACAGAATGGCGGCGTAGACAAGGCTGGGAATCAGGTTATCTTATCAGTACCTTTTGGGCCAAAGAGATTTGACTTCAAGGCGCTTAGATACAGCAGCTGTGGAGAAAAGGTAATGTTACAACCTAGAAATCTCGCAGCCTATCATACGATATATAAATAGTGCTGAAGGGAGCTGGATGATCACATTATGGCCTTGACTAGATCAAAGGTATTATGGTATGTTTCGGATTGATGTATGCTACCTTTGCCACCACTAAACACGACTCAAAGAAAAGTAAAACTCCCAAAGCCCACTTTTTCGCTTCTAGTTTATGATGATGTCAATATACGCCGCTAAGAGTGCCCATGCCAAACAAAAATATAGAAATGCAGCTCGGCCTCTTTCCCTTGCTCGAGAAGTCTCTAGCTTGAACAAAACTCACCATTTCAGATATTTTCTCCTCGCTTTTTGAACACGCGGCAAAGTCAAAATCATGGCCATACCTAAACTCAGCAAAGCCAACGGTAAAGATGTAGCTAAGAACCACTTGATAGTCTCTCGAATTCTACTAATATCCTCCGTCATGCTAAAAAGCGAAGCGATAAAACTCAAGGGGACGAAAAAGGTTGCTAGCCATGTGAGACGTGCGACATTCTTGTTGTCTTCTCTTGAGGTTTGTGAATCTTGGATGGAGATGATGGCCGTGACGACCGAGGTGAGTCGATCTATTCTTTTTTGGTGTTCCTCCATACTTCCTAGAATTTGGGCGAAGTCTTCTTGTGTTCCGTTGGCGTGGGGTTTTGTATATTGGGTATGTTGACTTTGTTCTATGTGGTGGTCCGTGGTAGTGAGACTTGGAATACTGGCGACATTGGAATCGGAGGTGTTATTGGTTGTCGGGGTGGCAGTACTACTCTCGACTCTACGGCCGGCAGTTGATTCTGTGGAAGTGCCTGAGCCGGGATTCAGGGCTTGGCATGGAAATTCAAAGGCCTTGTTGAGGGTTTCGGCCAGCATTTCTCGGTACAGTGGTACAAGCCGTCTCCATATGTGTAACTTTTTCAAAATGTCGCTCACTTTACGCTCCTTACCCACGAAGTGTTGAGGGAATGATATCTCCCATTCGATTTGCCCAAGACGAGTTCGTATATACGCGCTCATCTCGACCCATTCAGCGCTGGCCAGATGGAGGAGTGCTTGTATTGGGACATGCTCACTTTCAGCTATCCTAAGCTTTCTCGTGTGAGATTCAGTAGGGCGAAACGCATCTGTTCTTTTGGCCCAATAGACTAGGTCGTCATATATTGAAGTCCGCGGAGGTGCTTTTGGTGCTTTTGCCTCTTCTGAAGACATACTCGGGGTTTTCTCCCAATTTCTATAGCCGTACCAGAGAGTCCTACCGGATTTTGGAGTCGGTTCGCACAACAAAATGCCTAGTAGATTTGATTAGCTGAGATCAAAGGAGTGGATCAAATTCGAAGTTCTTACCAATAGATCCATCAGTCTTCCCAGCCCCTCCTTCGCCTGATAGCCACAACGACGCTCTTGATCTCGCAATACCAACTAAGGCACTTTCATCATCCCATACTGATTTGTTATTGATATCATCCTCCGGTCTTCTGTGGACGTTGAAATCCTCATATTCCGCAAGACCTTGACTGAAAACTTCAGCGCTTTCGTAGTATCGTATCGATGGGAATCGCACTTGCAACCAACGTTGGTCCTTGGCAGTGACGTTCAGCTGGGGTGAATCATACCATCGATCCCGTATGTTGTACCAGGCGTAATCAAAGATCTGCTCGCGGAAGAACGCTGGCTCGATATCATAGTGCCCACCGAGAAGCTCGATCACATCGCGGGAGAGATCCTCGACAATGTAAAGTCGAAATTTACCCTTGCTAGCTTCAGTTTCACTAGCCTCATTCTCCAAAGCTTCCTTCAATTGTGTAGAAGTTTCGTACGGCTTTTCGACGACCCCGGAAGAGAGGTAGTCTAAACGCGTGACTGACGTTCGGGAAGCTCGCCGTTTGGTCTCATTTTCAAGCTCGCTTGGGGGTTGCTGTCCCATTCTTGCCCATCGGGCTGGAGAAGTTCCAATTTCCATGAAATCCGCCAAAAGTTTTAGTGAGGGCCATGTCACCGATAGAGTCTTGATGTGAGCGAGATATGGTCGATTTTCAATACTTAAAGACAGCAAAGTCAGGATCAAACCAGAAATCAGTAGTTACTTTGTTTCTCTCTTACCTTAATGTTTCCCAGCGTTGAATGTTATCTCCCGTAGTCCCCTTGTTGTAGATGTCGCCGCTCGCATAGCTCTCGTTGATGAGCTTCTCATTAAAAAATGTATACTTCTGTACCTCTTTCTCGGCCTTCTCTTGCGATGCAGTCGCTCGTCGCTGCATTTTGAGGGGATTCGTCTTGATATTCTGAGATGAGATGAGAGACGACATAGAGTATAAGAAGGTCCGCTGGCGATAGCTCAGCTACAGCCTCATATATGCATGGAATAGGCGAGGCGTGTATCACTGTACCACGTTGGACCAAATACAAATATCACGACACGGTAGTTGGCCCCCATCTGACCCGCAGAAAGGATCTCAGAGCGGCTAATCGTGGACTCAGGCTTGCAGTCAGACACATATCAGGTGACTTTCTGAGAACCAATCCAACTACCTAAACCCTGTTCAAGAAAGCTCTTTCTTTTCCGTCTTTGGTCTTATCAGAACCCTGATATTTGATTGGACTTGTTTGTTCCGACACCTCATGCTGATTGAATATTGATGGAATTAAGTCACGTGAGTATGTTCCATCTTCCTCCAGCTGGATGACATTTCACTTCATTCATGCGTCTTTCAGCCATTGGCCATCTCGTGCTGTACTCTGCAAGTCCTTCCCACTCATCATAGTCAGCCTCCCTCGTGTTCGTATGTGATTGTTCATACCATCATACCTTTCCCCTTCACCGTTATACAGTATCTCACGATTTGCCCTAATGAATGGTGGTTGGTCTCCAGCGAGTCGCTTTCTTGCTCCGGAGGCGTTACGCTGTTGATCGTCTTCACCAAATCTACGAATCAAGACTTTCCGTGGAGAGAACGTCGTGGTCCTCCGTGTTTGCATAACGAGTAATTATGCCAAGGCATCCCACCAGGAAACATGATGTTTCACCGAGCGAATGAAATGAGCGCTTAGCCTACGAGTGCCTACCCTACCCGCCACTATAATCCTTACTCCCCGTCCTCGCTTCGCCACAGTATAATTAGAACTCGAGGCCGAACAACGTCATTTTACTGTAAATCTCCCGATTAACTTCCTTTCCTTTGCTTCATCGCGCTCTTTTCTTTTTGTTGTCTTTATCGTCTTGTGAATGCATTTTCATCATGTTCGACAATCTCAATTGCTCTGTAGTTCCTACGGAGTCACAGACTGATGCTGGAGTCGCGGGGTCGGGAGTAAGTCCACCCATGCCTCTGATCTATACATCTGGATCCTAAAACAAAACATAGGTCCTCCTCTCTTTTATCATCACTGCTGGTCTTTCTCTCCTTTTGAGCGCACTCATTATTTTACGAGAAATACGATGGCAGTCCGAAGCAAAGGTCTTTCGAAAGCTACTGCTGTCCTTCAGTGATCAGCAAGTAATCACAGGGATTGGCTTACAATGTGTCGGACTTGCCAAAATGGAATTCATGATCCCATATCATTTCTTTATTATTTGGATGCTGTCGTTACTCTCAACCGCCACACATATTGGTGCTCTTCTTGCATTGGTCAATGATTTCAAGCGAGATTGGGTACTGCGGTGGCTGAGACAGTCTTTCATGTTTGTCAACTTGGGTGAGTACATCACATCTCATAGAGGCGGTACCCGTACTAATACAAATAGTTCTCTCCTGCATATCTGGTATATTTCTTCTTATGTCAACAATGAAGCATCTGCCAGCAACACTACCGATTGCTTGTGTTTGGCGACTTCCTTCGAACCATGCCCCCTCGAATGCTGGGATTTCTATCGCCGGCACAATTACTATCATAAGCGGTAATCTTATATTATTCGTAGTTGGAGTCTGGTTTCTGCATGTCAAGCAACGGAAGTGGTTAAGAATCATACAAATCGTTGGTCTTTTTGTTAGTATTGGGATTGGTGCTGGAGCTGCAGTTCGTGTAATACTGGAGTCGCAGGCTTTCGGTAATCCTGGGAATGGTGTCCGTTTAGCAGACCAAGCTGAAAAAGACTGGAGCTTTGGCCAATTGCTTCCAATGCTGTTGCTTCTCTTGCCATTGGTATCGGCTGTAGAAATTATGCGAGGTAATTGGCCAAATATTCTTGACTTCACGTGTAATTATGCTAACTTCTCTTGCTTAGGTGAAATGAACGTACCTTCTCCAATTGCTGACGACAAAATATCACTGGTTGATAGAGAACCAAAGAAGGATTCCCAAGATCGAAATTCTTTCCAACCGAATCCATTTTGGGGCGAACAAAGTAGGTGGAGCAAATATTGAGATGTAACAGTATAGCGCCACCAATATAAATCAAAATCAAGTATTTCATCAAACGTTTGGTCCCGAGGCTTTGAAACACTTGCGATGCTTTTCATCTAGTAATTGAGCTTATGAAATACAAAAGGATTGTCACACCTCGTAAGTGCAAGAACTGTAGATAATTTGAAGCTTATATCATGCTAAGAAACTATTACTTTGTGAGCCATGATGCAAGGCGAAGCGAGACGGGGCGGGGTATACAGTTGTGACAGTATATAATCAAGTCAGACCATCAAGAATCGTTCTATCTGCAAGACCACAACATCACAACACTTGAACACTCAATAATGGATCACTCCTACAAACCCTATCGGGACGAAGAGCGGTACCACCAAGAAGCCGCCAGCCGCATGGAGGAGTTGGTCGAGGTACGAATTATTGAGCCCATTCTGTTCATAAAATTCTGACCTACAAACAGGAGCTCGCTGTGATGGAGATTAAGGAAGATGGAGACCTCTCTATCCGCCTCTACACTACGATTGATGTAGGCGCTCAAACTTTCAAGTCTACGTCAAATGGAGAGCCTATCCCAGGAAAGATCTCGATGACGGTCAAGGTCTTCCGTAAGGTCCTCATTGACAGCTCCGAGTACTTCAGACTCATGTTCAGCGACTCAAGATGGATGGAGTCGGAGCAGAGCGTTATGGATATCGAGTACGAGTATCTCCACGCGATGATGCTCTAACTCCAAGTCTACTATGGTATCCTAGTCTGATCTCTAGCTACCTTTTTTAGAAAAAATCACAGATTGCTTACTCGTTGCTAGGCAGATATAAAAACTAAGTCACTAATCTACAAACCCTTACAACAAAATAGAACACTGTACGCGGGAGGAATCAAGAAACGAGTATACACCTTCAATTCTTAGTTAAGAATAAAGAAATAGCTTGTGTATGCCAATAACATTTAGTCTCCGGGCAGACGGTGGGTGGCCCTGGTGGACAAGATAAGTGGCAGACTTAGCACGCTATTCGTTTTCTGGGCCATAAATGATACTTTGTTTATTTTCGAGCTATAAATTGGTTAAATATTTAAGTACTTAAATACTTTAAGAAAAGAATCCTTCTTTTAAAAATTAATTAAGATTATATTTATTTAAACTATTTCCTTTTATTTTATTATTATATCAATCTTTCTAAAAAAAAAGACATTCTAAAACAGTTATTAGATTCCTTATTATTTCAATATCTATCAAAGGTCTTTTGGTTATTATAATTAGTTTAAGCATCTAGGTAAAGTAAATGTTTTACTAGAAGTTAGTATAATATAGAGATGTAATTTGATAAGGCTTTAGTTGACTACGCCAAGCCTGCCACTTATCTTGTCCACGGGGAGGGTGGCTCGCGGTGGACAGTAATAGTGGCGGACCACCCAAGGGTCCGTGCACAGTAAGCGATGACGCATTTCATCAAAACTATATTATACAAAGTAAACAACCTGAATATATACCCTAAATACACCCCAAATACACTCCTAGAACGCTCTAAAAACGCTGAAAATGCCTGTCTCACCTTGCGATGTCACTCGGCATAGAAAGAACCGTAATCAGTACACAGGAAAGCGGCCCCGTACGCTAGAACCGCCAGACGAGACAGAGCCGACGATTGTACAAAAGAAACAGAAGAATAAGTATACTTAGACACCTATAGACTTTAGCATTACCGAGAATGCCTAGTAATTACTAAAGAGTGAGGTAAAGAAGCACACGTATAACAATATTAAGCAGTTACGAGTACTGGTATTAAAGGGATGAGAGAATCTTAAGCAGGAAACGATTAATAATTAATTAGGTAAACGAGATGCCAAAAAGGCTTAAAGATTATATTAAAGCTAAAGGAAAGATGACAGGGTATTAAACAAGCTCTAATTAGTTAAAATAGTACTATTATTACTTAATTATATTAATATGACTGTTTTCATTATATGTTGTGCACGGACCCTCGGGTGGTCCGCCACTTATTCTGTCCACCGCGAGGGTGGGAAACCTTCTTTACCCTCACAAACGAAGTAAAGGGTTTAGAACCAGGGATTAGGGAAGAACGTATTACGTCTACTCGTAAAATTGTAGCCACAGTGGCGCCGGGTCTTTCTGCTCGCAAGCTCGCACTGATCGCCTACGGCTAATCATTGGCACGCGCCCTATGCTAAACCAATGTCCTAGGGTCTTATATTCACTACCTAGGTGGGTATTTTAGTAGGAACCTCAAAGAAATAGGTTGTTCCTTGTTCCCTTCCTAGTTTGCAGTTGCTTAAGTTTCGTTTCACGGCCGAGGTAGGTAAACTGTATAGCTTTGGATTGGAAAACTTAATTGTAACAAGTCTAGATGTGTGCGATTCATTATTTTTCTCCACTGAAACCTTCTAAATTCTAAGTAGATTTGTTTATATACTTACTAGCCTCTAAGTAATAACTTACATAACTGAAATGACTTCGTTCTTGCAAACTCGCCACAATGAAATACTACTTGCTACCCAAATAATCACCGAATTCTATATTCAACAGTCTTCCCTGCTTCCGCAAAGCCACTATCGTTTCTTCCAGAAGTGACAACAAAAACCTCCCCCTTTCCCAAACCTCTCCCTAAGGCTACACTGGTAGGACCAAAAATGCCATCGGCGAACACCGTTGCCTCTCCACCCTCCAACCGCACCTCCATAACACGATTTCCAGGCCCATCAGCCAAAATCGCAACACCCCTCTCAATATCCAAAGTAAAATCATCAAAACCAATCCCCTGATTCAAAATCTCCACCGGGCCTACCTTTTCCAAAGTCTCAAAAGAAACTGGAACGCGACAAAAGATGTTCTTCTCGGTATTGGAGAAATAAATCCAGATTTTGTGACCATCTCTCAACACCTTAAGACCATTAACACCAATTCGTGTTTCCGGGGGTGGGGGAAGAGGCTGCATCTCGGGTTCGCTTAGAAATATCCTCTTTTCTCCTGTCTTAACGTTGAGAAGCCAGATGACGCCTGCCGTGGAATCACTGATGATGATTAGACCCCTTTTAGCATCCAGAGTATCTACTCCGTTGAAGAGTATGGATTCAGGGAACGAGGCGATTTCTTTGGATTTGATAGTAGGGGTTTTTGAGTTACAATCGTAGGAGGTGAGATCGAGAGAGTAGATTGAGAAAGAGCCGTTTTCTAGACCGGTTGCGACGGAGTAGTTCCCTGCTGCTATGTAGAAAACATCCGGTTTTACTTCTGTGAGTCCTAGAAGTGCGAGTTTTGGAAAGGTATGGACGAGTTTGGCGTTGGGGTTGGAGACTTTGTTTGGGAACGGGTTAATTTGGTAGATATCCGGACTTGTGAGGAGCGTTACGAGGAGTTGGCCGTTTTGACGGACGCGGATGTTTTCAATCCATGTTGGTATTGTTGGGAATTGATAAATCGTGCGAGCTGATAGTGGTTTTTGGGTAGTGACCTCACTTGACGTGGCAAATGTGGTCAGGATTGCAATACATGAAAAGAGTCGAACGATCATGTTTATTTCGAAATCTTTAGCAGTTGGGGTGTGGTAAAAGAAGAATAACAGAGGAATGATTGTGTTATGGAATTAAACTTCACCTGGCCGCCTTTTTGTACAGTACATATCTTCCCCCTCAGCTGAAAATGCGGCGTAGTTTGCGATGTGGATATGTATGACCGAATGACTCATTACCGAATTGTTTACCTACCCTAGTGTGAAATGTTCGATAGAATGGATAAGACTAAGAAATTTGAAAATTGCTACACACCTCTTACCGCCCGTTATAATCTTTTCTCCAGGCTTGAGTGTTGATACGATATTAGCGAAAAAACCACGATAGGATAACCAGCATTTGAAGCTAATAACAGGTCATTTTAGGGGTTGATTTGGGTATGCTAGAATCATGATTGAGACCTTTAAAGGAGTAACGGAGTTTATAAAAAAAAACTAAGAAGATAATTAATTATTTTTATAACTAACCCGCGGTGCATCCTTTTTTCTACTTAAGCGACAGCGCAGAGAAAGGCTGGACCGGCTATTATTACTGTAAAAAGTAGAAGCGATTGATTTTTCTAGTAGCAAATAAGTTGGTATTAGTAATATATAGAGGGTGAGAGGGAAGATGGGGGTACAGGAGGGGTGTTACTAAAAGATAGTTACTAGGTCATAGAATAACGCATTCTTATTGGTCCGGGTCCCGATTTACGATTGTCCGCTGCTGTGTGCCAATTATCAATATTATATTGTTTATCGCCAAGAATACGATATATCGAAGTAAATATGTCAATACGATGATCGCTGGCGAGGCTCAAGCCTGCTTTTCTCCTCTTTCTCAATAGACATCGAGTCAATTACTTCCGAGCTTCACAGAATCTAAACAAAAACGAACATATGTAGGAACGAGGGGATAGGTCTATTGCATCGAATTGACTCAGTTAGAATTAAACCAAAACCCTTTTATATTATTATTCCACTTGAAATGCCCGTTTTAAAAGTATCGTTTTAGAACCGAATAGACAATTAAAATAATCTATATTTATTACACGATAGCAAACAATAGTTCGCCTAATACCCCCATTATAATTTCGCTTGAAATATCCTTTAATGTACCAGCTGATAGTCTTGGAGAATCGAGTAAATATAAATTTATCGTTGGGCTTCTATTACATGCCCCTGCTTCCAAAAGACGATATGCCTTGATCAGCCAGCGCCCTAGGCTAGGAATGGCCTGGCTACTCAAGCAATTTGTTGGGCCAGGAGAGGTCAGCGGTGGAAAAGGGGTAAGCTGCGTTTGGCCGTAAGCGGGCTGGGCCACCAAAGACATTGATTATGGCTTTATTGAAAACGCATTTTCAGGGAGTGAGCATGGGCAAATTCTCAACTACAGGCAGGCAGGCGCTTCTAACGGGGATTCCCATGTGTTATGAGAAGGCTTTCTGATTTGTGATTAACTGCGTAACCTATCAGCCAGATATAAATGTGCATCCCAGTGAAGGCTAGCAAAACGATGGGAACCAAGTCTTTGTTCAGCCTCATACAGTACATGTAAGCAGAGATCATTGCCCTTTCCGATGACTTGCGTTCAGGCATCTGCATTAATAGCGATAATATGGGCAATTTGCACCGAAAAAAAGCAAATATCGATGGCTTTTAAGTCGTAAATTCCCAGTAACATGTGGCTTCAATCGCAAAGCGGGGTACTCCGCTGCCTCGTCATTAATCTTTTTGTAGTGCTGGTTACACAAGAAATGGCATCTTTTGGGAGCCTTATTATGTACGAGTGCTTCTATTTTCGTTCTGCTCCTAGAGGTGTTTAGTTTTTCAAATCATCTTTTTGTTTGCTTTCACTGTACAGACAGGACATCATTTTGCAAAATCGACGCACGCTTTTCTAAGTAAGTCGGTTCGAAGTTCCGCCTGCCGTTCCCACGCTTGTCAAGACTTGAATACAGGGCTCTTGAATAACAAAAACGGCAGGTTTCACTTTGTGTTGTAGCAGGAGCCATATTACGAGTCTTAATCACGAATTTCAACCCACAGAAAGAAGAATTGGTAATCTTACACCTATTCATAAGGGTTGGCTATGGCTATTCCTATGAGTAACTACAAATCCGGCGAGAACTCAGGAATTGAGATTGGTGTATACCCTTTCGAATCCACCTCTCTTATTCCGGCAATTCACGATGTTCAGTATTATCAAGAATTGTTGTTGAATTCAGGTAATTTCTCAGAGACATCCAGATGCGAAATCATGGAATTGTCGGCCTTGGGTGTTGCGGCTACTGCAGCTCTGCATGAAGTCGATACACGTAATGATGAAATTCTTGGATTATACTTAGACGTGTGTATACCGAATCAAAATATCCATACTATCATCAATGAAAAAACTAACGTTGGGCAAAGACTTGCAAAAAAGATAAACCAAAGGACGTTCTTCGAGTAATGTAAGGCCGAGAGAGCATGGGCCAAACCCTTCTGGTTTTCATGTCTGATATCTTGAGTACAGATTTGTAACCGCAGACCTTCAAGGAGACAGCACCGCATCTTTCAAACATCCTGTGTCATTGCGCAAAGATGCGGTCATCAACATCCTCACCACTTTCCAGATCTCTCCTCAGTTCCTGCCACATTTATTAGCCGAGCCAGACTACTGGGCACCTGGCGAGTTCTACACATACGATGACAAGGGGAATCTTGAAAACATAGGTAGCTATTACTCTGTCTTAAATGCTACATGGAACAATAAGGTTCGACAGTACAAACAGGTGGTCCCATACTGACCAATATAGAATTCTTTTGCCAACTCCCCAGATACAACATTCGTGCTCGTCCCACGGCATGGGCAACATACATGACTTACTCTTTTTCCAATAATACTACCACATACCTTACAATCAGCGGCGTCTCTTACAAACCTTGTCTGGCTATAAAACGCCGTCTTAAAACTCTACCCACGCTTTACAACTCCAAGGTTAACTCCAAACTACACAAAAAGGACACTCTTAACCATGATCCTTTCCATTTACATACACAAATCCTCCACCAAGCTCTTATTGAGTCAAAATCCATAATTGATACACATAAAAGGCGTCTGTATACACAGCTTGATCTCGTTGATGCTTTCGCGCGCCAAGACTCGCCTAGCACAAAGAAAGATCGAGCTGAATTGGAACGATTGACAATAGATCTACACCAGGTCTCACAAGACACGGACTCTCTACTGGCAAGCTCGGATATGGCTGAGATGATCGCTACTCGTTTATGTGTCGCGCATACTGTTTTTGAGAAAGAAATGGAGAACAAGTCAACGTCACGACTAGATTTGAAGGATGAGTTGATGAAAGTCAAGGGAAGTTTGGAATATTTAAAGCTGTCAGTACAGGCTCAGAAAAGATGGTTGTTGAGTTACAAGTATAGAAAGGATATTGCTATGAATCTCGTATCTTCCCCCAATGCCCCCATCCCCTTCATAACTCAGACAGATACTTACAC
Organism: Hymenoscyphus linearis; assembly: GCA_900536425.1. Taxonomy (NCBI): domain Eukaryota; kingdom Fungi; phylum Ascomycota; class Leotiomycetes; order Helotiales; family Helotiaceae; genus Hymenoscyphus; species Hymenoscyphus linearis. Next base: position 56,745 of record UNPR01000163.1, on the reverse strand, counting down.
TTGTACACCAGGTTTTCAACTTAGTAACACAACAAGATAGTGCTACAACAACAGTGATAGCGAGAGAGACGAAGGCCGATTCCTCTTCTATGAAAACTATAGCTGCTTTGACGATGGTGTTTTTGCCAGGGACTTTTATGAGTTCAGTATTAAGTATGGGTTGGGTCACGAGATCGAGTTGGTATTTGTATGTTGGTATCACTTTACCACTCACCGCGATTGTGATCCTGATATGGTGGCTCTGGAATTCCGGGATAAAAGCGAGACCAGTGATGGGGTTACTAAGAGAAAGGGAAAGGAGGACAAGGAGTGTATCAGGGGAAAACACTGTTTGAGTCCGAAGAAATCAAATTATGCAACGGACAAGACGCTTTTTCTCCCAAAGTACAATTCCTAAAGTTCGTCATCTAGCCTTTGCTCATTGACATTTTCTATCGAGTTGAAACATTTGATCTATAAATCTTTTCATATCCATATAACCCCCTACATACCTATCTAGTCCTTCCTCAAACTTAATCCAGCTAGATTGCCTCTTTTCGAGCACCTTTGAAATTTTCCCCCTTCTCCAGAAGGAAAATTTAGAAGCGATAAAAAAGCACAGATCACTGCATCGAGAAATATCCGAAACTCAAGCTTAATCTGTAACTGAATATATTTCGTCGTGGATACTTAAGATCAATCGTTGCTCTAAGAATACAGTCAGTTGCGAATTAAGCTTGAAAAATTCCGATTTTCCGTAATCTGTGCTTTTTTTTCGTACTAAATTTGCCCTCTTTTTCTCTAGAGTGTAAAATTGAAAAGTGCTCTAAAAGCGACGTAACCTAGCTAGAAAGAAGCGCTATATTAATTTATCTTCCCTATCTAACTTTTAGGGCTAGACCTATTATAGTATAAGAATAATCTAGGAAATAGGAGTCTGTCGTAAAAAATCTGTTATCTTACCCTTTTATCCTTAGTATTCCGTCCTTATACTAAGACCCTAGGAAAATCGAAATAGAAATAAAAACATCTGTTTTTGTTCTCTAAAGTTTATAGAGAGAAAGAGGGGATATATAGTATCCGTTTATAACTAACTAAGATAGAAGGATATATATTGTTGTCTAGTAAAGTATAAATAACCTAGGAATAAGAGGGGAAATGTGTTCTCTTTCGTAAAAAAGCACGGATTACGGAAAAACGGAAAATTCAAGCTTAATTCGCAACTGACTTGATCGAAATATAAATGCTTCATTATAAGAAACCTAGTTATTACTCTAGACACCCTTCTAAAAATACTATTGTTGCGACGTGGGACAAGTGAATAAAGGATATAGTGAAACAGGTTCTAAATGTGGCAAAGGATAAGTGGACAGGTTCTGTATGTAGTACAGCTCAGTACTGGCGGTCTGTTTTAGCACTGGCGGTCTGACGAGTTCAGTACTGGCGGTCTGACGAGGACCTAGTAAACGCCACCAAATATCCGGCTATATAGTCAAGTAGCTAGACCTTCTGAATTCTACATCTTTTATTATATAAACCAACTAGGACCTAATAGTCTTTTATACTAACACTGATCAGTGATCGCGTATAGATCAGAGACTGTATTTCGAAAAAACAGATACTTGTAACGTAAGTTATTAAGTATTCGCAAACGGAGATACCAGTTTTTGAACCAAGTACATTCACCTACCTAGCTGCTTTTGAAGAGTATTAAGAAGGACTGGCAAATTGCCCAGCACCCGAGGAGTACTACCGTAGAACGCGAACTAGCAAATTGCCTAGCAAGTGTAACTACGAAGTTCTTAGTAAATTGCCTAAGAAACCTGTCAACTTCCTGTTTAGGAAAAACAACAACACCAACTGTCAACTTCCTGTTTAGGAAAAACAACAACACCAACTGTCAACTTCCTGTTTAGGAAAAACAACAACACTAACTGCTAATTTCCTGTTTAGGAACGACAACACTACGACATCGACATTATGGCCTCTACTATATCTTAATCTTAAGATGATCTCGACCTTGTTAAGTAATATACTACTAAATACTCACTACCAAATACACCTGTCGACGAGCAATTATGGTTAGTATTCTAAGAAGACTTCGACGGCTTTACTTACAAGCGCTTCGAAGAGGTGGGAAAGAACTATAACTCTAAGCTACAAATAGCACTCGTAAACAGAGGAGTATAAATCGAAACAGACTATAAAGTAATAAAGTTACTAGAAGTACTTATGACCGCTTTAGGCGATGAACAGCTAGAGTGGCTAATGGTTTTTACGGCAGAATATACGAACAAACATAGCGACAGTATTAGATCCCCGATTCTTAAGAACATTGTAAAGCTATATATCGATCACCTAGAGATAGTCAGATTACTAGACAATGATCGACTTAAGTAAACGACAACAAACAGCAGTAGTAGTAGAAGTGGCGGTGGAAGTGGCGGAAATACAAACAACCCTAGACCTCAAACAACAAAGCCCCCTAATTTAGCACTTACAGTTATCGACAGAGACCTAAAACCACTATCGCAGTACGCTCAGCAGCTTAGCAACGTCGCTAAATCGTATATAGAAGACATAAAATACAACGGAACAGGTAGCTTTAACGTTAAGCTTTACGAATTTATCGAAGTGTGTGTACGGTCAGGTGTACCCGAGTTAGAATACCATTTAGTCTTTCTAATTATATTAAAGGGATTAGCCTTAGGCTTCTACGCTTCGAATATCAGAGGAAAGAATTACATATATAGAGAAGGTGTCGATTTAATATTAGGCAGATTCGAGAGTAGGAACAAACAATAACACAATATGGCAGAATAGGAGGCTATATCACTTTAATCTATCTAAGTAGAGAATCCGAATAAGAAGGAATCCAGATACCTTAAGCTGCTATTTAATAGATTAGCAGTCCTTAGACACACCCTACAACCAGACTTCCGATCTAACAACTTTATAGCTCAAAAGCTTATACAAGTTTTAAGTAGACATCTAGCACTCGCAGCTATATGTAGCGATGCTCCTAAGAGACTTCCGGACTTCTAAAACAAGCTTAGCGGCAACTTAGGCTCTGTTCACTCAGAATGTTAGACCTCAATATACCAAGTAAACTACACCTATTTTAGACGATATTAAGACTTAACATCGTGTAGGTCTAATCTACTTAATCTATACAATGTTAAGTCTTAATATCGTCTAAAATAGGTATAGTCTTACTCCCTATCCCTATACTAAGTTTTAAGATTTTCTTTCCCCGCGTTTCGTCTAACAGTCGGATTTTAGTACGATTTTATAGTACTAGCGAATAATCGCGAATAATCGCTTGTCTAGTCTACCTTAAATTAGGTATTTGTTCGTATTTAGAGTTCGTATTTAGAGTTTAAAATATTAGTTAATTCGATAGATAAATTAGTATTATTAAGTCGTTCTATACTATTGATTAATAAGGTAAAAGAGCGGTAAGGAAAAAATTAGTATTATTAAGTCGTTCTATACTATTAATTAATAATATAAAAAAGCGGTAAGGAATCTGTTTTTCCGTGAAATTAGTATATAATCTAGCCTATTATACTTCCTATTCAATTGTACTTATTTTCTTATAAGATAATAGGAACTTATCTAACGATTATTCTGTCTTCTTTTTATTCTAAAATGCTACCTAGACGCCCTCGTAAAGCTTATGCTCCTACAACTATACCTGCTGCTCTAAGGATCACAGTAGAATCGATCATTAACTCGGTTCTAGGTGCTTTAGTAGTTACTGTTAAAAGTATGTTGTCGCCTCCTACTACCGATCCGACTGACCATAAGCCTATCGGAGAATCTTAGCCTCCGCCTTAACCTACTACTACTACTACTACTACTAGCCCGCCTTTTGTTACTATCCTTAAAGGCGATAAAAAAGAGAAAGCGACCCTTAATTAGACGGAAAAGATAGAGGAGGCTTTATTCCTTAAATTGCTCGAGGCTTTATAAAGTAGGAAAAGAGCTGACAGTAGGTAGAAGAAGGAGGTATAGTATAATCTAGTGATACTACGTATCTGCGAATTGTATAGTAGTACGCTAGGTAATATGACGATCGAGAAGTGTAAGTCGAAGGAGAACGTATTTAAAACTTTATATAAGGATTTTCGGTTCTTAAAGGAACAATCTAGATTTGGCTAGGATTAAGTTAATTAATTAATAACTACTACGGCGTAGGCATAGACCGATCTTATTAGGGTTAGTAAATAGCCTTGTTTTATACCCCGCGTACTTACTAGTCCTTAGGTCCGCCCGTCAGTTAAATAGCACCGAAACAACTCTCTTTAGTATATAGATATTCTTAAGGAATTATATAATAGTATAGTTGCTACTAGAGATCGAACTGTCTTACTTAAGACTTTATATAAGGACCCTACTAGAGTTATAGTATCTCGACGTCGTAGTAGACAGTTAGACCTTCTAGACGCTATATCTAGATAAGATAATTCTAGTTTAAAGTCTTATACTCGCGCGATTAGAAAGGATCGAGGAATAGTAGATCTTATAGATGTCGTTAGACGTTTAGTAGAGAATTGTAGATCTCCTATCGAACAAGCTATAGCGATCTTCGGTTGTGACTATAGTACCTAGAATAGTCGTATAACGTATAAGTACTAGGATATAGTGTATTCTTTTTTAGCGTAAGGAAGGAATGCTTATAAGTTCCTTAGAAGACCTTAAGGCAAGCTAAGGGATACCTTCTTAGAGCGTAAGGTTAGAGTTCTAGTGGTAGATGTTGTAGGAGCGGGGGCAGGTAAGGGGCAGAATGAGGGGTTAGAAGTAGATAACGAGAATTAGCTATATTGGTAGCCTTACCTTCGTTTATATAGGAAATTAAACTCGTACGCTCGCTATATAAATTTGTATGGTAGCTTAACTAAAATAATTTCTATACCTAGTAAACAAAGAGGACGCTAATATCTTAGATATGTCTAATAATCTACCTACATCTGCCCTGCGATTATATCTCTTAACTTATCTATCTCTTTACTATTACTAGTTCTTATAAGCCTTATACGCTCAATTGTATTCTATATCCTCTACTCCTTCTCTATTCGATCTATATCTACTTTGTCCTTATTACCGTTATTAAATATTTTATCCTCGCCTTCCTTAAATAAGATAAAGTTATATAAAGTATAAACCGCTAGTACAAGGTAGATTTACATATCGATCGAGTACTGTACTATATGCCCTAGGATCCTAAACTTACGCTTTACTATACTAAAGATATACTCGATTGTACTTTGTAGAGACGTATACTATAAATTAAACAGCTCCTTCGCGTTCTACGGCTTTTGATCCGCCAGTCTCTACTCTCTTAGGTAGTATCGTACCCCTCGAAATAGCGATATTACAAACGTAGAATTACTATATCTAGTATCTCCTAGGTAGTATTTTCCCTCTAGTATCACAAATCTATACCTTATAATAGCGTCTTAGAGTATCCTTCTATTATGTACTAACCCTTCCTAGCCTAGTAGAAGATATATAAACGCTTTTTCGAAGTTATAAACTATAAGTACGTTCTATAATAAAGTGCCCTTCCGATTATAATACGCAGCTTATATATTTAACGGAATATATATACTAATATAAGTCTTATCTAAGGTACCTAAACAGTCCTTAAAATATAGTATATATCGAGGATTTTTAGTAATATATAGTGACGTAGGAGTAGTAGTATCCGGTTGTTTTATAACGTAAGGATAGAGCTTAAGTAGCGCGTTAAGGGTTTTATAGAACGCCCTAACGAAGTAAGTTTTTAGCCTAGTTTTACAACTAAATAATTACCTATAGATAGTATATCTAGAATGCTAAAACGCTTCTTACGTATCGCGATTCGAGTTCGATTTAGCGGTTATATATATAAATATAATAACCTTTTCTTCTACCGACATATATCGTTTTACGCCCTTGTACGTCGACCCCCTCTCTTTTAAACTACTATACTATATAAGCCATTCGCAAAGCTTATAAAAAGTCTTAATTAACATACGAAGAACCTGTCGTACTCTTCGAGGGTAAGTACTTTCTAGTAACTCCTTTATATATTTAGTACTACTACGCCCGCCATACATACGTTGTTTCCTGGCTAATTCTAGTAGTAGTACCGACTCTTTATTACTTTCGAGAATCGTAAATACTATACTAAGAATTAATATCTTGTCTTTATCTTATTACGTATTATCGTCGGAATCTATAATAGTCGAATATAGTATAAAATAATATAGTAGTAGATTATAGTATAAAATAAGGTAGTAGTGGTAGTAGTATATACTTATAGCGGACGAGTCTTAGCGGGATGTTAAGGTCGAAAACAACCTCTAGAGGTTGTTATTACTTTTACTACTAAAGCGATATTAAGACTTAACATTAAGTAGGTTAAAAAAGTAATCGATATAATATTAAGTCTTAATATCGTCGTTCTATTTACTTAGAGTAGAGACTAATTTAAAGGCGCTAGAACACGGTCTTAATCGAGAATAGTGTATATTTACGACCTACACACCCTACAAATCTACCTAAATCAGGACGATATTGAGCTCTAACATTCTGAGTGAACAGAGCCTTAATCGCATGAGAATCAGCAAGTAAGAATCTAGCTACGTTCTAAGGCCTAGGAAACTCTCTTGTTCTATACTAACAATATATAAACTAAGAACATTAAGATTACGACTATCAAGCTTAGAACTAAGACTACGATTATAGCGAAACAGGTTTGTAGAATGACTAGTTTTTTATTAACCGCCGATACTATAACAATAACAGAAACGGCAACGGTAATAACGGCAATTATCGAGGAAAGAACTTTAATTACTTCTAAGGTAACAACAGACGATTTACCTTAAGACAAAGCGGAAATAGAAATCCGAAGAGATGCTTTATCTATAAAAAGGTTAGATACTTAGTACGATACTACAATGCCCCCGCCGATATAGATCGACAACGAGACGTTCGAAGTCGATTTAACAATGGTACAAATAATAGATATACCGATAACAAAGCCTTCGCCACCTTCCTACTTAAATACGAGGGAGAACCAGAACCTGAACCAACCGCCGCCATGATTACCTACGAACCCGTCTCAGAATAAATAGTTCAAGATATCGAAGATAAAGACTTTTAAAACGATTAGACTTATCTTACCGATAGTAGCGATTACGTAGGAGGTGTATAATAGATGACCGAGAGTGGCGATATCTTATATAAGGAGGTACAAGAGATTATACAACAATTGTATATATTAGCGACTAGGTATAAGATCGATATCCTTTAAAACATAGCGAACAAGGATTTCGTGCTCGATATAAGTATAGAAGGAGATACGTAGTATATTATTTCGTAGAAGCGATATCTACCTAAGTTCTGGTTCGGAGTTTTAATTGACACTAGAGCCTCTAGAAACTCGATAGTCGGATACGATTAATATACTATATATAAAGTATAGTTCTACGAAGTAGAAATCGATACTTCTACTACAGGAAAGGTGAAGATCTTAGGCGTAGGAAGAGGAACTCTTACAAATATCGGAACTATAACTATATAGTCACCTATCGGCACTATCTAATTCTACGTGATATAAGCAGATTTACTATTCCTACTCTATTTATAGGATATAGACAAACTTTAAGTGTTCGTACAAACCGTCGACAATATATTTATCTAGAGACTTCCGGATAGATCTATATATAAAGTTCCTATTACCCGTCGAAATAGCCACCTGTAGATAACCTAGGGAAAGACATAGGAGGGATTAGAAGTGTATCTTTAAGACGACCTAGTAATAAGCGGTAGAATGTAAGTCCTTATAGAGAATAATATACGCCGACTACATCGCCGATTTAGGCATCTATCAGTTTATAAACTTCACGACTTACTATTAGCTACAGGATACGAGAATATCGATATATCGTTCCTCGAACAGCTTTATAAATTTTATAACTACTATTAACGCTTTAGAGCCTCGCCTAGTAGATTTAGATTTACTATTTACGACACTGTAGAATTTAATTTTAACGTTTTAGTCGACATATTCTTTATAGACGACAAGAACAAGAAAGAACTAGTTATCTATTTGATCGACGAAGCAACAACCTTTATATAAGTAGCTTAGTGCCTAAAACCTATAGATTCTCGTAATACGTAGGAGACTATTAAAAGGCTCTAGAATTTACTTTACTATAGAGCACCCGACTTTATTATATATGACGTTAGAACGAACTTTACGAGTAAAGAGTTTCGAATACTAGCGCGATCCTACAGATCACAAGTTATCGAGGTCCTAGTAGAAGTACACTAGTCGATTAGTATAGTAGAACGATATTACGGCCTACTCCAAAGAGCGTATTATATTCTCTTACGAGAACTTCCTTATATTAACCGAGAATTAAGACTATAATATACGGTTAAAATTATAAATCGAACAGCTAGTCCGAACGGCCTTGTACTAGAATTACTAGTTTTGGGACGCTATTCTCGAATGTTCAAAACAGACTCGCCATCAGCCGATTACCAGCAAAGAGCCGAAGCAGTATAGAAGGCATATACTGAGCTTAGGAAGTGTAAAGCGAACCGTAAAATCAACGATGCCCTTAACACTAGAAACGGCCTAAATGTGTTATATTTAAGATACCTAGAACTGCTATCCCTAGTCTTGGTATGGCGTGAAAAGAAGCATAAGAAGGTAAAAGGATAGAAGGGACTATACCTATTTATAGGAATTAACGAATATAAAGTCGTTACTGTCGATACTAGTAAGAAAGAAAAGAAATTTAGGGCAACTTAAGTAAAGCCCTACTATCTTGAAAAAGACGAACTAACTAAACTAGAACTAATTCCGATACCCGAAGAGTAAATTCCTAAAGAAAACACACGTACGCTTCGATCAGTAGTACGAATAAACAACGCTTAGCTAGCAGTACAGCTAGAAGCTACTATACCCCCTAAGCGAGGACGAGGAAGACCTTGAAAGAACTTTATAGTTTATGCCGAAATATCAAGCACAGAATGCTATTTAAATATAGCACTAGACCGCGATTGCGGAGATCTATCTGAAGCCGATATAAAGGAAGTCTTAGGTATCGAAGTAATGAAGGTGTACGATGTTGTCGATAAAGCAGACGTACTACAAGGTATACGTATCTTTAACAGTAAATTCGTTTGTACTAAGAAGGATACAAGAGACAAATCGAGACTTGTTATATACGCCTAGGGAGACAGCGGAAAGGATTTAGTACTAACACAGTCGCCTACAATTTAACGAATATCACTCCGAATTATATTAAGTATATTTATTACGCTCTACCGAGAAGGCGAACACGGAACAGCAAATACAACTCGGCTCATTCTTAGAGATATTTCCCAGGCGTACACTTAATCAGGAACTCCGCTAGCACGCCCTATATACGTACGACCACTAAAGAACCCGGCTATTCTATAGTTAAGCAACTTAGTTATAAAGTTTAAGATACCACTATACGGTATTCTAGAAGCCGGAAATCCCTGGCTGGCAAGATACTTACGGTACCTTAAAGAACAACTCGGCTTAACCGAATCAACCTATGACCCCTGTCTACTATATACCAAATACGACAAGGAGATCGTTTTAGCTAGTCTATAAGTTGACGACACCCTATATATGTGTAACAACGCTTTTGTCGACAAGGAAGCTAAAGAGATTAAGAAAGTAGGCTTCTTATATAAGGAACTTAAGGAACTGACAATGGACAAGGTACTAAAGTTTAATAGAGCTGACATATCTATGAATCGGAACAACACTAGGAACCCTGTTTTAAAGCTCAGCTAAGAAAAGTAGATTAAGAACCTAGAGCTCGTATAAAGCCACTCGATTACGATTAAAGCCGGAAAGACAACACCTAAAAAGACGAAGGAATCTACACCTAAAGATTAGTATACTCGTTAAAGAGCACGTGGCGCCTATATTGGTACTGTTTCTCAACTAGAAGCAGCCTTTGACTTATCATATACGGCACAGACTAAGGAACCTAAGTAGCTTAATATCTAGTAACTAAATAAGCGAATTCAATGGTAAAAAGATAACGCCTAGCGTAGATTGAACTTTACTAGACTAGACTATAACTCGCTCGAGATCGAAGTGTTTATAGACGCCGGCTTCGCTAATAACAAGGACTATTTAAGCTAAATTAGATACGTAATTGTGCTTATAGACAATATAGAGAGAGCTAATATTATCTACTAGAGCTTAACAAAGTGTAAGCGTGTTATACGCAGCGTACTAGCTTCTGAATTGTACGCCATAAGCCAAGGAGCTAATATCGGAATCTCGGTTAAGACGACTATAAATCTAATTGTAGATCATCGTATTCCTCTTAACATCTACACCGATTTGAAGTCTATATACGACTATATCACCAAGCTCGGAACCACAAGCGAGAAGCGTTTAATAATCGATATACTCGCTATACGACAATCATACGAAGCACGTAATATCGACAGCATATAATAGATAGACGGCAAGAGTAATCTAGCTAACGCTATAACCAAGGGGACTAAAGTTAACAGAGCGTTAAAGGACCTAATCGATACTAATTATATCGAGATTAAGAAGAACGGATAGGTAGAAAGAGATTAAGGACAAGGATCGCTTTTAGGTTACTATTTACTCTTTTAAAGTATACCCAGTGTTACGACGTAGGACAAGTAAATAAAGGATATAGTAAAACAGGTTCTAAATGTAGCAAAGGATAAGTGGACAGGTTCTATATATAGTACAGCTCAGTACTGGCGGTCTGTTTTAGCACTGGCGGTCTAACGAGTTCAGTACTGGCGGTCTGACGAGGCCCTAGCAAACGCCACCAAATATCCGGCTATATAGTCAAGTAGCTAGACCTTCTGAATTCTACATCTTTTATCATACAAACCAACTAGGACCTAACAGTCTTTTATACCAACAACTATTGTACTAGAAAAGCCCGGATAATAGAATACTTAGGGAAAAGATACAAAAATGATCGACTATAATATTTCTTTATTAACCTACATAATTCAGGTAACAAAAATACTTACACCAGACTTTTCATACAATCAACATTAAAACGTAGTATATCTAAACTACTCCCCAGTCATCTTCCACCAATCTACTAACAACCTTGCAGTCAAATCCACAAAGTAATCCTACAAAGCCTCACTCACTTAAAATACAACCATACAATACAATTATACACCCTTCACAATCATATCACAACCCAATATTCCAACTTTCCCACCTATACCCGCTTTAATATATAAACAAAACTTGACATAAATACTTAAAACCCATCGATAGACAATATAGATCTATTAAATTACATTTCATCATACATACATGCATACCTAACTACCTAACTACTTAACTTGACTTAACTTAACTTAACTACTTAACTTAACTCACCTAGAGTTCGTCAAACAAATACTCTTATCTCTTATTAGTTACAGTAAAGTCCAGATTTCATATATATATCCTCTAGAACCCTACCAAAATCGAGAATTCAAGAGTCTAGGTACTTAAGATAGATAGATATCCCATTCTATTTATAAGAAACTTCCCAATTCCATAAAACTTAATAAAAATTAATAGAAATTAATAGAAATTAAATCGACTTTCACATACTCGAGTACAGAAAATATCAAATATAATATATCAACCACAAACAAGTCTCCCTCTCTCTCTCCCTCTCCCTCCCACCCCCATCCTACCTATCTTACCAATCTTACCTATCCTACCTATCCCCACTCCACTCTAAAGAGAACCAACCCTCTAAACCCTGAACCAGATTCACATACTTACAACACTCAACCCTAACTAACACTATAACCCTAACCATAACCAACATCCCCAAAAACAGCTCACAAACCACAACACCATACTTACCCTACCTATCCCCAAAAACATAAAAACATAAAAATATCAAAAGATAACTTACAATTCCAAGATCCCATCTACATACACGGTACGGTACACCTACCTACCTCATAAAAACGGATTCCATAAAAACAAACCATCTATAAACCATCCAACCATCCAAACATACACAAAAAACACAAAAAACACAAAAAACACAAAAAACACAAAAAACACAAACAACACATATCTCACCCCCACCCATCCACGCATCCCTCTCTCTCTAACACACAAGCAAGCAAGCAAACAAGAGCTATAAGATCCATGCATTGCATATATTATCCTATCCTCATTGTCATCTATCTATTAATACCCGTCCACCCACCAACCCACCAACCAACCTACCTACTGAAAAGATATACATCAATCCTACCATCCATCCATCCATCCACCCATCCCATCCATCCATCCATCCACCCATCCATCCACCCATCCACCAATAACCATCATAACCACCCTCCATCCCTCCATCCCTCCATCCCTCCACCCCTCCCAAAAACCAGCCTGCTTACCAGCCAGCCAAAGCCAAAGATATCTCAAGGACGCCATGCATACTCGCACCCAGCACCCAGCACCCCACCAAAAAAACATCAAAAACATCAAAAACATCAAAAATATCAAAAAAACGAGAAAGAAATACTCGTAACCGACAAGAAAAAGTGAAGAAAAAAGAGGGAGTGGAGATCTCAAAAAAAAAACAAAAAAACAAAAACAACAAAAAAAACAACAAGCGACAATAAAATAAAATAAAAAATGATGCTCGCAAGCATACACACACATAACACGCTCATCCATCCATCCCTCCCTATCCCAAGTATAAGGAAAAGAAAAAAATCCATGCATCAAACCCCCCCAAAAAAAGAGAGATGCATCGCCCAACGCAAGTTCTGCGATTCCCCAATAACCCTTTCCCCCAAATGCAATGTTCTCGCGTTCGACTTTTTTTCAAAGATTCTGACACCGAAAAAAAAAGAGACGGATGGAAAAAGGTGGAAAAGAACCAAGGAAGAAATTTTGCTTTGCTGTTTTTTTACATGATAATAGCCGGCACATCCACATTAACCTTGATGCTCTTATGAGGAAGGATACTCCCACCATTAACATAAATCTCATCACCAATCGTCACATCGTCACCCAACACACTCACGTTCTCCAGACGCGCCCACTTTCCAATCGTCGAGTTCCAGCCTACAATGGTGCTCTTGACCCATGCGTGGTCCTTGACCTTGGATCCCTCGAGGAGGACACATCTTTGGAGACGAACACCATCTCCGACAACGACATTGGGACCAATTGTGACATTGGGGCCAATTCGGCAGTTTTTGCCAATCTTGGCCGAAGGGTCGATCAAGACGTTTCCGCCGTGGACGTACGATGTGCTGACTGGGGTGAGATCCTTGGAGCCCTTCTTGGTGAGGGAGGAGAGGTAGAGACAAGTTCCAGTGAGGAAATCCTTTGGTTGTCCAACATCCATCCAGAAGCCCTCCAAATCGAACGAGTGTAATTGTCCGTCGGCGCAAATCGCGGGGAAAGTCTCTTGCTCGATAGATGTAGGACGTAATTCAATGCGCTGGAGTACGCTAGGGTTGAGGATGTAGATACCGGCATTGATGCGGTTTCCGACGAACTCAACTGGCTTTTCGACGAACCGGTCAATGCGTGAGTTGTGTCCTGGCTTGTGTACGACTACACCATATTTCGATGGTTCCTCGACCTTGGTGACTACAATAGTACCTTCCTGGCCGTGAGCCTTGTGGAAAGCAGCCAAGTCCGCAAAAGGATATTCGCAAATGACATCCGAGTTCAGAACGAAGAATGGGTTGTCGTCTTTTCCGAGAATCGCTTCTGCGAGCTTGAGGGGACCGGCGGTGCCTAGAGGTTCGGATTCAATCGAGAATGTGATTTTGACGTTGAATTTCTCCTCGTACTACCGTGCGCCATTATGTCAGCCTTGCAAGTTTCAATTGGGGTTTCGATGCTGGCATACCTCTTCCAAGTACTTTTCCATCACCTCTGGTCGGTAGTTAACCGCCAGAACGATATCTGTGACTCCAGCTGCTGCCAATGCCTCAACTTGGTGCAAAATCATGCGCTTGTTTCCAAACTCGACCAATGGCTTTGGGAGAGTGAGTGTCTGTCGATATGTCAGTCATTGTCGAATTGAAAATGTTCTAGAGAATCTGCGGTCCATCGTTGGGGGTCGGAAGCTTCGCTCGAGCGGGGTTTCAACGTACGAGAGGTCGTAGACGGGTGCCGAAGCCACCAACGAGAATGAGGGCTGTTTTCCATGTCAGCGCGGGCGAAATTGAGGCCTAGAACCAAAAAAAAAACTTACCCTTCATTTTGGGAGAAGTGGTATTGGGGTGTCTGATGGTTTGGTGATGTGATAGTTAAAAGGGGTACGAGAAGATACCCCACAATCTGATGATTTATTTAACTTTTGGTAAACGTTTGAGCAACGAGTGAATGTTGAATGGGATGGCAGAAGTCGCGCGCGGGGTTGAAGCTCTGCAAAGATGCGAGCAGAAGTGAATGGGGGGTGTGGTTTTGATGAAAAAAGATTGGTGCAGTTGAGAAAGGAGAAAGTACGGAGCTGAACTCGATGGATGAAGTACGGAGTACAGTAGTGGTAGTTGTAGTGGTCTTAGATTCAAGGACACCTCTCAGCATCCTTGGATGAGATTGAGCCCTCGAGCCTTGGGGAGCTGCTCGCTAGTGCCACAGTGGAGTGGATTGGCTTGAGTGGGTTGAAAATACCGTAATAGGGGCGGAGGCGGCTATTAAGGGACTAGGGATTACCAGGACTAGGTGTGCTAAAGCTAGGGATGATAGGGATCAAGACACGGTTAGACACCAGGATGGGGTGCCGCGAAATTTGGCATCCTGATACCTGGGCCTGGGAACATCCTGAACATCAGAGCAACCTTAGCTAAATTCTAAATTAATTTTAACATGTAAATGCTGCACCGGCCCGTGGGGGAAAAGTCTGGAAAGGTCACCTGCGCTGACAATGCCCACGGTGCCACGGTGCCCACGTTTTGCTGTTCAATTGCATGAGAGGACGATTTCAATTCAACGGTTCGGTTGTAGCAGATATCAACCACTCAATCTTAGCAACCAAACAAACACCAAGACTATTAAATAGCTAGTTAAATAGCTGATGTAGGACACGCATATTGATTTTGACAAGCTGATATAGCATGATGCAGCTGCAGGAACCACCCCCTATTATTCTGATGATATGTGCGGCTCCTCTATTAGCTAACTTCAACAACCACGGGTCATGACTATTTAGGTTACTTTTTAATTAAAAGGGTCATTTAAGTTAGCATCAAAAAAGGAAATCCCTTTTCCAGTCTTCAACCGATTCCAAGCGAATAGGGGTCTCTCCTTAGTCTCTCCTCCTGCTTCAGCTGGCCACTCTTATTCCAAATGCGCATCGCGGTCTCGCCTACCACCCCGTCGGCAAGGTCCCATAAGTAGCCCTTCAAACACGGCATCCGAAATAAGTCCCCAGAATATGTTTAAATCTATCACCTGGTACCACCCAACGAAATCACGAGGATCAACAACAAAAAAAAATATGATACGTAGTACTTCTATGTGGCTGTGCATCCAACAACGCCACTCACGAGCTGGTACTGGTACTCGGCTCGGTACGGAGTACGTACAGGTATGGAGAACGCGAATGAATTACTGGTTCCAATGCATGCAGTAAGAAAAGGTACCTATGCTATCCTGGAAGATTCGAAGAATATGTAGGTCGCTTTATTTCTTGCATACATGTCGAAGAGTCTTGGGTCCGTTGGTTGGGTACCTTGGTACTGTACATGATCTGCCGTCGGGAAGCAGCTTGCCTCCAGTCCGGAAGTTTGTGCGACGTGGGGAGTCTCACGTCTATTTGAACCACTACCAAGCTGGTAAAAACAAATAACGAGACATCCAATAGATCAGGACCTAGAGACTTCATGGAAACGGACAAAGTAGAATAGAATAGGTTGCCCATAGAATTTTTATTTTTCATCAAGTCATTTATCGTAAAAGGTTGTCAGTCAGTCAATCAATCCTCCACTCCACTCCACTCCACGCACAAATCAATCCCATATCCTTTTCACCCAAGCAAAAACAAAAACGAGCCACCCAGTTGGAGCAAAAGAGAAGTCGTAAACATCAATTCATCTCTGGTAAAAAAAATTCAAACGCTGCCACCACGCTGGCTAAATGCACTCAGGTAAAAATCAAAAATGAGAGAAAAAGTTTCTTCAGACCGCCACCCCCCAATATCCTGCTCCTGAAAATGAAACGACAGAAAACACCTCTCCAAGTCTTTAATTCGCATAACGAAAAACAAAAAAAAAATGATAAGCCAGCCTCGTAAAGACAGTAAGCATTTTCAGAGTCGCCTCTGTTTTGATCCCAAGTGGCTGGTGCTGTATAATACCCTTGCCTTGCCTCGAAGAAAATAAACTCTTGATAATATCCGCAAAAAAAGTTATGTGTGGTTTTTTTATTTGTGAGGAGAAAATGGAATTCGTCCGTTTCATTACATGGTCGTTAGGTTGTTTGATGGATTCTTCTGTCGTGTCGTACGCTTGAAAACTTTTCTTTTTGCCTCGTTGCCAGGCCAGGGGTTTTTCTTTTATTCATTCGTTCGGTTTCGTGAAATTGTTTGGTCCTTGATTTCTTCAAGGGGATGAGTAGTTGCTCCGCGCATCGATCGGTGTTATCCAGAAAGTATGAGCAGAGTTGTTGTGATTGGGGCGGGGGTTGGAATTGGGTTTAATGTTTGCAGCCAGAAAAACCGACAATTGAATCCTTAGGTGTCGGAGGTCCCATCGTTCAGTGTCTACACAACTCACTCCGAAGAAGTAGTGGAACTGCTGCTGCTCAGATTGACTGAATGGCTCCTGGCTCCTGATCGTTTCCTGTGTCGGCCACTACTCTCATTGGCAGGCAGTCCTTGAACAACGCCATTGCGAGCCAGCATTCCCCCATTGACCGAGAAGTTTCGGCAGACCATGAACGCCCGCATTGCTGCGTTCTCCTGGGCCAATCCTCCGGACTCGTAAGCAAGATCAGTTTGGTATTGTCGCCCATTGACCTCCACGTAACAGGTGTATCCCGATTCACTTCTGTATGACGAGTAGTGCGGATCTTCCCATCCACGACGTCGACACAAACCTAGAGAAGATGTCAGTGGATGTTTGGGTATATTTAGCTCACTCTTTTTTTTTTGATAATGAGTGCCATATAACGAAAATACACAACAAGGGCGATCAACAAATCCATTGGTACAGCCCACACCAAGTTCCGACATTGGGCATCAACAGTCCCAGGATCTGCTCATATGGTACAAAAGATGAGATTGAAAGATGAATTGAGGGACGTGACAATTTTCAAATGTATGGGATTTGCTTCCAAAATAAGGCCAAAGGCTCTTGGGGCGTGTACCAGGGAAATTCTTCCCTGACTGAAAATTTCGGTAATAATAAATCGACGTACTCTCCAGATATGCCATGTAAAAACCAGCCATTGTCACCTTATTCGATGGTTTTAAATTGCCCAGACGCAGCACCTTTCCAGGAACCAGCCTTTCCGCCGTGCAGATGTATGTGTGGTAGAACAAGTTTGATGAAAAGGGTCAGGGATGCCGAAGTAGGATTGAACCAAGGGAAAGTATCTGATGTTGAGAGATGCAATTGAGCCCAATCTCGAACGTATACAGGGAAATATGCACCAAATCAGTGATGTGTATGTATGTAAAGACAATGATGTGTGGACGACGTTGTGGTGATGAGTAGGGCTGACTGATCGGGTGGGTGTCTGTCTAGGGGGGGTTTGTGCAGGACTCCTCCATCAACGGCGGCCACTTGTGATTTATTGCAGAGTTTGTGATTAGCGCTATGCAAGGATTATGGATTGGATTCCCGTAGAAAATATTCAGGCTCTCTCGAGATAGGACGAAGGGTAGAACCAGATGCAAGTCATGATGCGGCTCTTCATGTGTGACCCATATCGATGTGTTGGCGTAGGTCGTTGCCAGTTGATAAATGTCAAGAGATTAGGCAACTCCACCACAACATGGGAATGCATACAGAAGGATGATCTTTGACGGCTTGGAAATATCAATTGTCCGTTCTGAGGTTGATCTGTAGCGAGAGAAATTGTCGGACGATGCATCGAAGTGGCGAAAGGGACGACGTCCCAACCCTCGATCTCGGGGCAAATTTTTTCTTCTAGTATCCTGCTGCAGAAGACAGATGCAGCAGTTAGCGTTGGATTTCCAGGGAGAGGACACCGTTCAAGGTCGCCTCTGTGTACCATTGAGATCCGCCGGGCTGGCGACTAATGCATGGAAATCGATGGCACCATGGGTCCAATGCACAATAAACGTCACAGAGACTCCACACATAGTGCCCAGGGAGAGGATCTTCCGACTCTGCTCTCCCCATCCCAAGGCTACTTTTCCCCAGGGATTGAAGGGGAGCAAGAGAGACGGTCAAGGCTCCCCCATTGCCGTAAGTGGTTAATGGGCAAGATAGTCTCTGCCCCGCACTACAAAACGGTACCCCTCTGCCACTTGGGGTGAGGGGCAGCGCGCGTTAGACGCTGAGTTTGACTGGAGAAGGGCTTGACACGAAGTCGGTGAGCGTGGAATGCATACATAGTGGCTGGAAAATACCTACTCAGCACCACCTCACACACAGATTTGTTTTGGGGATTGGGGATTGGGGATTGGGGATTGGGGATTAGGGATTGGAGATTGGAGATTTGGTAGGGGGTACATTAGAAATGGGGAGGACGGAACGAGGTCGGATGGAAAAAAGGGTGATGGGTGCAGGTGGTACTGTAGTGGTTGTTGTTCACAGGAGTCAAGCGAGGCGGCGTGGGGAAGAAGGGTAGGGAGGGGGGAGGAAGGCTCGCAGGCCGACGACTAGCCGCGAACAAGGTTGGTGCACATGCAATGATGAGCTGGCAGTGCACTGAGGGGGGTCTGAAGCAGCAACAAATATGCCGTTAAAATCAAAAGAGGTATACGGCTGTATACCACGCTGTATATCAAGCAGGTTTGTGGGAGGGAAGAGGGAATTGTTGCTAGAGGGATGAGGAAAAGGGGAGGGGGAAAGGCAATATTAAGAGAGCAAAGGGATGGCCAATTGAGCGAGACATTGACGAGAAGCCGGTGCAGAAATGCTCTGCAATAACAAAGGGGGGGTATCTGCAAAAAGCAAGGAAAGCGAAGAAAATTCAAAGAAAGCACCTGGAGCACCGTAGGGAACGAGGGGTGGTCTCGATCCTGGCAATGAACCCCGCGATGCTCCCGTCTGGGCCGTCTCTGAGCCAGTGAGCCCTTCTGTCGGGCGAGATTGGGGGTTTGCAGCCACTACGACTCTACGAGGGTCGGGGAGGGGGAGAATATAGTGGTTCGCATAGTATGGGCGCAGGTGGCTGCTAGGCGGGCGTACTCCGTACGATGGGGTGAGATTGTTGACGTTGTCGAGTACTGAGTACTCCATACAGTACCAGAACCGGCTCGCAGGGTATTGGTACGGGTACTGGACTTGCCATGGTGTTGTAGGTCGTACCTGACTGCGAGCAGCGAGCCATTGCTGAGTGGGGATCAGCCTCCACCCCTCCACTCTTCACGAGCAGAATAGCCGTGGTTGGTCAATCGGTCAATCGGATTGACCAGAACTTCCAACGGGCCTAATCCGGTACCAAGGACGAACCACTAACCAGATATTTCCATTGCCAGCAAATCTACCAGCGAATACAGCGAATACAGCGAATACCACTCGAGTACCAGCGAACACTCGAGAAGCGACCACGACCGACCACGACCAACTTGAAATTTGTCTGGCAGCATCTATGGATACCAACTATCAGATCATTACGTACCGTACCGTACCCTATCATATCTGTGCCCTCGGTGCTTTTACAAATTTGCTGTAACCTTCTTCCTACGTGATGCTCTCATGCTCTCATGCTAGCATTCTGCCCTCACGCCTATCCTATCTCTATGCTAAGCTGCTGACGGTCCAATTCAAGGTCACCAACAACCATGAACCAAGCCACCGTCTAGATTGTCCGAATAGGAATGTGTTGAAGAATTGGATGGAGGGAACTCCCGTGGCCACTGCTCCAATCGTCTGGATTTCATTTCTGGCCTGGCCTGGTCTGTCCTGCTTGCATATGCATTTCGCTCCGCTGCACCAACTTTACTGCACTTCGTCTCCACCACTCAAAATCCCTCCAGTGCTATTGACCCTGAATCAGTGGCGCACTGCCCACCCGTCCTTGAAAAAGAGAATGCGGAGAAAGAAAAAAAAAAGCACATGATTGAAAACGCACAATTGGAAATCCGTTGTACCGTGGCAAGACAAGGGGGAGAGGGCGAGGTTTAGAATTTCGTGATCATGGATTCATGGATTCATGTCATTCATGGTTTCATCAGTTGCTGTTGTTCACCCCAAGGTGGCCTCACCATCCAGCAAGCATCATTGTCAGCGCCTGTAAGTACGGAGTACAAGAAAGGATATCACAACATGAAAATGCTCGTGAGGGTATGCTGATTTTTCCCGGAATCACCGATAATGTGCTGTTTATCGATGAGTGATGGGAAATACGACAAGACACGTTACCATTACCGTATTCGAAAAGTCTGAGCGAGCCAGCCAGCCGTCGTCGCTGGGATCTGGAAGGAATGATGAGTTGCAGGCATACAGCATACATCATCATACCGCATGCAAATCTCCTTTTTGTGCGGAAATTTCGTCTCAACTCCCAAAATTCATATCAGATCAGGAAACTCGGTATCTCCAGCGCTGGAAAATGAATTCCGAGGAAATGCTCGGGTGTACAGTACTCGAGTAGGAAATTTTTCACAAGTGACAAGAGAAGGTGTGAAAAGCCCATTTGACAGGTCAATTCATATCCAAACGTTCGCTTGGCTTTTCATTATTTTCTTGTGTTGCTCCGCGTTTTTGGCTTACTCTGCCTTCTGACCGCATGGAACATGATCACGTTTCATTCTACCGCTTTCCATTGCGAGATTGCCTGCTTTATCGTGAGCGGGAACGGTTAATCCCACAATATCCCAGCGTTTTTTTCGTCAGCAAAAATCCTCCTTCCGTGACAAGTACCGAGATGTGAGGATCAGTTGAGACGGTAGGTTCTGCAACGAGCGGGAACGGTTTTATCTTTATCGCCAATCCTTCTTCTACCCGAGGGACAATAATGAAAGAGGTAGAGAGAACAGTGGGATTGTCAGATCTTAAATGATGTACTGTACAGATAGATGTAGGACAATAAGAATCTTACTAATGGTAAGTCTGACGTTTGACATCAGAGAGATTAAGTATATGCAAAGTAACGCTGCCAACATTCCATTCCTGTAGCTGAGGAACGTTCAATTTCTTGATAAGACGGGACTACCGCCAATTCTCGTCCACAATTCCTTCCACTGCAAGCTGAAAATACCAATATCAAGATCTCCAAAACGCTCGGTTAAGATATGCCAATATGTAATTTCTCACCACGCCTACTTATGCTTGACTGCAACCTTTGGTCATAGGAAGTATGCCAGACCACAATTGTGGCAAACACATGCACCCCGCAAATCTCTTCAAAATCCACCTTTTGAGGCGAAGTACGCTCTAGTTTCTTCAGCGACCCCCTCGGGTATCACAAAAACTGGGTGCAAAGTCTTTACCCGATCTTCTTCATCGAAAATCTGAGGTTCCTCGGCTAGAATTTCCGAAGTCCATTGATAGGCTGAAGACGGGTTCTCGACCTGCTCGCTTTGCCTTTCAGAAAGGTTGAAACGCCACTTATGTTGTGCAGAGCTGAGTCCAGCTAGAACGTAGCATGTATGATACGAGTCAGAGGAACTGTATAGATAGTGAGCAAGAAATATGCATAAGCGGAGAATTTTTGCTTACTGGCTTGGTTTGTCTCTTAATCCTCCTCGCTTGGATTGGTCCTGGCAACAACATAATATGTATCGGATAAGACCCTCCCTGCTGTAGATGCTACTGCTGAGATTTGTGTTTGAAGTTGAAGCAGGGGAGTATGGCCCTTCGAGGCAAGCCTCAAGTAAGGGCCAACAGCCCCCAACCCAATGACTGTAACAACCATCAACCAACTTGTTGGTTCTGCCAGAAAACCCCCCCTCGGGTGCATACTGGCGAGCCGAAAGCCAGGATATCAGTCGAGGAACGTCTAGGTACCTGTTAAATTAGCTTCGCGGTTATGACAAACGTGAACCTTGCTTACTTGGGTATCACGACGTGAGGATCGCCAATGAGGCAGAGACACCCCAAAGCACAGAATGCGTAGGCACCATGTGCTTCAGCATCCGGTCTGGAGGAGAATCCGCCTTCAAAAGTTTGACCTACATAAATTAGCGGGGTTGAGTCATGAAGTGATTGAGTAGAAACTTACATCGTGCCACCCATTCTGGGAGTCCTGAAAGGAACGATGTATGTTCAGGTGACCACGAAGAAGAGTCTTTGGGCAACTCTAATGGCAGATCAAGTAAACTGATAATGACAGTTGCACAGTATGCACCCCTACTTCCCAGTCAGTAAATGTCTCAACCGGCCATCTGGTAATGTCAAACATACCGCATGTCCACTTCCCCGCCAACGGACATTTGGAAGGATCCATCTTTTTGTTTCAATTCCCCAAGCCATTTCCACATGGCCTTTCTATCAATAACTTCGAGGGCATCTTTGCCACCGACTAGCGCTAAGGACAATATAATGGCATATGTTGGTGCTAGATGTGATGCTTGGCCGTTCCCGCCACCAAATCCGCCAGTTGAATTCTGGATTGGACTAATTGTGGAGATGACTCGCTCTCGGTACTCTGAAATATCCTCCCCCAAAGTACGAAGACCATTGAGCGCCCAGTAGAACATCCATGGTCTACTTGCATCGGCTGCAACATATCCCGCTGGTAACCTTGCCAAAGTCTTGTGAAGAAAAGGTATGTGTCTTTTTCGGTCAAGAGTGGGAATGCCATATGCATTGGTTTTTATGTCCTCGTCAATGCCGGCCAGGAAAGGAAGGCACTCTTGTATTGTCTGGTCCTGTATCTCAGAAGATCCGGTATTGAGAAAGTCGCGGATTGGTGGGAGGCTGGTGAAGAGGTTCGGGATCATGCTTTCAGTGGCTGCAGCCATGGCTATGGGACTCCCGGAGGCTACAGATCCAAATTCGGCTTCGTCGTCTGAGTTGATTTCCTCAATTACAAACCCTGATTGTGGCGGTAGCGCTTGCTGTTGTTCACTAGTATACAAGGCACGGTCGAAGTTGCTTGATGCTGGCGAGGATGAGTTTGAATTCATTTTCCTTCTGTTGAAAAGGACTCTATGGTGGCGCCTCCGCTCTTTGATGGGGAATGTCATGTGAAATTCTGCTTTGCGACGGCATTGTCACACCCAGCCAGGGCGTTGGCAGATTTCTGGTTATGGAGTCGCGGTCACGGTCACGGGAAGTGGACTGGACTGGACAAAGGAAAAAGTGATGACCTGGATGATTGAGCTCAGAGTGACAGGCGGGGGTGAGGTTGGGATTTTTCGCTTAAGGCTGGGGCTTTGACACTTGAGACGGAGAACGGGGACGGAAACTTGGATCATTTGCTGGTCGGAGCGTGGGAGCATGGGAGCGTGGGAGATCGTCTCAAGGCGAAGAATTTGCTTTTTGTGATCGATTTTGTGCATCTCAAATAATGTCAGATCTTTAGAATTGTTAAAATCTGAATTATGAAGCTTCTTCTTCTTCCGAGACTACCGGTACCAAACTCATTAATAAAAAAGCCAAGGTCTTTGAAGCCGCAGATGCCGTTTGCAGAACCACAACCTCGCCTTATTTCAGGGGATGTGGTTAAGCTAATAGCGATATAGTATATCACATGACCCGTGACTAAATATCTTTAAATCCACCCCGTTGCTTACTACCTAGATACCTACCTAGGGTATATACCCGTGGACTACGCTCACTGGTGCCGGCAGTCTGACCCCGCCCGCGATGCCCACCCGACAGACGCCACCAGAATGGCCTCGCCCCTCGCCTTATATGGTCTATCGCGATAAGAGCAAGAACGCCTCAACGCCCCTCCCTTTAGTCCCTCCATTCTTCAGAGTACTCGAGTAGTAAACAAGATGGAGCGCTCAAGACCCAAGGAGTCAAGACCTCCTCAACCTTGATGGAAAGCTTGCTTAGCAGCTTAGGACCACACCGGACGAAAGTTGAATCATGGCCATCCCATCCATCCCGTCCATCCAAGAGTCAAGACTTGCCGAAGTCGACCTTGCGGTCCTTGCCTTTGCAGCGTGGCAGGCTCAATTGATCCAATGGATTTTCTTCATCGGCCGCCCTTCCTGCGGCCAGCCGCTCTACTCTGCCTCTGGTGCATGGATATGGAGCAGATGGCTTGCATCTGCATCTTGCGACTCGCGGGCGGAAGTGAGGCCGCGAGAAGATCGCGGGAAAATCCCCTCCTACGAGAATCTTCGTTCTTATGTTTTGCTTGTTGTTTCTATACATATAATCACAAGCCGGGGTTTTCACGGCACCCGGAATCAATCTTTGGAGGGCCATGAAACTATAAACGTCAGAAGAGGAGGGGCAAATCCTGACTCGCTCAAGCTGTGAACCGTTCCTGGGTTGTGGGACTCTTCATGCCTTGCAAGTTGCGATGTCGTTCGTATTTCTTTTTCTCAAACGCTCATGAGATGAAAAGGAGGAGAAATGTCTGGTAAATGGCGGGGCAATTGTTCGCTTGGTACAGGAAAAGGGGTGCCACGTACGAACATGATCTTATCCATCAGGATCTCGCCATTATGCTGCAAAGGGAGAGTCATTGAACTGTCAAAGTGGGATCGTGGGATCGTGGTCAAGTTCAGTCTCTGTTTCTCGTCAAGTGCGAGCAAACACTTGGTTGAACTTTCGCGCATCTTGATCGGTCGTGCAGTACCAGTACCAGTACAATCTCTTATTTAGCGAGAGTACAGAAGCCAAAGTGAGCCGTGGGATTGTGATATCAAATCTCCCCCTCCATCCCCGATTCCCCGCGGTTGAAGATCGTCGAAGGACGCCGTCCAGAGAACTGTGCGTGCAAACAAACGACTTGTACTTTTCGTCTCAAGGATGAACCATGACGGCAACCTTGATTCCTTGAAGCTTAATGGGTGTTTGCTAGCGAATATCTAGCGAATATCTAGCGAATATCCCAACTCCAGACCAACATGCAACCAACCCCCAGAACCAGAACCCACACACATACGTGGGCAGGAAGGACCATTTGTACGAACAGTCCAGGCAGTCCTCGGGTGACAAGCCTGTTCTTTTCATGAGGGTTAAGCCCTGAGAAGATGCGAACTTCCAAGGAATCCAGCACGCAAGCCGAAAGATAGCAGGGTAATGCAGGGTCATGACAGGCGGCTACTATCCGGCTACTACTCTTAGCCCATCCTAGTGGCTGACGGAGGGGGGGAGGGGGTGTGGATGGGGCCGACTTGGCCGCAAAAACTGGTCAACCCCACTGCTTAATCCGGGCTGCGGGCTGCGATTAGTGTTGAGGTGCGAGGACAGGCAGTACAAGCTTGTCGATATGACATGGCTCGGACCATCCTGCCCCCCCTCCTGGGCCTCCTCCACACTGCCACAGGCTCCACCACGAAAAACACAGTTTTAGTGTTCTCAGTGCTCACTTGCTCACTGCTCACAGGCTCACAGCTCTGTCCACCCAACCATTGTGTCTGCTGTCTCCCCACGCTCCACCATCGAGCATAACCTCGCTTGACCCCCCTCCCCCCCCCCAGCAGCGCTCCTTAGGCTATCATTGGCAGAGATGCGGCCATCATGCGGCCTCGTGCGCCGGTTGGCGTCTCTAAACTGCAGAGCCTAGCATACCGAACCTCGCTTGAGGGTGTCCACCTCTGGCACCTCGACTGCTGATTCGTCCCTGAGGG
Organism: Hymenoscyphus linearis; assembly: GCA_900536425.1. Lineage (NCBI taxonomy): Eukaryota > Fungi > Ascomycota > Leotiomycetes > Helotiales > Helotiaceae > Hymenoscyphus > Hymenoscyphus linearis. The sequence continues at coordinate 30,841 of UNPR01000163.1, read as the reverse complement.
TCCAATGGCTGGGATCCTCTAGGGTCTTCTGAGCAGACTAGCATATTCTCCGGGCCCTCTTCACCGCCATCTCATCCTCCTGAAAGCCGGCCTAGAGATTCCTCCCACCTACAAACCAGACGCTCACCGACTGAAATCGTGAGGTCGTCTCGTCCTCAAAGAGCGGTGTCACCAACCCTTTCACTTACAATACTATTGACATCCCGTGAGAATACTACGCGACAATGACCTCGAATCTCGATTTTTCCTCAGAGGGTCTCCTGGATCTGAATTTCGACCAACGAGACTCCCGTTACCCGTTTACGTCGAATATGGCCGCGAGGTCAACTTGGCCGATGCCTCTAGATATGGCCTCAGGAGTGACGGATGAGAGGCGAGAAACATCACCAGGCCACAGTCCACATCAGCAGTTTCCTCAGGCAGGCCATCACAATTCTCCAACTCTCTTGACAGACTGGCCGATGCCTCAGCAATCGCAGCAACTTCAACAGTATATCCAAGATAACTCCTTAGTGGGGACACAGTTCAATCCGTTTGCGGGGACCTTCCAAACATCACCACTAGAGTACCATCTTCCTTCGACCACAGCGGGATACGAGCCAGGACTACAGATGGAGGCGCCGTTTAATGGAATGGCACAAACAGTCGAACAGGCGGCAATGTGGGCAAACTGGCAGGAGATTGAACATGCGATGAATTATACCGGAGCCAACGATGGATTACCAAGTTTAGGACGCCAAAGTCTTGGTAGCAACTCGCCAACTGGAACATATCTAGAAGTTCTCTCTCTACCAAGTTCGAGTAGTGATAATGGATGGACTACTGTCGACACGTTCCCAAATTTTGAGACATACCAACAAGCACAGAATGCCGCAATCTTCAACCCCGGACAAACATTACATCTAAGAACACACTCGGACTCGTCGCAATCAGATGGTACGGGACATACAATAGAGTCTTTTGGGAGCTTCGAGGATATCGCATCTTACCCCCCGTATTCGCCATACTCACCCGGATCCGACTACATCGATACCAATGTTCACCGAAATTGTTACCATGGGGAGTCTTCACATCAGCACAGCCACGAGATTGTGAGCCCCGCGGCCGCAGTCCCTCCCGTTCCCATCAAGATGTCGCCTTCGAATAGAACCACACCTTCTTCCACCTCATCACCTCCTGCTCGTAGAAACTCCGCTCCACGAAAAAGTCCATCGGCCAAATCTACCAAGGCCGTCATCCGCCGTACCTCCTCAAATGGCAAGAAAGACACAGAAAAGCGTGTTGGTAGACGACGTGGTCCATTATTACCCGAGCAGCGGAAGCAGGCAAGCGAGATCAGAAAGCTCAGAGCATGCCTCCGTTGTAAATTCCTGAAGAAAACGTGTGATAAAGGAGAGCCTTGTGCTGGTTGTCAACCATCGCATGCTAGATTATGGCAGGTTCCTTGTACACGTATTGATATCAAAGACATAGGTTATTTCATGAAAGATTGGCGAGCAGACCATGAACGTCATGTTGGCCGTGGTGTCTCCGTCTACAACATCAAAGGGTTCGCTCAGAAGGAGGAGCTGATATGGATCACCCACGGATATGGATTCGCTATTCCCATTATGGCACGTGAGGTTTATGTTAGTGACGACAGTTGCTTTCAAGTCGACTGGGTCGAGTCGGCAGATCATGAGGAGCCTCTTGAGTTTGATACTCGAACCGAGAGAATGTCAGCGGGTGCTGAAGGTGTTTCAACTGAGGCATTGTCAGAGTACCTGGATAAACATCTCGATGGTCCGTTCGAGGAATTTATCGATGAATACTTTGAGGGAACTCCTTTCATCACAGAGATCTTGAAGACCGCCCACCGCTACTACGCCAAGGAAAAGGTTCCGGTTGTCCGAAAAGCCTTGAAGCTTGTCCTCGCTTACAACCTCACTCTCCATGTTACCATGGTTGAGCAGCGTGGGGATGAGCACCCAATGGAGGGATATGTCGACGATGAAGAGTCCAAGTTTAACGGAAAGGTTATTGCACCTGTCATGATCAACTTCCAGGTCAAGTGCGCTCTTGCGGATATGTGGCGTGATCTTCAAAAGGAAATTCTCGAGGAGTTGTCATCTTTGTATTCTAGCGTGTATAGTGGTGACAGACTCAAGAACTGGCCCACTATCTTCATGCTTGCATCCATCCTTCTCGCCGTTTGGGAAGAGATGCAATTTGATTCCCATTACCGTGTTCCCGATACCGCGGCCGTCAACAAGTTCTGCAGCGACATGGAGACCACCCCCGTTGGTGTCATCGTTGGTCTTTTCCATGCCATCTCGCAAAAACTTCCTTCATTCACCGAATGGGAGACCAGAAGACATGGACAATTACTCAACAACAATGTGGCCGTCTGTGAAGCGATGACTGAGATGAGAGGACACGTTACGAAGCATGGTAAGCCATCTCAAAATGCAAATTCTGATCCATAATACTAACATATCAACAGAGGATTATCTCAAGACGCGACCCAATGCCAAATTTGACCGAAGAGACTTTGATTGCTTATCCAACAAGTTCCTCTCCAAGCTCGTCATCCGGGCCAACTAAAAGGGACATGGAATTCTTCCTCTGCATATATCGTGTTTATATACCCACTGTGCATATTCGTCTACAATCCGCAGCGATGCACACTGGAGGGTCTCGTTGACTCATACATCTCGTCACAAGATCTAAATTTTCCCTCTTTCCTTTGTACAGCAGCAAAACCACCTCTCATTTGTCTTTGAAAAAGTCGTTCGGGATCGGCCTACAGCGCGGGAAACCATCATTACTTGCATTATTCTTTATTCATGATGAAGCAAAGAGAAAGGCGACGACGGGGAAGAGAAGATTTCCAATTTTTAATTTCTTCTATTTTCTTTCTCTTCCTCGGACCTCGTCTTGTTTTTTCTTTCTCTTACGATTTGATTTTTTTTGATTGGGCATAGCGATTTTATGACAAACGACCCCCTCTTATGATTGCTATTTGTTTGTCGAGGCCAGGAGACCCCGCGAGCGATGCTTTTAGATTTTGATATTTTTTGTATGAATGATCGACCCGCTTACGATGATCATGGAAATTCTTTTTTTTATTTATTCACTTACGTTTTAACGGGTTTACGGTTTTATGGCTGCTTTATTTGTTCTTTGCTTTATTTGTTTTTAGATTTAGTTTAAATTTGGAATCTGGCATGGGATATTCGGTTGTATCTTTTCATTTTTCATTTTTATCTTATTACTTGAATCTGACCGTTGGGCGTTGGAAAACCCGTGGGAGGCATTTTTGGAACCATCAACACACAACAACCACAATAAGCACCCTTGGATCGAGGCTCAGACAAGGGCCGGCATGTCTGGAGCAGAGAAGGAAATGTTCTATCAGGTCACCTTTTTTATACAATACTTTTTTGGGAGAGAGAGAGAGGAACTGGACTGGATTTATTTTACTGGCGAACAAAAAAGACCACAAATCACCCTTTTATCTTAGATGATCAATATTAAAAAAGATGTCAAAAACTGACTCGAAAATTCTACCTCCAAACAACACTTTTACGTTTCTTGTCTCAATTGTTCGATCTTGTGCTTGTGTGCTCATCTGTTTGTTTACTTTGGTGGTGGTGGTGGTGGTGGTGTCGGTCTATGCATAGCATTATTGCATGTGTTTGATGGGATTGCGTGATTTGGAGGGTCTCGTACCAACCAGCGATCATATGACAGACAATTCATCATCAACAACCTTTCCCCTAAAGGGTCATCAAATGATCCAATCTGGAACCAACAAACAACTCAACTCAACCTACCCATTATCCACGGCCCCCTGAATAACTTTACACCATTTATGACTTTGGAACACACCATTTTACGCATTTTGGAACACATGTCTTGTCTGAGTCGACGACCTCCATCTACCTTTCTGGACATCTGATAAGTCGCCCTCGCCTGGGGATTTAAACCTCCCCACCTACCTGAGCGAGAGGGAAGGTTAAGGGTTTGAAGGAGTTGGTTTGAAGGGTTGGGGGTTTGGAGGGTTCAATGAATAGTTTCAGTTCAGTTCAGGGTGGGCGGACGCTTGCGCTTGCGCTTATGCTGGTGCTTGTGCAGATGAAATGAAAAGTCGGTCAAGGGATCTAGCGCGGAAAATCAATGGATGTGTTGTGCATATGAGGTGGCTACTAACCACACTACTAATCACACTATTCTTTGGATGGATGGATGGATGGTACGGGAGTGAGTTCCAACCACCATTAATGGGATGGATGTGGATGGATGGATCGAAACTTTGTCTACTCCGTCGTTCTTTTTGACTGGCTGGCTGGCTGGCTCGATTGAGTTAGTGGGAAGTTTGTTTGAATGCGAATGCTACCCGCGAGCTAGCTAGCCCGCGGGATTTCTGTTCTTCTGCTTTTGTGTACGGAGGTGTATCGTGTATCGTGTATCGTGTACGAGTTGGTAGACTCGATTTAGCGGGGAATCTCTTTCTTTTGGTGGAGATGGATGGCGTTTTGAGATTGTTTGGATGGATGGAGGGAGCCGAGGTTGTAACTGTAGAGATGGAGTGGGTGGATAGAGAAAGGTTTATTGTTTTTTTTTTTGGTTTTTTGGTTTTTTGGGGGGTGTTATGGGTCGGTCGGTTGGTTAGTTTTGGACTGGATGGAGGGTTTTTATTTTGAAGCTTGGGGTTTGGGGTTTGGGGTTTGGATTTGGATTTGCCACTGACTGCATGAAGTGGCGGAGAAGGGCTTTCAAGTTCTAGATGTATGTATTTCTATCATTGGAGCGGGTGGTTTTCGCCTACAGTAGTTTACTTTGGAAAGCTAAGCTAAGCTAATGATTCTGAAATCCTTTACTTTAATTATGCTGGATTTTAATTTGGAAAGGTAGAAACGGGAGACCGGCAGCTAGCTAGCTAGCTGCTGCCAGTCTTGATGCTCACCGCGAGTCTTGCTGTATATTTCCGTCAAGATTCTTACTTAGGTTTAGATGCAAAAAGACGGACCGTAAATGTAAACGAGAAATCCCTCGTCAGGGGGGGTATGGATACTTCCAGATTACGGATGTACACTACTCGGAGTATTGATTGTAGGTACTTGTACGAGTTCTTGTGGAGAATAACCAAGTTTGAGTCGGAATATCGCAAATACTACATCACCAAGTTTTATACGAACAGGTGCAACCCCAATATCAGAAATCAGAACGAACCTTAAAAAAAACCAGATCTACGATGTATACTTGATACACCTGTTCTTTACCAATAATAACCCCCTTGATACCACGATTTCTATATCTGGTATACGCGCTCGTATCTGGCGTATCAACAGCTCGGTAACTCGCGGGGATTGCCCAGGCCCAACAAAAGGACGAATCTAGACGGGAATCGATGGTACGTCATTCCTGGTCCTTTCTCGCCGTTTATCGGTCTGAGTTCGGATCGTGATAAGGGATTTGCCGGGACCACCCTCTGGGTACGGTGTAATGCAGGAGGTGAATAATCATTCGATGCGAGAATAAGTTAATGCCCGGAACTGGTGGGTTAGGCGTGTTGGGATGCGTTGTAAGATGATCACAAATTATTTGTGAATAGCATCATTTTGGATGATTTCCAAGCGCCGCGTTGGTGGCTGGTTGGCGGCGTTGGTCGCTTGGTGGGTGAATGGGAGAACCTGGAAGGCTGGGCCACCCCGCTGTGCCCGCTTGCAGAGTCCCATTGCAGGTGACGGCTTCCATCCCGCTCAAGGCCCACTATTGGCTCTTATCGTGCCTTCCCCAGGTTGAGATGCCCCGATGGGAGGGTGAGCCTGATGATGGTGAAGGACCTCGGGAGCTCTCTCTCTCACCTTCGCTATGTGAATTGATAAAGATGTAGTAGCTAATTAAGGCTGGACTCCATTCACCTTAATAACAAAGCTTGCCTTGAGTCATCTGGCGTAGACAAGCAGACGTGAACTGGTTGGTGGCAGTGCTTCGAACCTTCCAGTACCCCCCACGAGCCCCCAGTCCAGCCGCTGCCAAATCCGGACTAGCGCGGATCAGCCCGCCTCCCTCTGCCTTAAATAACACCTGCCTTTGCTCGTCAACCTAAACTCCTCCCTAACAAACACTCTCATACAACACCTCTACGATTTGTCTTCATACACTCCAAAGTCCCATTCCATACACAAACTACATCTCCAAACTTACACTCATCACATCGTCAAGATGCAAATCTTTGTCAAGACCCGTAAGTTCACCTTCCTCCTCCGGCTCCGGTGGCGATAAGCGCTATCGTCCACCAAATCTGGCATCATCTGCTAACAACCCCTAAGTTACTGGCAAGACCATCACCCTCGAGGTGGAGTCTAGCGATACCATCGACAACGTCAAGTCCAAGATCCAGGACAAGGAGGGCATTCCCCCAGATCAACAACGTTTGATCTTCGCCGGAAAGCAGCTCGAGGACGGTCGTACTCTCTCCGACTACAACATCCAGAAGGAGTCTACTCTCCACTTGGTCCTCCGTCTTCGTGGTGGTATGCAAATCTGTAAGTAACTCACCTTCACCGCTCGCATCCCTTCACCCGCTAACGCATTCCGTAGTCGTCAAGACCTTGACCGGAAAGACCATCACCCTTGAGGTTGAATCTTCCGACACTATCGACAACGTCAAGTCGAAGATCCAGGATAAGGAGGGCATCCCACCGGACCAACAACGTCTTATCTTCGCCGGTAAGCAACTCGAGGACGGCCGCACTCTCTCCGACTACAACATCCAGAAGGAATCTACACTCCACTTGGTTCTCAGACTCCGTGGTGGTATGCAGATTTTCGTCAAGACCTTAACTGGAAAGACCATCACATTAGAGGTTGAGTCTTCAGACACCATCGACAATGTAAAGTCTAAGATCCAGGATAAGGAGGGTATCCCACCAGACCAACAGCGACTCATTTTCGCTGGTAAGCAGTTGGAGGATGGCCGAACCTTGTCCGACTACAACATCCAAAAGGAGTCCACACTTCATTTGGTTCTTCGTCTTCGTGGTGGTATGCAGATCTTTGTCAAGACTTTGACTGGAAAGACTATTACATTAGAGGTTGAGTCGTCAGACACCATCGATAATGTCAAGTCAAAGATTCAGGATAAGGAGGGTATTCCACCAGACCAACAGCGATTGATCTTCGCTGGTAAGCAGTTGGAGGATGGCCGTACCCTTAGTGACTACAACATTCAAAAGGAGAGCACCTTGCACTTGGTCCTTCGTCTTCGTGGAGGACAGTAAATTGTACATAGCATTGATGGGACCCTACTGTTGCAACAATGGCGTTCATGATCTTATATGAGATCTGGAGTTGGCGGAATATGGGCATAGGCAAATTTCGACTATGCACTCGGGCGTGCGAACTAAATAGTAGCCAATAAGAGCATACTTTGATCGCGATTTATATCTGTTAACTGACTTGTGACTTGTGTGACTGTATTATCCATTGTGACACATAATGTTCTGGATTCCTTGAGGTTCTTCGTCGCCAATAAGAGCATACTTTGTTCGTGATTTTTATCTATTAACTGATCAGTGACTTGTGACTTGTGTGACTGTATTATCTATTGTAATATATAATGTTCTAGATTCTGTGAGGTTCTTCGTAGCTAATAAGAGTATACTTTGTTCGTGATTTTTATCTATTAACTGATCAGTGACTTGTGACTTGTGTGACTGTATTATCTATTGTAATATATAATGTTCTAGATTCTGTGAGGTTCTTCGTAGCTAATAAGAGTATACTTTGTTCGTGATTTTTATCTATTAACTGATCAGTGACTTGTGACTTGTGTGACTGTATTATCTATTGTAATATATAATGTTCTAGATTCTGTGAGGTTCTTCGTAGCTAATAAGAGTATACTTTGTTTATGATTTTTCTCTATTAACTGATGAGTGACTTGTGACTTGTGTGACTGTATTGTCTATTGTAACACATAATGTTCTGGATTCATTTCTATATATATCACTACAACCCCGCCATCCTATTTACAAAATACTGTCTTGCCACATTCGCCCACGCCAAAGCCCACCGTAAATTTTCCAGTTGTTCACACAGAGGAGTGCTGAAAATTCCATTTGCATTACGCCATAGTGGCCCTTGAATCTCTATGGTCAACCATAAAGGCCGTCGCATGCAGCGGCCGCGAAGATGCCTTCGTACTTCTACCATCTGAAAATCGAACTTTACCCCAACCCCGAACCGACCAACACACACAACAGCCCGACCTCGACCTGGATCCCGGCCTCCAACAGCGATATCTTTGTCCAGAAAAACTGGCCGAGTCACCCACCACCCGCCCAAACTTTGCGACACGATTCCGAGAGCTCGAGCTCGAACTCCGCGAGCACAAATACGACCAGTGGATCGCATCTGCGAAGTGCGACACGAGAGTTTACATCCCCGCCCGCTGGAGGGGTTATTGATTGTGGGCCTTTGAGGGCTTCGAATACCAGTAGGGAAGCTGAGGGACCTGGTGTACGACTAGGACGGACGGTCGTTGCGAAGAGTACCACTGGGTTTCCGGTTCCGGTTCCTGTTCCTGCGCCCCCGTCGAAGCTGGGGGATTTGCGGATCGCGAGGAGGGATTGGAGGTTTGATCGGGTGAGGATTGAGAGCTTTGATATGGTGGGGGAAGGTAATCGGCATGGTCATATGAGGGGGGAGAGTAGTGGGAATCCGGGGAGTGGGAATGGCAATGGCAATGGCAACGCGGCTTTGCAGGTAGCGCGGAGGGGCACCAGTGGGATTAATGCTGGGCTTGCGGCGGGGGTTAGTGGTGGGAGGGTTACGAAGGCGTTATTTGAGGTTCTTGAGGGTTGGAATACGGAGGTTGGGTGGGGAGTTGTGCATTTGTATCGCGATGGGGAGGAGACGCCTGGGTTGGGGGTTGGTGGTGGGGGGATGGATGTGATGGAGCGTGGTGTTGCTACTTCTTCTTCTGTTGCTGGCTTGAGGATTAGGGATGAGGGGGAGGGAGAGGGGGAGGATTGCACTACGTTGTGTATTCCTGCTGTCCCTAGCTATCTTTCTCCCAGTGATTTCCTCGGACTTGTCGGCGAGAAGACGAGGGAGCAGGTTAGCCATTTTAGAATGGTTTTGACGGAGAGAATGAATCGATATCTTGTTCTCATGAAGTTCAAAAATAATGGGGAGGCACGGAGATGGAGAGCAGAATGGGATGGAAAGGTCTTCAATAGTGTGGAGGTGAGAAACCCCAATTTTCATGTACTTTACTCTATTCTGACATTTGGAAATAGCCAGAATCATGTCATGTCGTCTTCATCAAATCGATTACCTTCCAAACACCTAATTCCTCTCGATCAGGAACCAGTTTCCCGGAACTCTCTCATGATCCATTTACACCATCTACTGCGGCTTCTGCCTTCCTAAAACCGTTTCCACCACCAACTCCAGATCTAGTCGAGTTACCAACATGTCCCGTTTGTCTGGAAAGAATGGACGATACTACCGGTCTTCTTACAATTCTCTGTCAACACGTCTTCCATTGTGCTTGCCTACAGAAATGGAAAGGAGGTGGCTGTCCCGTATGTCGAGCTACCAATCCCTCATCCAGCCAAAACGCCTCCAACACCTCTCCCCACGATCCCTCCAACCCACCCTTCGGAAGTGGCGAGGCCCAACTTTGCAGTGTGTGTGACTGCGCGGACGATCTCTGGATCTGTCTCATCTGCGGAAACGTCGGCTGCGGCCGCTACAAAGGGGGCCACGCCAAAGAACACTGGAAAGAACTCGCGCACAACTTCGCTTTGGAGATCGAGACACAGCATGTATGGGATTACGCGGGGGATATGTGGGTCCATCGACTCATCCGGGATAAAGGGGATCAGAAGTTGATCGAGTTACCTTCCTCCTCCCGACCGATGGGTTCTGGTGAGAGGGAGAGACGTGAGATGCATGATATGGAGATGGTTCCTAGAGAGAAGTTGGAGAGCATTGGAATGGAGTATACACATCTCCTCACCAGTCAACTCGAGAGTCAACGTGTCTACTTTGAGGAACTGGTTTCCAAGGCCGTGGCTAAAGCTTCGGCTGCGGCGACGACTGCTAGTACTGCCTCTGCCAGAGCGGAAGAAGCACTTTCCCGTCTCCAAATCCTGGAAATTGAGAATTCCAAATTGAAACAAGAGACCGTTGCCAACCTCGAAAAGGAACTCTCCCGCGAAAAAAAGAAAGCGGAGAAATCCTCGGAAGTTGCTCGACGCTTTGGAAATAGTCTGATGGAGGAGAAGAAGGTGAGTGAGGGTCTGATGGAAAGAATCGGTCATCTGAATAAAGCCTCCGAGGACCTGAAGACCGAGATGGAACGCACGAAAAATGAGAATCTCGAGTTGAAAGAGGAGAATCGTGATTTGCTCTTTAGTATTACGGCTGGGGAGCGGTTGAAAGGTATGGAAGCTCAGGAAGGCGATGGTGATTCAGGCGCAGGGTTGGAAAAGGGTGAGATTGAGGGGGGCACTGTTAGTGTGCCTACGCCTCCGTCGACGACTGAGAAGGGGAGGAAGGGGAAGGGGAGGGGGAAGAGATGATGGGGTTGTTTGGAGTGGGATTGGGGTTCTGGGATTGGGGATTGGGGATTGGGGGGTTGGTGGGGGGTTTGTGCATGCATCAATCATATGGTATAACATAGAGTGGCGGGCGTATGGGATTTTCTTTCTTTCTTTTTTTCTTCTTTTTCTCTATCTCTCTCAGAGGCTTTGATACCAGTAGTATGTAGTCTTTACGCTATACAATCGAGATTTTTCTTCTCATGACTCTTGACTTTTTCTCATTTGCATATTTGAAAGGTGGTGTCAGAGAAACGTGGGGGAAAACGAGGAGAGCAAGCAAATGCTCGCAGTAGGTGTGCAAGTATTTCTTTATTACCATATACTTTCTAGGACATAGTCACATAGAAAATTGGTGTAGTAATTACAGTATCAAGTTCCATGGGTTTGCGCATGTTACCCATAAAATCTAGTTTTTATTAATTTATTAGACTATTATATTATTTTGTCATACAAAAGAAAGGATTAATCGAATAGAATAGAATAGAATTGACTATGGTACTGTAGGAGTAAGTAAATATATTAATCTATTCTAAATAAGATAGAAGAATAGTTAAATACCTTTATTTTATATTATATAGTACTTTAATTAGTTACTTTTTTTTACTTTCTAGTGAAGGGTATATAGTACGTAGTTTAAAACTTTACTTTTGTTATTACTATAATAAATGTTACCGTCTAAGTAAAGGTAGTAATTATAGATTAGATTATACTCTATAATATAGCCGGCGAAATAATGTACTAAGAGTTTATCAAGCGAGGTAAATATATGAGTAGTATTAAAGATGTAGGTAGGGAAAAGTAGTATCTAAATCTTTCCTTTATTTTCTTTTACCTTCTTCTCGTTTATAGTTTCGTGGTATTGGACGACGTCCTCGAACTAAGATAACTTACTGAAATCCGCCTCCTTTAGACGCTTTGCTTGGAGGAAAGTACTGAGTTCTAGTAGAGTATGAGGATTAGACTTCTTCCCGCAAATGAAAAGGGACGACAAAAATGCTATGTATCGAGAAGGACAAAATATTTTGAGAAAGGTAGCAGAAGAGTAACTTACCAATGATTTCATAAACTTCTTCAACTTGCATTTCACTAAAGATTTTCGGGATTTTATCTTTATAATATACGTAAAACTAAAGTCTTGCTATAAAAAGGGTAGTTATATACTCTATATTAATAATAGGTTAATTATACTTAAGCTATTGTTTATATATGAACATCTACTTAAAGTAATTAAAGTTGTCGTTTAGAACCTAACGGGTGACTTTAACAGCTATTAAGATCTTTTATTTAATAAGGGTTCCTGTCTTAAATTTACTATTACCGACATCTTTCTTAGTGTAGAGACAGATTGTAAGCCCTCCCGCTAGTCTCTATAAGCAATGTAGATCGAGCGAGGAGTAGAGAAGTGTATAAATCACACTTATATATAGATATAAGTTCTAACTTAACTTATAGAAAACAACTCGTCTAGAACTAGTCCTATAGTATCTAGTCTAGCAGCCGCTCTAGTCCTACTACATCCGTCCTTTAAAATATTTACTACCGTAATAAGAGTTGTAAAAGCCGCGATTATAAGGCCTATAATATCGCTTTCGGACACAAGTTCGATTACTTAGGTGTTATACTATATTTATAGATCTACTAACTAACAATATATAATTAGTTTAGTAAATTATAGTTTTTTAAAAAGAGAAGGAAATCTTATTAAGAGAGTAATATCTAGAATATATATAAGTTTAGTTTTTCTGTTAAAAGAATTAAAAAATACGTATACAACTAAATTATTCTAAACTAAGAAAATAATTTAGTTAAATATACTAACTATAAATTATTAAAGAATTAAATATATTTGTTTTTTATCTAACCTATATTTATAGAATTAAAAATTCTATAACCTTCTTATATAGTAAGATCTAAAAGATAATACTTAGAAAACACTAAGTCTATATACTTTTCTAAATCTCTATTCTTTTAATAAGTTGTTCTAAATAAGTCAAATAATCTAATTATACTCTATATCGATAATAGGTTAATTATACCTAAGCTATTGTTTATATATAAGCATCTACTTAAAGTTATTAAAGTTGTCGTTTAGAACTTGATGGGTAACCTTTTTAACAGCTATTAAGATCTTTTATTTAATAAGGGTTCCTACCTTAAATTTACTATTACCGACATCTTTTTTAGTATAGAGACGGACTGTGAGCCCTCCCTAGGAGTTGATGTTAATTCCCTCTAGCTTCTGTTTATATATAAGTATTTAGCTGGCGGATGGTAACTAACGCTCTAGAGAATTAATTTACGATTAGGACCCCTCTAACTTAACTAGAGCCGCCGATTTCGATTACTTAAAATAAATCTTTTTTAAAGAACGTATATCTAAGCCACCTAGCTTAGACTAGACTTTCATTTTTTAACTTTTCATTTGTTCATTCATTCACTTGTTCATTCATTCACTTCACCACGCCCTCACTCCTGACCTAAGTAAGTAAAGTCTGTCCAGAGTGAAGCTTGATGACAGTGAAGCTTGTCCAAAGTGAAGTTTATAATAAAGTGAGGTTAGTGATAAAGTGAGGTTGATAAAAAAAAGAAGCTTGTTAAAAGTGAAGCTTATAATGAAGTGAATCTTGTTAAAAGTGTAGTCTGTCGAAGGCGAGGTCTATAATATTAAGGTCTATAAGAAAGTGAAGTCTGTCGAAAGTGAAGTTTGTAATAAAGTGAAGTCTGTCGAAAGTGAAGCTTGTCGAAAGTGAAGTCTATAATAAAGTGAAGTCTGTCGAAAGTGAAGCTTGTCGAAAGTAAAGTCTATAGTAAAGTGAAACTTGTTAAAAGTGACGTTTGTACTTAACTACTCTATTACTTAATTTCTTTACCACTCTATTCCTTGATTACTTAATTAATTACTCTATTACTCCTCTACTCCTTCACTTAGCTAGATAATCACTTACCCCTATCTTCACTTCTCCCTATCTTCACTTCCTACCTCCCTCACATCCGACATATCCCACATTCCTACCTAATTACCTCCCTTCCCTCACTTCCCCCCCTCCTACTCAAACATAACCCTCTTACCAAATTCAACTCCCTAACTTCCTTTAAAAACGTACCTACCTACCTACAGAACATACAAACAGCCCTCTATAAATAACATCCAGCATATCATATCATATCATATCATCGAATCCAAAAATAAAGATACCTACCTAACATATAGAACCATAGAGCCAGGAAGGAGTCAGATCAGATCGGATCGTATTAAACGCTATTACTTAGGTAGTACTGTACCAACAACGCCCAGGTCGTAACTCGTAACTCGTAAGTCATCTTACCTTTTTAGAAATTTAGTGGGTAATGGCTTAATAGATTTTAATTAGTGTTGGTTTGACTACAAGTCAAGGGATAAATACGATATTAATCCTGTGGTGGGGTAACTATATCATATTTATCATGTCTATCTAATTAGGTGCTAGCTACTAGTCCTTAATATATCTATTAGAGCTACGTCACGTGGCTCCCTCGTGTGAAGGTTCGATTTCGAGTTTTATGGTGAATGGATTTGCACGTGTTAGTGGTCGCTTAGGTGAATAGGGGTAAAGTGCGGGGTATAAGCGAAAGTGAATAGGGGTATTGCTTGTAAGTGCGGGGTAAGCGAAAGTGAATAGTACTAGTACAAGTGCGGGGTATTCTGGGATCTATAGCTATTTAGTTAGTTCCACCGCGAGGAGTCTCCTTCTCTCCTTGCGGACAATCTACTCTATTTCCCACCCTTGACACCTCGCTTACGCTCGTAAACACTCGTTTACGCCTCGTAAGCATGCGTACATATCGTAATACGTTAGGCATATTGCGATACGTCCGCTGTTATAGCGTGTCAGTTAGTATATATAGTATTCGGTATATAGCCTGTAATACCTATGATACGTGTCAGCTAATATAGTATAAGGCGTGTAGTAGTACGTATTAGCTAATGTAGTATAAGGCGTATAGTAGTACGTATCAGCTAATGTAGTATAAGTTTTAGTAAGGCATGCAGCCTGTAGCTGGAGATAGAGGTTAGTGCGAGTAGCCAGCCTGCGCAGGCAAGTGCCTGCGCTACAAAGCGAGGCTTAGCAATGGCATATCGTAACACTAGCAGCTCTTTTAAAAGTAGCTAAAACCTTACGATTTACAAAAGACGTACAAAGGAAATAATTAACTGTGGTATACCTAAATAGGTAAAAACAAAACATCTTCAAAAGTAAGCGAAAGAGAAGAAATGTCGAAGACAGTACGCCTAAAAGATAGTTAAAAATAAGCTAAGTGCGAATCGCTTAAAACATTTAAAACAAAATCGTAAACTTGTGTTCCCTAAGCTTTAGCTGTGTCCCCTGTTTTCCTCGTACGTTCTACCTACTCGTTAGCCTAGAAGTAGATCTTGTTTGTGTCGATAATCTCTTTTAGTACGCTGTTATACTTTAACTTAGTTATTACGTCGGCTAGGTTATCCTTACCTTATATCTAAGAGATATTGTCTATCTCTTTACGTTTAAAGGCCTCGCGTAGTAATAGTAGATCTACTATAAGTCGCTTCTCTTTAGTAGTGCCGAGCTTTATGACGTAGTCGTAAAGTAACTTTAAATCTATATAGACGTCGAGTGTAACTTACGAATTTAGGATGTTATTAATCGTCGATTTAACCGAGTATACTATATTAAAACCGTTGCTTAGAGCGTATAGTTCTAAGGCTAGCACGCTTCTTATAACTCGCTTACATTTCGAGGAGTTCTAGTAGATAATGTTAGCGTTGTTATAGGAGTTAGCTAGCGCTAAAACGTAGTCGAGCTAGGAGGTAAGATCTCGTAGGTTTATAAAGGCTCCGTCTATAAACAGTATTAATCGGAGTAGTAAGACGTCGTCGAGCTTAACGAAGTTAAGGCCTCTAGAGGTGTTTTCTTTAATCTAAGACAGCCTCTTATTAAGTAGGCTGATATCCTCTCTACTCGGATCTCTAGCCTATACGGCGTAGGATAGGTTAAAGGAGGCCTCTAGTAGCGAAATCGTAGCTAGGTAGGCCGCTCTTGCCCTTTACGCTTTATACTACTTTTAAGTTGACAGTGACTCTCTTACCTTACCTCTCGTACCGTAGGAGTCTATAGGCTTATTTTATACAAGTTCTACTTATTTTGCCCACTTTTCCTAGCTAAGCCTAAGAGTTCTATTTAGAGCTTTTAATATTATTCCCCTATTAAATTTAATTGAATTCCCGACTGCTAATTCTTCCCTCGGTTTTACTATAAACTTTACAGCTTTTAACTTATCCTCTTCTCGCTTTGCGAACTCCTTGTTCGCTAGTAGTAGTATATCGTTAGTCTAGAGGCCGACGATTCCTCGAGCTTTTAGCTCGTTGACGAACAGTAAACAATAGTCGTAGGTCGACATCCGACAGTTAAGCCTATCTATAAGGAAAGTTAAGTACGTTTTAAACTAATGGTTCCCAGATTCTAGGATTCTGTACTATAGTTTAATCGCTAGTAGTATCTTGTTCTACCACTTTAGTACAGGTAGGTTCTAAGGAGGTTTAGCGTAGAATTGTCTATTTAGCTTAGTCGAGGATTGTATATACGCCTAAGTGATATCTCGTAGAAATAGCTTAAAATCTTTAAAGGATTTAAGCGAGGCGATTGTTAATATTAGTCTCTAGCTAACTCGTTAGATTATAGGTAACTCTATAAGTATAAGAGACTTCCTAGTATTACCCTAGGCCTAAATTACTAAGCGTGATTTAATATATTCTGTCGGAGTTCCTTTTTCGCGTACCTCTCGAATAAACTTTAAATTAAAGATTCTCTCCCTTGGCGGGACTTTAGAACTGTTAATAACTTTAATTACTTACCTTCTAGTCAAGCCTAGTAGTTCTTTGTCATCCGCTTCTTACTCTTGCTTTGTTAGTCCTTCGCTCCCTATAAAGCTTAGGTACGTGCCTGTACCTAGCCAATTTACGTAGACCAGGTATGACCCGTCTTCCCGCATTGGTCTATATCTCCTAGGTCTTCCTCGTCCTCTTCTTGCCTGTTCCTGCTGTGGCGGTGAAGGTGTGGTAGTAGGTTGCTGCTGCCAATTAGGTGACGGTTCTTAGTCTTCTACAGGCGTCTCCGCTAGTCGCTGGCTCCTTAGTATCCTATCGCTTAATTAGGTAGTAGTCCGATCTAGTTGCTCCTCTAATGTAGGCTCCGAATTATTTTAGTGTGGTTCCGCTAGTGTCGTTTCGATAGCTTTATTGTTGTATAGTCGTACTACCGTTGCTCTAAATTCTTTACTTACGCCGTTAACAGTAACTATAACGAGTTCGCTAGATATTTTCGTTAATAGGTATAGTCCTGTCTACTCCCCGCCTTTCCCTCTCTCTCTCTATACCTTTACAGGGTCTCCTATAGGTAACTGGTCTAGATGTAAAAATAGTCTATTCCTTATGCCGAGCGCGTCTCGAACAGACCTACGGGCTCGATGCTTATAAAGCTTATCTATTGCTCTTACTATAGCGCTTACGCGCTAGGCCACTTCTAGCGCTAGGGGGCTGTCCTCGCTTATTCTTAGATACGCGCTAAAGACTAGTAAAGTAGGAATTAGGCCGTCTAGGCCTACTATGTCGTTAATAGCTTTAACTACTATTTAAAGCCTCGAATCGGGTCTTACTGATGGTAGCTCTTCTTTTAATATCTTGTAGACTCGCCTAAGTAGTACGTAGTATCTTTCGACTTTTCCGACGGACTAGTAAGCCTTAACTAGTATAGAGATAACACTATAGTTTATTGTTTTAGCGAACAGTTTAAACTCTATATAATAAAAGTTTATGCCCTTGTTGTATATAATAAAGTCTAGTAGTCCTAGGTAGCTGTCGATCTATATAGCCTAGAATAACTTCTAGGTTGATTTAGCGTCTAATACCTTAATCTACCTCGCGGCTTAAAAACCGGTAGACTCGTCTATATAGTATAGTACCTTCCCTCTATTGATATTGTATACGTTAACGTACACGTTGTAGTTAAATTCCCTATTGTCGTAAATAGTAAATCTAAACCTTCTAGGAGACTTTTAATTTATTTAGCAGTGGTCGTAGAACTTAGTTAGGTAGTTAAAGAATTAAAAGTCAACATTGTAGCCGGCTCGGTTTAGTATTTTAGCTAGCCGAGCCACTGACGGGTGCCTAAATCGGCGATAGAGCCTTCGAAGCTCCGCTTCTATAAGGAAGCCGTCGATCTAGTTAGATCCTTGTAGGTACGAACTTAGTTCCGACTACTTGTCGATATTCTAGTAAAGAAAAGGGTGTCTAAAGCGACGTATAACCGGGAAGCTTTTCCTATCCTCGCTTATTAGTTTGTTCGATAGGTTATCGAACTTAACCCTTATCTTATCTATATCCGCTAGGTAGAGTAAAAAGGGTATATCTAAGGGTATAACGTAGAACTATATCGATCCGAGCGGCGAATAGATATAGATAGAGCCGATATTTGTCGTTTTACCGATTCTAAAAGTTATAGCAATTTAGCCTTTTATAGACTCGTCGAGCTGTATTTACTACAATTTACTATAGGCGAGAAATTGATCGTATCCTACCGAGGACACGTTTACTACGCTAGTATCGATTAAGATACCGAAGAAGAAGCTTGCTGGGTATCGCTTAGTAGTTGCTAGGTACGTGGAGGTTGTCGCTTTTAACTCTTCTTACTACGCTAGGTCTGTTTTAGGAGTCGCCTAAATTGTATGTAGGCATACGCGGTTACACAGGTTTACAGCTATTCCCTACGCTGCTTCTGTGCTTATCTTATTCCCTACTGCTATCTAGGTCGTACCGTTAATAAGTATCTCGTTGGCCTCGTCATCGAATTCTATCTAACTATCTGCCTGCTCTAGCTCTTCAACTATAGGGTCTATATCTACTCCCTCGAAGTTTACCAGGAATTGTATAAATTGCTTGCTGTTATCGAACTTACCCTTGTTCTGTAGGTCCCTACGCTTAAGGACTAGGAAGTCTATTTATAACTTACGTCTTTCCTTAAGCGTGTGGCGTGTTAACTAGCATCCTAGCTTCTTATAGACAAAGCACTTTTTAAGGCCCTAGTTGTAATCTTAACTACGATTGTCGTTGTAGGTTTACTACTTGCGCTAGTACCTTCGATCTGTAAAGTAGGCGGAATCGGGTTCTTAGTCGTGTTGTTGTTCCGGTTCCGAACTACTTACGTAAGTCGTAAGCGAGGTCTTACTATTAAGGTCCTAGGTTAACAAGCAGTTTTTAATGGCATTAGTAAGGCCTAGAACGTCCCTTGGTGGCCTTGTGATCGCGTCCCGGCAGGCGGCACTTTCCCTATAAGCCAGTAGTATTTAATTGTAATAATTGGCGTCTCCCCTAAGTTCCGGGACTAGTTTTGTTCTAAGGTCGTCTATCCTTGCTAGTATTAGGTCGAAGTACTATAATAGAGTCTTATCTACGTTCTCCTTCTTTAACTTATTAAGGCTAATACTGTTCTATTCTATAAGTGAGTGTTCCTAGAACTCTAGTCCTTCGAACCGAGCCTGTAGAAGGCTTGCTGTATGTTGTACACTTGTTACCCTAGGTAAAGCGCGTATAGTCGTTTCGAAGTAGGTCGCTATAGTTCCCTTGAGCATGGCGGGCATTGCTGCTAGCTGTTCTTCCACTAGTAGGCCAGTGCTGATACAGATATCTCGAAACTTCCTTAGCAATAGTATAAGGTTGTCCTCTGTACCTCCGAACTTATTAGCCTTACTCGAGTAGTACTTACGAACGTTTATAATCTCTCGGCTATATCTTAAGACGACCGATCCGTTAAAGATGTCGGCGATATTACTTAGAACGCTAGTTAGTTACGACAGTAAGGACGGGGTCATCGTGGTGTAATTTGTAGGGTAGGCGTTTAATATATGTGTGGAGGTTGCTGCCTACGTTCGTATAGGTGGCGTCACGCTAGGGTTTATATAGGTAGATTAGTACGCTTTATCTTAATTTAGCGCCTACGATCTAACTAGATAGTTTTTAGTTAGTCTGTAAATCCCTTAAGTTCTATTTATTATAGATGTAGGTACTTACTAACTTAAGGTATTCGTTCTATCCTACGCTACTACTGCCTAGGTTATAGCAGGAGTAGTACTTGTCAGGTGTGCTGTTAACGTTAAGGGTAAAGTTAAGTTGCCTTACTAAATCCTTTACCACCTTAGTAGACCGAGGTGCTTTAATTCGTCTATTATTATCGCCAGTTTAGGAGATCTTACCCTATCTCCCTACGCATTTTAAGCTATATCTTCGGTCTACTGCTCCGGAGATCGCAGCTGACTAACGTAGTACAGAGCCGCAGCTAGGTGGATTAATATGTTGATACTGACGCCTTTATAGTATAGCCTGTCTACCAAGCGCCTTAGGCTCTTATTGTTAACTTGTCTAAAGTCAGCTTCGGTCTAGTACTAAAAGTCGTCTTTAAACTCGAAGAATAGAGCTCTACTAGGCCTACTTTGCTCATACTCATTTGTGGCGTAGTCGATCCTAGCTTAATGAGGAGAGACTCGAGAGGTTAAGGCTAAGGCTGATTTAGGTACTAGAGCTGTCCCTGCTTCTGTAGCTGGTCCTAGGGATAGTTGTATAGCTAGTCCTAGTGATGGTCTTATAGCTTGCTCTGGTGGTAGAGGTTCCGCTAGTCTAGCTAAGCGCGTTGCTCGATCGGTATCTATACTAGCTATTTGTTTACCCTTTCCCTTCTTCTTAGCCTTGCTAGTGCTGTTTTTGGCTTGTTTGGTCCCTGGTGATCGGGGGGGTCTAGGCAGATCGATCTTAGGGTTGTACTTACTTCCCGAATCCGGTATGAGTTGTCGTAGAGGTTTGTCGTTATTAACTTAGCTTTGTAAAGGAGCTAAGCGGGGGAAAGAGGTGGGATAATCCGGGGATAATCGAGTAAAGTCGTAGTAGTAGATATTAACGTTGTGTACGGCTTTAAAGGGGTGTAAGATGTTCCGGGGGCTCTATAGGTAGAGTTGGCTAGAGATCGAGCAAAGGAAAAATAATATTCCGAGGACGCTAGTCCTAATTAGGATATCGAGAAAATAAAGCAGTCGTAACACTAAAGAAGCGTAAGAGGACTCTATAACAAAGCATTAAATGCTTATAAGGCCAGAATCGTAAAATAAGTAAATATAACGTCTCTGATCTGTGCGCGCAACACTGATCAGTGTTAGTTTAACTATAAGTCAAGGGATAAATACGATATTAATCCTGTAGTAGGGTAACTATATTATATTTATTATGTCTATCTAATTAGGTGCTAGCTACTGGTCCTTAATATATCTATTAGAGCTACGTCACGTAGCTCCCTCGCTTACGCTTGTAAACACTCGTTTACGCCTCGTAAGCATACGTACATATCGTAATACGTCAGGTATATTACAATACGTCCGCTGTTATAGCGTGTTAGTTAGTATATGTAGTATTCGCCATGTAGCCTGTAATACCTGTGATACGTGTCAGCTAATGTAGTATGAGGCGTGTAGTAGTACGTATCAGTATAAGGCGTGCAGTAGTACGTATCAGCTAATGCAGTATAAGTTTCAGTGAGGCATGCAGCCTGTAGCTGGAGATAGGGGTTGGTGCGAGTAGCCAGCCTGCGCAGGCAAGTGCCTGCGCTACGAAGCGAGGCTTGGCAATGGCATATCGCAACAATTAGTATTCTAGTTCTTTGTAAAAGTTTACTTCCCAGGTTCAACCGGTTCTGTCTATTTTAATATGAGCTCATATTGTACTGTACATACCTGTTAGTACATACCTATTTGTTAGTACCTAGCTAGCTAGTAGTTAGCTAGTTAGTAGCTAGGAGTGTAAATAAATCTTACAGTACCTAGACCTGACCTAATCACTCACTAGTCACTCACTAGTCACTAACTGATCAGGCACGATACGATATTAAGTATTAAGTACCTACCTATTCATCTATTCTAAAATTTATACTTATTTCATTCTACCTATTCTATTCTATATATATCATTATACTTAAACCCCTCTATAAAAATCCCTTTCCTTTGCTTTCCTTTCCTTAACATCTTACACACACACACACACTACATACATATACACACACTACACCACCTATCCACCTATCCACCTATCCACCCACCGCTAGTACTAGTACTCCAAATCTCTCACTATCTACACCACACTATACCAAACCATTAAATCCCAACATTACGATATTACTCCAATAAATAAAAAAGAATTTATCATCTAAGTTTATTTATCCTCGTTGTTTGAGTAAGTAAGATCTTTCATGGGTAACTTAACTTAATATAACTTTAAACGAAACCCCTATTTTTTTCATGGAGTTTTAGAGTTTTATAGAGTTTTACAGAGTTTTAAGAAGTTTAATTAATTAGTGTGTTGCGTGTGTAAGGTATATTAGGTAGAGTCTAATAGGTTTTATAGCGTTATTTTTATTTTTATTTTTATGGGCGAGGTAAGGGAATAGAGTTTTATAGAGTTTTATAGAGTTTAAAGAAGCTCAATTAGTTAGTGTGTTGTGTGTAGTGTTGCATGTGTAAGGTATGTTGGATATAGTCTAACAGGTTTTATAGCGTTAGCGTTATTTTTATTTTTGTTTTTATTTTTATGGGCGAGGTAAGGAAATAGAGTTTTATAGAGTTTTAAGAAGTTCAATTAATTAGTATATAGTATTACGTATATAAGGTATATTAGATAGAGTCTAACAGGTTTTATAGTCCTATTTTTATTTTTATTTTTCTTTTTATTTTTCTTTTTCTTTTTATGTCTGATTCAAGGTGTTAGTGTTACTTCAGGAATTTTTATTTATTTATTTATTTGACTAAGTCAAGTCAAGTGTGATTTATGATTTATGTGATTTATGATTTATATATGGATCTCACATCCCTTTCCTTACTAGTAACGGAATATCTATTTATCGATCTTGATATCAAGTAGGTAGGTAGATAAAATAAATGAATAAAGAAACATACGACGATGGGATTTATTGATTCTTGTCTTATTCATCTTATTCATCTTATTCATCTTATTCATCTTATTCATTCTCTCCACACTCAGTCAGACCCACATCCCTTTTCTTTGCAGTAACTCCGAGCTATGATTCCAAGTTCAAAGGAAGATGGTCATTCTATTTACATCAACAATCAAGGATCAAGAAACAGGAGAGAATGAATAAAGAGGGGAATGTATAAAGAGGGGAAGGAATAAGATTTAGTTGTTTAGTTAGTTGTTCCTAGCCCACTCCCGGTACCAATCCAAACACTCGGCGTTAGCGACACTAGCGCTAGTTTGAACGTTGATCCCGCAAAGGATTTGTTTAACTGCGATTTCGACTCTGTTTTCAGTTAGTAATCCGTCTCATTTTCCCCTCACCCTACCCATTCCACCAAAAGTCGAAAGTCAAAGTCAAGGAAAGGATAAGGAAAAAAAAGTAACGAGAGAAAAAAAAAGGAAAAAGGCCCAACGAACTTCTTCCCATTCCCCGTAACCGGTATATCCCAACACCTCTCCACCACCCCCGGAACATGCCTCGCACTCAACTCCCTCCTAACCGTCCCCCTAATCTCCCCCTTCAACGCCTCATCCAAGAGAACACCATCACACATCTTCAAAAACAGCACCACGACCTCATCATCATCCCCTTCTCGTCTGCGTCCCACACATAATCCCTCTTCAACCCTTCCCCCGAAAAATTTCAAAAGTAAATTATAGATCTCTGCACTTCCGAATCGGACACCACTAGGTTTCAAAACACCATCCGATCGACCCAACATGATGAGACCGCCGGTTGAAGGGTTAAATCGGATGAAATCGCCGTGGTGCCAGAGAGAGGGGAAGGTTGTGAAATAGGAGGAGTGGTATTTTTCGTCGCCTCCGGGTCCGTAGAAGGTTGTTGGTTGGGAGGGGAAGGGTTTAGTACAAACCAGGTCTCCTGGGTCGGAGGTGCTGAGGATTTCTCCGGTGTGCGTGATGGCTTTGATACTCATTCCTAGACCGGCTTGTTGGATTTCTCCGATGTAGACGGGGGTGAGGGGACTGGGGGCTCCGAAGAGGGAGATTATGTCTGTGCCGCCGGTTATGGAGGAGGTTTGGACGAGGGGGCCGAAGGAGGTGGTTATGTATTTGAACTTGGGGTTTGTGTTAGCTGGGATTGTTGGGGTGGGTTTGAGGGTGGGTTGGTCATGTGTGGATGGACGGGGGAGGGACTTACTGTGCTTGGAGCTAGGGGGGAACCGGTTGAGTATATGACTTTGAGAGAGGCGAGACTTAGCCCTTCCTCTCTTGGGAATACATTCTTCTGTTCCAGAACACTTAGGTACTTGGCCGAAGTACCGAATTGCTTGATTTGCAGCTCATCAATCAATTTTGGCATCGTTAGAGGACCATGGGGGTAGAAAGGACTGCCGTCGTAGACAATCAGAGTAGCGCCACAAGAAAGACCGGAAACCAGCCAGTGCCACATCATCCATGTTGTTGTGGTGAAATAGAAGAATCTATCTTTGGGGAGAATGTCGCCGTGGAGTATGTGTTCTTTCTTGTGTTGTACTAAAGTTCCGCCTGCTGAGTGGACAATACATTTTGGTTTTCCTGTGGTTCCTGAACTGTGGGGATATTAGCTACGAGTCTACTCTTGAGTTTGTGAGACTTGCCTGTAAAGAATGTAAACCGGGTGACTAGCGGGAAATCGTTCAAACTTGATTGGTTTGCTTCTGTCAAGATCGGGTACACTATTAAATATTAGTAAACATGACTAGAGGACTCTCCTCGCTTTTTGCTTACCAATTGAGGAAATCCTCGTAAATATAAACGTCCCCCGCTGGAGGCTTCAAGGTCGAGATTTGTGACCGAATATCTGTCCCCGGGATAGCCTCGAAAACAACGAGTGCCTTCAACTTTGGCAGCGAAGCTACGATTTCCTTGACTTTGGGAGTTGTCTCGTGCGTTTTGCCATTGTAAAGTGAGGCATTATCAGCGAACAGGATTACGGGTTCGATCTGTTCTAGTCTAGAAGTTGTCGGTTAGTATAAGTAGGGTTGAAAACAAAACAGTCTCGTGGTGGACATAAAATAAAAGTAAATAAACCCTTTGCCATTATATCTTCTCCAGAGATCTAAGCAATTATCCCAGCGTTTTGAAGAAATCGAATAGACCAACTCGTAGATTATAAAACAATGAGTTTGTCATTCCTTTTTTCTGTGGAACAATCACTTGAATTATCCTAGAAAGGTAGAATTACGAGGGTCGCTTAATCTCATCTTTGATGCCCACCAAAGGTCACGCTGTTAGAAAGAAATGAGAGAGAAACATACCGATCAAGTACTGCTCCAACCCCAGTATCAGGACTAACAGCAGTCCAAATAGCACCAATAGCCGTCGCAGCAAGCATCGCAACAATAGCACCCGTATTATGACCTAAACCACAAACTTAGAAGAGCTCAAAATAATCAAAACCCATTTAACCCCATTCAAAATTAAAACATACCTATAAACCCAGCAACTCGATCCCCCTTCTTTACCCCCTGATGCAAAAGTGCAAAATAACATTCTGCAACCTTTTCTCTCATCTGAGTCCAGGTTACCTCGACCCGCGTGGTTTCAGTGACGGCTATGATGGCGATATCATTGTCTTTTACTGAACCTGCTGGGTGGAGTGGGTAGAGGAGGTTTTCTGCAAAGTTGAGCTTGATGTCGGGGAAGAAATCTGGTCTGGGGTACATGGGGGCATTTTGAGGGAGGATCTGGGGAATATTAGCGAGGAAGTTATTAGGGATTTTGAGCTTGAAGGTATGGAACACTCTAATTGAATGGTTGATAATGGTGGATATTTTTTGGGGTTTTCTAGGAGGGGCAATTTGCACTGAGATAAAAGGTGCAACGAAACAAGCAACGCAAACATTGATGAAGCGTCTCAACTTACCTGATCAAACAACTTATCAGGAGCCTTCCCCCTCAGCAATGCATCAACAGATACCTCACCCTCATTCCTCGCTGAAGCATGAAGTCCCGTGAAAATACAAGTCTCCCTCCAGAAATCAGCAATATTCTCAATTGACCAATTATAGAGATCCTTGTAGTCTTTCAAAGTCACATTGTACTTCTTTTCCACGCCAAGTTTGAAGAGCCACATCTGAGTGGTCTCCGGAGAAGGATGGGTCCATAGCTTCAAAGGGAGGTCGGATGCAACGGAGTCTCCCATGATGTGATGCGAGATAAACTCAAAGAGGCAAAGAGGGCTATTGTCTTGTTCTAGCAACGAGGGGGGTCCAGGGGGCTAAGGGTTATAGCGTCAAGGTAGTGATTAAGCTTAATCTCAAGTCGTTGGTGAATACCTTTGAATTTTTGTTGGGCACAAACGGATGTGGGGGTGGGGTTTCGGGAATGTCGTTAGGTACTGAGTACCGTAGGACAGTTGTTTCCTGAATTGGACACTCTATCGTTTGATATCGGGACGGGCCAGAGTGATGATAGGGCTTTTGGTGGGGAGGCTCTACGTCAAAGAGGGATATATAAATTGAGTTTGTGAAGTCGGTTCATGGTGACTCTTGGTAACTCTCGGGATCCGCAGCCGAGCCGGTCATTTACGAGAACAATACCACCAAAAATACTAAGGTATAAAACCACTCCCTTCACCTGAATTTGCCGTTATCTACCTACCCCTTTTGCCATTTCTACTGTTAGTCAAGCAAGACAACCAGATATATCTGTATACTTCGGTTTCTTCTGCCATTTGAGTATAGGTATCTTCCTCCTACCAGTCCTCCGTACCCGGCCGAGCCGGTCTTGGGAGGTGGTACCGAGGTACGGTCACGATGGATTCAATTCCTGCAGCTAAAGCTTAGCCCAGCTCATCGATGAGGCTACGATGAGATGGCATTGCATTTAATCCACCTAGCGGCTAGTCTCTAACAAGTCTCTAGCTAGTCTTTAGACTATGAAAGTGACAGCTGACATTGGCTTGACACTACTCGAGTAACTTCTTAATATTCTTGAAAAAAGTGCCGGTTGGCTGGGCGTTAAAGGAGAACCCCATACTATTTGAAAGGATGACTTGAAAATTGAAGTGAGGATCTTCAGGACTGGGGTTCCACAACGCCGAGTGCTTGACTAAGCGGCTTATCATCAAGCCTGACGGAGATGGTAAAGCAGATGGATTTTTCAGATGCCGATTGGACTTCAGGGCTGACACCGAGTTTTGCAGCTGAATGCGTTGGTGACGCTGTGATGTGTTTTTGCGTGTGGATAGAATTGAGATGGTATGGTTTCTCTTTGGTAATTATCGAGAATTAATTGAGAATTGTAAGACTGTAAATGTAAGTACCTCAAGTACCCTTAAATTGAAATGATGTTTACACCAATTAATTTGCGTACCGCAACGGTTAGGGTCTCGCATCGCCGTGCAATTTGGTGTCTGATGGCAGATGGGCTCGCTAAGACCTCCTCTGTCCTCTGTCTCTCTGTCCCTTGAACCCTTCTGGTGTCTTTCCCTGCTCTCCAGGGCTCTTCTCTCTTCCCCTGCATCTCCCACTTCCCTGCTGTTCACCCACACCTGATGCACTCGCTGCACTCGCTGCACCCACCACCACTCGCTGCACCCACCACCCACTCACCACCCACTCACCTCAAGCCACCAAACGGAAGCACCGGAGAACAGTGTTCCCGACTCTCCGAGCCCGAACCGGCAGGCTTCGCTCATAATCACTCCACCGCAATTTCATAAAAGATACTCAGACGAGGATTGCTACATTAGAATTCTCTTGCCCAGGAAAAAGCTTCTGTTGTTGTTTTTTCTCTTTCTTCCCCTCATCCTTATTTTGTCTCAAATCGCCGCCGCTTCACTGCGTTGGTCAGATTCTCCCCGGGTCATCGGAAGCGTAGCATCGCATCGCATACCAGTACCAGTACAGCTGTGACCCTTTATCGCTCTTCCCCCCTAAAGTCCGGAAACGACAACATTGACGGTACAAACTCCGTGCCGCCACTGCCACCACTTCCACCTCTTGAGAAAGCTCCCGTCCACCTGTCTGCCTGCACTGCACCTGCATCTGTAACGTCGACCTCCTGAGACCAATTCAACACCAAAGTGCGCCTTCCCCACGTCAATAGTTGCAGATTCGAGTACTCGCTCAGTTGATTCGCATCCCCGAAGAACGAGCAATTGAACTCTCTCTCTCTCTTGGTATGTATCCTCTTCTTTTTCCTGTTCTCCCCCCTAAGAAACCATCGCATGAGAAGGCTTTGCCCTTCGTCTCTAACAAGGGCTCTAAACAAGTCCGATATCTGTCCTACGAAGCCGTTGGTACCAGCACTTCCCCTCAACAAATTCTCTCTTCTGCCAAAAGATTGAACTATTTTTGCAATTGACTATTGAAAACCACATGAAGGATCGGACAACCGCTAACATCATCACTTCCTTCAGGCTCAGCCACGATTTAATAACCTACACCGCCGCAACCAATTACATTTTCCGCGTCTCAATAGTTGCGACAGCCTTCGAAAACATATCCTCGAGCCTATTTCAGCCTCTTTTCACTTGCATAGCATAAGAACAAGCATCCCGCTATACAAATCAAATCCATACACTCGATCCATGGTCAAAATGCCTCAAAGACTCCCACGAAATCCGTTTGCCAGTTCTACTACCAGCCCGATTTCGATCCCCTCAACCGACAGGCCTGCCTCTCGAAGACCTTCGACATCGAAAGGGAATAGACTAGCACAGTTCTTCTCCTCGTCGCCCAAGAGCAAGGAACAGCAAACCGCACAGGCAGCATTGCTATCTGCAGTGGCAGCACAGCAGCAGCATCTCCTGAACAATCCCTCACCGCACATTAGTGCCCCATCTCTTTCCCTCCCTACCATATCTCTCTCCACGGCCAAAGCCGGTGAAGCAAATATGGATGAGCCTCCAACCACCCTTTTCCAGCCTCCTTCGGTCGCAGAGGCAAAGAGACAAGCAAGAATTGATGCTCAATTCGGTCCTCTAGGGAACCAAAGCCATCGATATGTGAGCAAGCATATGGGAGGAGAATTACAAGAACCCGTCATCGACGAACCGCCATACTATTACCTTTTGACAACTTACATCAGTTATCTCATTTTGATTGTTTTTGGTCACGTTAGAGATTTCTTTGGAAAGCGTTTCAAACCGGAGCATTACAAACATTTGAAAGCCGCCGATGGCTATGCCGCTCTCAACAATGATTTCGACAACTTCTACGTACGCAGATTGAAGCTGCGTATTGACGATTGTTTTGCTCGCCCAATCACTGGCGTTCCGGGTCGATATGTGACTTTGATCGACCGAAAGACAGATGATTTCAACGAACATTACCAATTCACTGGTACCTTCACCGAAACATTGAACATGAGTTCTTACAACTATCTTGGATTCGCTCAATCAGAAGGCCCATGTGCCGATGCTGTTGAGGAGGCAATTAAGAAATACGGTATCAGCTCCGCAAGTCCTCGTGCCGATGCCGGTACATCTGATTTGGCCCTCGAAGTTGAAGACAGAATTGCCAAATTTGTCGGCAAACCTGCAGCTATGGTCTTCTCGATGGGATTCAGTACGAATGCTAGTTCTTTCCCAGCTCTGGTTGGAAAGGGCTGCCTGATCATCTCGGACGAACTCAACCACGCATCCATCCGTATCGGAGCACGTCTTTCTGGAGCTATGATTGCCTCATTCAAACACAACGACATGACTGATTTGGAAAAGACTCTTCGCGAGGTCATTTCTCAAGGACAACCCCGTACTCATCGACCCTGGAAGAAGATTTTGGTGGTTGTTGAGGGATTGTACTCTATGGAAGGGACAATGTGCAACCTGCCTGGTCTTGTTGCTCTCAAGAAAAAGTACAAGTACAACTTGTTCGTGGACGAGGCCCATTCCGTAGGTGCACTTGGTCCTCGGGGCCGTGGTGTATGCGACTACTTCAATATCGATCCAGCGGAAGTTGATATCTTGATGGGCACTCTAACAAAATCTTTTGGCGCCAACGGAGGATACGTAGCTGCGGAAAAGCACATTATTGACAAACTCCGATCCACAAATGCCGCTACCATCTATGGCGAATCACCAACTCCTCCAGTTTTGATGCAAATTTTGAGCGCTCTCAAGATCATCTCCGGCGACCTTGTTCCTGGCCAAGGTGAGGAACGTCTTCAACGTATTGCATTCAACTCTCGATATCTCCGCCTAGGATTGAAGCGTCTCGGCTTCATCACATATGGCCATGACGACTCCCCTATCATTCCTATTGTATTGTACAACCCTGCCAAGATGCCTGCATTCTCTCATGAAATGCTGAGACGAAAAATCGCCGTCGTCATCGTTGGATACCCAGCGACTCCCCTGATCTCTTCTCGAGCCCGTTTCTGCGTGTCCGCTGCTCACAACAAAGATGACATGGACCGTTTACTTGCAGCATGTGACGAGATTGGCAACGTTCTTCAGCTCAAGTTTTCTACGGGTGTTGCCGGTGGAGCGGAACACCTTCCAGATGGTGTTACTCCTGAAATGGAGGACGAATGGAGAAAAGCGAATGGGTTACAGGGCGTTGTGAAGCCACCTCGATGGACTTTACGAGAGGTGATTGCCAACGGTGTTCAGGATGTGAAACAGCCATTAAGATGATCTGTTCTTACTGTGGCTTTCCACCGCTTCGATGAGGCTGCTGATTTCCCTGGTCAGCCTTATTTGAGCACGCTCCAAGACTATTGTCTCCAAGACATGTCTCCCGTTCCGAGCCGCTCAACCCCTTACCAACAAAATAAGGGGATATCACATTTTTTCTGACGGCTGTCATTCGTGGTACCCGTGCGCACCCTTGTATACGACCGATCTTTTCTCTCGAGCATTGGCTTTTTTTGTTATGGTGCACGCAATGATAGATACCCTTTGCCTTTCTACTTTTATTTTTATACATGGTTCTTCTACTAGGGGGAATTGGAATGGGATTGATATGATAGTCTTGAAGAAAAATTATACTTTTCTCTTCATTTTTCTTCTTTCTTTGTCATTGTGTTTTTTTTTCTTGGTTTAGAGTACCTCTTTTTTTGGTGCGAGGGGGATTGTAACTAGTTCCTTGGGATAGGTGTCTTTTTTGGACTTTGACCTTCATTGATTCCCTGTACGCACACTCGCTTGGTAGAGTTTAGGCAATGCACTTTTTTTTGTTTCTTTTTTTGGGAAGGGGGGGGGGGGGGGGGG